>CM060314.1:42306304-42308804 GCA_030674185.1 Monoplex corrugatus | reverse complement strand
CACACACACACACACACTCACACACAACACACACACACACACACACACACACACACACACACACACACATACGCAAGCACGCACGCACGACAGCTTATGACGTAAAGAGAAGCATAATTTGCAGGCCTGTCACGCTGTCTTAATCCCGACGTAATTTGAACAGTTTGGTATGTTTTAACCGAAAAATCTGTAAGCCTAATATGTTTATAACAGAAATGTGGTTTAGTGGCTTCTCAATATACAGCAATTTTGGATCACATCAAACAAACTAATACAGATAGGCTGGTTGCGAGAATAGAAGTAAAAGCAAGAGTGCTTGTAAGCACATCTGCCTATAACATCGTGAAACAACTGTCGATTTGCACCTTCTCCATCACAAGGCACCTGTGACGTTAGTGCATATGGAATTCATTCCGAACACAGAGACGTCATCATCAGAAATTGGAACTGAACTGAAAAAAGACGACTGACGCCCAGAAATTGTCTGGAAGATGCCCGAGAAAGACCGGATGATACTGGGAAAGACTGGATTTACGAGCTCTGTGGGCTGACTCCTCACCTTGCCTTTTTCCAACTTGCCTCTTGTTCCATAAACAAAAGATGCTCCAGGGAATCACCAAAAGTGGGTGAGAATAATGAATCCATCGGCGCCAACCCGAACATGACTGGAAATACACACCAGACTATGAGAACAAAACAAACAGAATGCCTGTGAGTTCGAGGAAGGAGATTCTCTACCAAGCGCAGCATGGAGATCCACAGGGCGAAGAAGAGCTGTATCAAGACTGATGAATGAGTAGTAGCGCACATGGCCAGGAATCAAACTGCAGTGCTAATGATTCAGATTTAAGGACTTTGCACAAGCTTTTAATGTCAAGCGCCAGAAACTCAACTAGCGGCCGGCAAATGCAAAGGAAGAACGGGATAGACTGCATACAGGGAGAAGAGTAGCAAAATGGTTCAAACGTTTGCCTGCCAATAACTCAATTCGAGGTTCCAGGCTTTGCTCCCCGTAGAGGCCTCGACTATTCTCCTCAGTTTGACTGGAAAAACGAACTGAACGTCTAGTCCTTCGGAAGGGGACGAAAAACCAGTCGGACCGTGTGCCTTCGTGAAGAGCAGGGCTTTGCACGGCTGCCTTGGTATAAAACATTTGAGAGATAGGTTGATTTCCCACGTCCCAACCCTTGGAGGCCAATTGGCCTTCTTGCCTTTCTGAAGTCTTGGTTAAAAAAAAGTGAAGATGAATAAAAATCTGACTCGAGGGAGAGGGGATGGGCGCCGCTCTCGTGGTGCTGGCCCCGGGAAAAGTGGAGGTCTCTGCCACCTCACTCCCCCCATGATCCCAGGGTTATGGAACTATCTAGGTAGGACGTCAGGACCTGGCCAGCTCGTGGGTTTATGTGCAGGCTTTTAAGGCTTGTGCCGTGATCATTCTGGATCTTCTCCATCACATGGCACCTGTGACGTTAATGCATATGGAATTCATTCCGAGTGCGCGGAGACGTCATCTTGGGAAATAGAAACTGACACTGAATCAGACTGATTGTATTCAACTGTGATACTCACTTGGACCGTACGTCACTGGAGCTGTGTTCTGCAGGGTTACCACCGGTGTGTTTGTTGGTGGTATAGTCGTCAGACTTGGCGTGCTTGGCATTGTTGTGGTAGGTTTTGGCGTGGTTGGAGTAGGTGTAGAAGGCTTTGGTGTGGTAGTTGTCGGCTGGTGCGTAGTTGTTGTTGGTGGAGACTTTGTGGGAACCCGAAAGTTGGGATACAATCGTTTGAATTCGGTTGCGGCGGTAGCTATGTAAAAGATAAAGATGAAAATTAAATAATGCAGCATTCATTCTTTTTAATCCTTTAACTGCATTTACCCTGCCCACCAGTTTTTCAAGAAGCTGATGGAAATGCTGGCTTACAGGGTCAGGACGTCAGTGGATCAAGCCAGACTGATTGATTGATTGATTTGGTTCAGTTTTTACGTCGACACCCACCTCAGGTGATACGGCAGATGGGGATAACCATCCCAGGCAAGTTGGGGAAGGGAGACTTATCTAATCCTATACTGGCACCACAGGAACAACGATGATGTAAAGATGCTACAGTGAGATGGCCAGTTTTAATAAAGCGCACCCCGGGATTCGAACCCACAATCAAGTCAGACATACAGCATGGATGTATAAATTTGGGTAGATTCTGAACAGGAATGAAATTATACGTAATGGAGAATTGAGTTGTCACTACAATGATTATTGCCTAACTTTCCGAACATTTCTCACATTTTAACCTAAAAATTACTAACTGCTATCTAATGTGATGTTTATCAACGATATACAGATATCTGAGCACGTGTTAAGCATGCGTGAAATACCAGGTACGTCTTCATGAGCAGTCTCTCTCTCTCTTCTCTCTCTCTCTCTCTCTCTCTCTCTCTCTCTCTCTCTCTCTCTCTCTCTCTCTCTCCCTTTCCCTCTCTCTCTCCCTCCCTCCCTCCTTC
>CM060314.1:42293804-42301304 GCA_030674185.1 Monoplex corrugatus | reverse complement strand
GGACAAAGACAAACCAAAAGCAGTTAAGGGATACTGGGCTGTGTCCGACAGAGTTTTGCTGGTCAAATTGGGAGGCAAACCATTTGATATCAACATCATTCAGATATATGCACCAACATCCGCAAGTGCTCAAGAAGACATTGACAACTTCTACGAAGTATTAGAGATGGCCAAAGTCCAATGTAAATCACAAGAAGTTACTGTAATAATGGGAGATTTTAATGCTAAAGTGGGACAGGATAGGGTGGAAGATGTAGTTGGACCTCATGGCCTTGGTATGCAAAATGAAAGGGGTGAAAAACTTGTAGAATGGGCACATATGAATGAGTTTATAGTAGGAAACACCTGGTTTGAGCAGCCTAATAGAAGAAAATGGACTTGGATGAGTCCAGGAGATAATACCAAAAATCAGATTGATTACATCCTGATCAACAAAAGATTTAGAAATTCTTTACTGTCAGCAAAAACACTACCAGGCGTAGACTACAACAGTGACCACAATCCTGTAGTGGGAAGATTTAGACTGAAATTGAGGAAAAGGAAACAGACCAAAAACAACATCAAATTAAACCTTGGACTCTTAAAGACAGATGAAGTGATACGTAAAAAATTTAATGTACATGTTCAAAACAGATTCAGTGCTCTGGAAGACGCTTGTGACAGTGAGGAACAATGGACAAAGTTGAGGAATTCGATAAATGAAGCTTGTGAGGGAATCCCTAAGGCAGATAGAAAAGCAAAAAAGAACTGGATGACTAATGAAATTTTGGGCTTGATGGAGGAAAGGAGGAGAGCAAAGAGAAATGAGGAGATCTACAGGAAGATAAACAAGGAGATCAGGAATAGGTGCAATGAAGCTAAGGAAGCTTGGCTGAAATCAAAGTGCAAAAAAATGGAAGACCGACACAAAACGGATCCTCAGGGTATGTACAGACGAATGGGTATGTACAGACGAATTGAAGAAATTGTCCACAGAAAAAAATACATGCACATCAACTGGTTGCTTGAAATCGAAAGATGGCACGCTTATCATGGAAAAAGACAAAATATTAGACAGATGGGGAGAGTACATTAAAGACCTTTTTGAGGATGACAGAAACGAAGAACACATTATAAAAAAGAACTTTGAAGGACCACCCATAATGAAAGATGAAGTTAGAGCGGCACTGAAAAAGATGAAACCGGGAAAAGCCCCAGGACCAGACAACATTACTACAGAGATGATTGAAGTCCTGGAGGAATTTGGCATAGAAAAAATAACAGTCCTCCTAAATGAAATTAACGACACTGGAAAAATCCCCAAAGATATGTCAAAATCAATTTTCATTGCACTTCCAAAGAAGACAGGGGCTATAGAATGCGAACTCCATCACACAATCAGTTTGATGAGCCATGTAACAAAAATCCTGTAAAGAATAATCATGATGAGGACAAGGAATAGAATCAAAAGAGAAATAGCAGAAGAACAGTGTGGATTTGTGGAAGGGAAAGGAACTATTAATGCCATATACATCCTAAGAACTATCATAGAGAGGTCAAATGAGATGAATAAGGATTTGTACTTATGCTTTGTTGACTACACCAAGGCTTTCGATCGGGTAAGGCGAAGAATTGATCAACCAACTGGAGAGACTCAATGTTGATGGAAAAGATCTACGAATAATCAGAAATATGTACTGGGAACAAACAGCTGCAATGAGAATAGAAAACAATATAAGCTCTTTCCAAAATATCAAAAGAGGAGTCAGACAGGGTTGTGTTTTGTCACCAGATCTGTTTTCACTTTACAGCGAAAACATCATGAGAAACCTAGAAGAAGACCCTGGATTAAAGGTTGGAGGGAAAATGATAAACAACATTCGATATGCAGATGACACCGTGCTAATTGCAGAAAGTGAAAGAGACCTACAAAACCTTGTGAATATACTAGAAATACAAAGCAAAGGTAAGGGGCTGGAACTAAACAGCAGGAAGACTGAAGTCATGGTGATCAGTAAAAAACATGAAATCCCCTCATGCAAAATAAAAACAAATGGCACAACCTTGACACAGGTTGATACATTCAAATACCTGGGAACGGTCGTTTCATCAGACGGCAGATGCACATCAGAAATAGCCAGCAGAATCGGCCAAGCCAAAACAGCATTCAAGAAGATGACAAGCATTCTTACCAACAAATGCCTGTCAATTAACATCAGGAAGAGAGTTCTTGAATGTTATATAGAACCAATACTGTTGTACGGATGCGAGGCGTGGACAGTCAACAAACAAAGCCAGAACAAGATTGAGGCAGCCGAGATGTGGTTTCTAAGAAGAATGTTGAGAGTTCCATGGACAGCAAAGAAAACAAACGAGACAGTCTTGATGGAGGCAGACACAAGTAGATCACTCATAAGGAAGATTAGGAAAAGACAGGCAACATTTATAGGCCATTTTATGAGGAAGGGGGATTTGGAGCACCTGGTCACAACGGGAAAGCTGGAGGGTAAGAGAGCACCGGGTAGACCCAGGAAGAAAATGCTGGACGGACTTGCAGAGTGGCTGGGGACGTGGAGGGTGGGGAAGATGCTAGGGGCAACGAGAGATAGAGGCAGATGGAAGTCCATGATCGCCAACGCCATGCGGCAGGGCACCTGATGATGATGATGATGATGATGATGATGATGATGATATACCCAGGACTAGCTGGAAGACAAACCCAGTGGGACTTAATGTTTGGGTAATGAAGTGTTTCCAAGTATCAATTTTCATGCTACCCCTCTCTCCCTAACCACAAGAACCCCCATGGCCTTTTTTTTTTTTTTAAATCCTGCTCTATCTTCTGTACTGCTCCTGTTTTTTTAATCCTGCTCAATCTTCTGAACTGCCCCTGGGTTTTTTTGGGTTTTTTTATCCTGCTCTATCTTCTGTACTGCTCCTGGTTTTTTTAAATCCTGCTTTATCTTCTGTACTGCTCCTGTTGTTTTTTTTAAATCCTGCTCTATCTTCTGTACTGCTCTTGTTTTTTTTAATCCTGCTCTATCTTCTGTACTGCTCTTGTTTTTTTTAATCCTGCTCTATTTTCTGTACTGCTCTTGTTTTTTTTAATCCTGCTCTATCTTCTGTACTGCTCTTGTTTTTTTTTAATCCTGCTCTATCTTCTGTACTGCTCTTGTTTTTTTAATCCTGCTCTATCTTCTGTACTGCTCTTGTTTTTTTTTAATCCTGCTCTATCTTCTGTACTGCTCTTGTTTTTTTTAATCCTGCTCTATCTTCTGTACTGCTCCTGGTTTTTTTAAATCCTGCTTTATCTTCTGTACTGCTCCTGTTTTTTTTTTAAATCCTGCTCTATCTTCTGTACTGCTCCTGTATTTTTAATCCTGCTCTATCTTCTGTACTGCTCTTGTTTTTTTTAATCCTGCTCTATCTTCTGTACTGTTCCTGTTTTTTAATCCTGCTCTATCTTCTGTACTGTTCCTGTTTTTTTTAAAATCCTGCTCTATCTTCTGTACTGCTCCTGTTTTTTTTTTAATCCTGCTCTATCTTCTGTACTGCTCTTGTTTTTTTAAAATCTTGCTCTATCTTCTGTACTGCTCTTGTTTTTTAAAAATCTTGCTCTATCTTCTGTACTGCTCTTGTTTTTTTAAAATCTTGCTCTATCTTCTGTACTGCTCTTGTTTTTTTTAAATCTTGCTCTATCTCCTGTACTGCTCTTGTTTTTTTTAATCCTGCTCTATCTTCTGTACTGTTCCTGTTTTTTAATCCTGCTCTATCTTCTGTACTGCTCCTGTTTTTTTTTTCAGTCCTGCTTTATCTTCTGTACTGCTCCTGGGTTTTTTTTAATCCTGCTCTATCTTCCGCACTGCTCCTGTTTTTTAATCCTGCTCTATCTTCTGTACTGCTCCTGTTTTTTTTTTTAATCCTGCTCTATCTTCCGTACTGCTCCTGGTTTTTTTAATCCTGCACTATCTTCTGTACTGCTCCTGTTGTTTTTTTTAATCCTGCTCTATCTTCTGTACTGCTCTTGTTTTTTTTTAATCCTGCTCTATCTTCCGTACTGCTCCTGGTTTTTTTAATCCTGCTCTATCTTCTGTACTGCTCCTGTTTTTTTTTTAATCCTGCTCTATCTTCTGTACTGCTCCTGGTTTTTTTAATCCTGCACTATCTTCTGTACTGCTCCTGTATTTTTAATCCTGCTCTATCTTCTGTACTGCTCCTGTTTTTTAAATCCTGCTCTATCTTCTGTACTGCTCCTGTATTTTTAATCCTGCTCTATCTTCTGTACTGCTCTTGTTATTTTTAATCCTGCTCTATCTTCTGTACTGCTCTTGTTATTTTCAATCCTGCTCTATCTTCTGTACTGCTCCTGTTTTTTTTTTTTTTTTTTTTTTTATCCTGCTCTATCTTCTGTACTGCTCCTGTTTCATTACTCCCACTCCGCTCAGTTCGGCCTTCCAACACACTTTCCGACCCAATGAAAAAGAGGTCACCGTGACAGCAGGGCGTGAAGGGTTACAGAATCTCGAATAATGTCTACCAATGTTCTGATGATGAGAATGGAGATGGCGGTGACGCTCTGGAGTTCTTCTTCAACTTGAGACTTCTTAACAAAGCTGTACAAGGTTTCACTTCTGAGCAGACTCGAGAGATACAGACACTTGCAGTGTTGGTCAGGAATTTGGAGCAACACCCTCAATGACCCATCCGTAAAGTAGATGAGACTCAACTGTGTTGTGTTCCCGATGTTTCCAATGAACTCACCGCACGTTAATAACCATTTGACTCCCGTACCCTATCCACAAGCTTCCTGCAGGAAGCTGTTGGATAGGGTGAGGGAATCCAAGGGTTGAATTTTGCTTTGCTAGCATGTTTGGCAATGCAGGATGTTGGTGGACAGGCAGCGGGAGTCAAAGGGTTAAACGCTGAATAGGAGTCGGTCTGGACAACAACAAAAATCCCATACCTGTGGCCTGCCCGTCAGCAGTCTCTTGCCCCAACCATTTCCCAAAGTTGCTTGGTTTCCCCCACTGTTACTGTTGACAGGGGCTGTCTTTGGATTACCTATTCACATTACTATGAGGATTTGGATTACCTATTCACATTACTATCAGAATTTGGATTACCTATTCACATTACTATCAGATTTGGATTACCTATTCACATTACTATCAGTATTTGGATTACCTATTCACATTACTATCAGGATTTAGATTACCTATTCACATTACTATCAGTATTTGGATTACCTATTCACATTACTATCAGATTTGGATTACCTATTCACATTACTATCAGGATTTGGATTACCTATTCACATTACTATCAGGATTTGGATTACCTATTCACATTACTATCAGAATTTGGTTTACCTATTCACATTACTATCAGGATTTGGATTACCTATTCACATTACTATCAGGATTTGGATTACCTATTCACATTACTATCAGGATTTGGTTTACCTATTCACATTACTATCAGGATTTGGATTACCTATTCACATTACTATCAGGATTTGGATTACCTATTCACATTACTATCAGATTTAGATTACCTATTCACATTACTATCAGAATTTGGAATACCTATTCACATTACTATCAGATTTAGATTACACATTCACATTACTATCAGATTTGGATTACCTATTCACATTACTATCAGAATTTGGATTACCTATTCACATCAGGATTTGGATTACCTATTCACATTACTATCAGATTTGGATTACCTATTCACATTACTGTCAGGATTTGGATTACCTATTCACATTACTATCAGTATTTGGATTACCTATTCACATTCCTATCAGATTTTGGATTACCTATTCACATTACTATCATGATTTGGATTACCTGTTCACGTTACTATCAGTTTATCATTACTGACCGGAGCCCTGGTCTGGAACATTGTGCTGTCCTTCATAAAACAGGATCAATGCTGCTTCAGAGGTGCCTGGAAATGTACACACATGTTAGTATGTAACATAAACATGGGACTGCTTGCTGTCTATTCTAAATGTTGTAATCATTCTGGTGGTATCAGCTTTTTTTTCTATTTTTCATTTTTAGTGTTTCATTGGTCCTGATCTCCAGCTCCCCTCCCTTTCCCCACCTCCCACCCCCTTCCACGTCCAAGATCTTGCCAGTGTATACAGTTTTGGGCATGCACAAGAAGTCTGACATATATTAATTTACTTGCAGATATGGGTGGAGCACATGTGTATTGTTCGACAGCAAAGATTCTCTCTTGAACAAATTTCAAACAGAATGCATTAACAGGTTAGACGAAGTAAATGTTAAGACATCCCGCCCATTCCCTCCCCCCTTCTCTCTCTCTCTCTCTCTCTCTCTCTCTCTCTCTCTCTCTCTCTCTCTCTCTCTCTCTCTCTCTCTCTCTCTCTGCAATATTGAAATCTAATCAGTGTCAAAAGTTACCATGAAAATTCAACGATGCAGAAAGCAGAGTAGAATTGTCTACAATTCTATGGCTTTTAATCAGTTAGTTGCACAGTTGGTTGTCCGTTAGTCATTTTCCTTTGTTGATTAGGCAATTGTTTTGGTTAGTTTTTGGTCAGTTGTTGGTTGGTTTGGTTGGTTGGTTGGTTGGTTGATTGATTTGTTTGTTTGTTTGTTTGTTTGTTTGCTCGTTTATTTGTTGTTGTTGTTTTTTGGAGCGATATTTTTGTCACAACTTTTGAGTCACCTTAATGGCGTCGATCCCATACCGCTCATTCCGGTTCCTCAACACACCACTATCCCCAGTTCATTCAGTCAAAGTCTGAGAGCCAAGAAAACAACGGGAGCTATCGATGTCAAGCCGCCATGAAGTCACCCACCAGAGAAGACCCTTTGTCGCTAGGTCACTTCAGTGGAGTTCCACAGTACCTATTCTGATCCAATCTACCAGGGACACAGGCCAGGTAGTTTGTTCAGTTATTAGGTAGGCCTACTTATTTATTTCAGTTGTCTTATAGGAAAAACTGCTGACATGTCATCTAGGTAGACCTGGTTTTCAACTTACTTGCGCAAGGGTGCAGAAACTTGTAAAAGCCGAGGGTGGTATTCACCACAACTGGAGAAAAAAAAAATGAAACCAGAATAGTAAAATGAAAATACAAAGAAACAAAATTGAAATCATATCAAAAGAAACAAAACATATAATCAGTCAATAGTACAACTGGTGTTTACGATAACCGAGTGTGCGCAACACGCACGCGCATCCACACACACATAACGACTGTACACACCGCTCCAACACAGACGAATTTTAAAAATACACACTCGAATAATACAAGAATAATCCAATCAATACAATGGCGTATAATATAACGATAAAATCAGATCAGTCTTTGTTTTTAAGGATAATAGCTAAGCACTGTGCGTGTACTCATTTATTTATTTTTTCATCCATCGCTTGCTCCATGGGGACTAAAATATCTAATGTAAATGACTAAAAAAAAAATGACAACGTATTAACTGCTCATGAAATTAGTAATTACACACAAATAAATACCAAAAA
>CM060314.1:42206304-42288804 GCA_030674185.1 Monoplex corrugatus | reverse complement strand
TTGGAAATGCGCAGCGCCGGCTCAGCTTCATGCTGCTCACTGTACTATCCAAGTAGCAGAATTTCTCGACAGTCTTGGTCTCCTTGACTGTAGATGACAGTCAGAGGTGGTGAAGTGTCAGAGCCCCGGAATGAGTCTTGAGTGAAACATAGCATCCATCATCATCATCGTCATCATGTGCCCTACCGCATGGCGTTGGCGATCATGGCCCTCCATATGTATCTATCCCTCATTGCTGCAAGCACATATTCCACCCTCTCTGTCCTCAGCTACTCTGCAAATCCGTCCAATGTCTTTTCCCTGGGTCTACCTGGTGCTCTCTTTCCCTCCAGCTTTCCCGTAGTGACCAGGTGCTCTAATTCCCCTTTCCTTATGAAATGGCCTAGAAATTTTGCCTGTCTTTTCCTAATCTTCCTTATCAATGATCTTCCTGTGTCTGCCTCCATCAAGACTGTCTCGTTTGTTTTCTTTGCTGTCCATGGAACTCTCAGCATTCTTCTTAGAAACCACATCTCGGCTGCCTCAATCTTGTTCTGGCTTTATTTGTTGACTGTCCACGCCTTACAACCGTACAACATTATCGGTTCTATATACATGTAACATTTAAGAACTCTCTTCTGATGTTAATTGATAGGCATTTGTTGGTAAGAATGCTTTCCATCTTATTGACTGCTGTTTTGGCTTGGCCAATTCTGCTGGCAACTTCCGACGTGCATCCGCCGTCTGGTGAGATGACCGCTCCCTGATATTTAAACTTATCAACCTGTCTCAAGGTTGTGCCGTTTGCTGTTATTTTGCATGGGGGGATTTCATGTTTTTACTGATTACCATGACTTCAGTCTTCTTGCTATTTATCTCCAACCCTTTATTTTTGCTTTCTATTTCTATTATATTCACAAGGTATTGTAGGTCCCTTTCATTTTCTGCAATGAGCACTGTGTCATCTGCGTATCGAATGTTGTTTATCATTTTTCCTCCAACCTTTAATCCAGGGCATTCTTCTTGGTTTCTCTTGATGTTTTCGCTGTAACGAGGTGACAAAACACAACCTTGCCTTACTCCTCTTTTGATATTTTGGAAAGAGCTTATATCGTTTACTATTCTCATTGCAATTGTTTACACAAGAGATCATAAAACTTACGATAAGAATTACAGTTAGTTACCTGCAAAGCTTCCTGCTAAGGTGTTGATGTTGTTGACAAAAGAGATCATAACATTTACGATAAGGATTACAGTTAGCTGCCTACAAAGCCTCCTGCTAAGTTGTTCATATTTACAAAAGAGATCATAAAACTTACGATAAGAATTACAGTTAGCTGCCTACAAAGCCTCCTGCTAAGTTGTTCATATTTACAAAAGAGATCATAACATTTACGATAAGATTACAGTTAGCATCCTAACCAAAGCACTCTTGCTTAAGTTGTTCATATTTAAAGAGACAAAACATTCTTACGATAAATTAACAGTAGCTGATACGAAGCGTCATTGCTAATTGTTCTATTACAAAAGAATCACCAAACTTACGATAAGGAATTACAGTTAGCCCGCCACAAAGCTCCTGCTAAGTTGTTTATTTACAAAAGAGATCACAAACTTACGATAAGGATTACAATTAGCTGCCTACAAAGCTCCTGCTAAGTTGTTCATATTTACAAAAGAGATCACCAAACTTACGATAAGGATTACAGTTAGCTGCCTACAAAGCCTCCTGCTAAGTTGTTCATATTTACAAAAGAGATCACCAAACTTACGATAAGGATTACAATTAGCTGCCTACGAAGCGTCCTGCTAAGTTGTTGATGTTGTTGACACAAGAGATCATAAAACTTACGATAAGGATTACAGTTAGCTGCCTACGAAGCGTCTTGCTAAGTTGTTCATATTTACAAAAGAGATCATAAAACTTACGATAAGGATTACAGTTAGCTGAGCTGGTCCCTTGAAAGAACCCTGTCAGCCCCAGCAGAGTGCACACTGAAACACGTAATATTGAACATGCGTGCCCGCGAACACATACACAGCCGCACACACATACTCGCGTGCACGCACACATAATTACATGCAATCACACAGGCACTTCCTCACGTGCGCGCACGCACACACACACACACACACACACACGCATACACACACACACACACCACACACGCACACACACACACACACACACACACACACACACACACACACACACACACACACACACACACACACACACATACGCACACACTTCATATGTCTAAAAGCACGTATGTGAATAGACGTTAAAAGAAATAACAAACGAACACGCACACACACACACACACACACACACACACACACACACACACACACACACACACACACACACACACACACACAACACACACACACACTTCATGCGTAGTTGTGACTGTGTACGTAATTCAAGCTTGGTTGTGGTTATGTCATTTATGATTTATGATTTTTGCTTTATTGTTATTTCGTAATTTGTAATTTATTTGTGCTTGTGTGATTGTATAACTCATGCTTAGTTGTGAATGTATAATTCATGCTTAGCTGTGATTGTATAATACATGCTTAGCTGTGATTGTATAATTCATGCTTATCTGTGATTGTACAAGTCGTGCTTAGCTGTGATTGTATAATTCATGCTTAGCTGTGATTGTGTAATTCATGCTTAGCTGTGATTGTATAATTCATGCTTAGCTGTGATTGTATAATTCATGCTTAGCTGTGATTGTGTAATTCATGCTTAGCTGTGATTGTTTAATTCATGCTTAGCTGTGATTGTATAATTCATGCTTAGCTGTGATTGTATAATTCATGCCTATCTTTGATTGTATAAGTCATGCTTAGCTGTGATTGTATAATTCATGCTTAGCTGTCATTGTGTAATTCATGCTTAGCTGTGATTGTAAAAGTCATGCTTCGCTGTGATTGTATAAGTCATGCCTATCTGTGATTGTATAAGTTATGCTTAGCTGTGATTGTATAATTCATGCCTATCTGTGATTGTATAAGTCATGCTTAGCTGTGATTGTATAAGTCATGCTTAGCTGTGATTGTATAATTCATGCTTAGCTGTGATTGTATAAGTCATGCTTAGCTGTGATTGTATAAGTCATGCTTAGCTGTGATTGTATAAGTCATGCTTAGCTGTGATTGTATAATTATAAGTCATGCTTAGCTGTGATTGTATAAGTCATGCTTAGCTGTGATTGTATAATTATAAGTCATGCTTAGCTGTGATTGTATAATTCATGCCTATCTGTGATTGTATAAGTCATGCTTAGCTGTGATTGTATAAGTCATGCTTAGCTGTGATTGTATAAGTCTTGTTTAGCTGTGATTGTATAATTCATGCTTAGCTGTGATTGTATAATTCATGCCTATCTGTGATTGTATAATTCATGCTTAGCTGTGATTGTATAAGTCATGCTTAGCTGTGATTGTATAATTCATGCCTATCTGTGATTGTATAAGTCATGCTTAGCTGTGATTGTATAAGTCATGCTTAGCTGTGATTGTATAAGTCATGCCTATCTGTGATTGTATAAGTCATGCTTAGCTGTGATTGTATAAGTCATGCCTATCTGTGATTGTATAATTCATGCTTAGCTGTGATTGTATAAGTCATGCTTATCTGTGATTGTATAAGTCATGTTTAGCTGTGATTGTATAATTCATGCTTAGCTGTGATTGTATAAGTCATGCTTAGCTGTGATTGTATAAGTCATGCTTAGCTGTGATTGTATAAGTCATGCTTAGCTGTGATTGTATAAGTCATGCTTAGCTGTGATTGTATAAGTCATGCTTAGCTGTGATTGTATAAGTCTTGAGTTTGGAATAGTTCAAGAGGGAGTTATCGCTCTCGGACAGTTCCATGTTCGCTTAACCCAATTATCTGGCAAACTCCTCGACCCTGCGTACAAATCCTACACACTGGCAAAGTATTGAAATGGGGTGGTTAGCGCAACGGACTACCGACTGGAAGGTTGTGGGTTTGAATTCCCATCAGTCCCTTCAAAAATCATTGTGAGATTTTTCGGCTCTAACCGGCTCCTACCCACAGATGGGCGTGCTATGGGCTCATTGGGAAGACTGGGACCACACACTCTAGTCTCATCCACTTCACGGATGCGTCATTGAGGGTGTTGCTCAAATCTCCTGACCAGCACCGCAGGTGTCTTATCTCTCGGGCCTGGTTGACGCCAGGATATAATATGATAGTAAGCATAAAGTACAGCCCTGTCACACAGACTCAATCCAAGACGGAATTCCATAGCATCATGATTATCATCCTCATCGACATCATCGTCATCGCATTGTAAAAACTGTTCCAGCTTCTGTGGCCATTCAGGTGGCGTAGAAAATAAGACACAAAAAACAAAAACAAAAACAAACAAAAAATTAAAAAAGGGTGAGCACAAAAGTAACCTCCCTGAGTGCACTGATCCTAAAAAAAAATGTTAGAAAGTATTGAAATGGGGAGAAGGGATGGGCGGTGTTGGGGGTTGGGGGACAGGACCGGGTGTAATAAGCCAAAATCACTCTATGCAACAAACACTACCATAGTCATTTTGGCAACGCTGAAAGCACTATCAGTAGTGTTTATAGCACAGGCCTTCACGCCAAAAACACTATTTCTGGCTACGCCAATGACACTATCCTCAAGCAAAAATTACTATTCAAGTATGCTAAAAACACTATCCCGATCAATGATCACGCTAAATAAACTACTGTCATGACGTCAAAAGTGCTACTCTCACCTCGTTCCTTTATGGAATACTATATCAACCCACATAAAGCATTATCGTTATAATTATCGTGACTATTCCTATTGAATATTTTGCCGTAACACGAGAAAATGTGAAGCTGAAAAAATTGCATATAGTCTATCGGGTAAGTATTTCTGCTGTAGAAGTCGATAATGTCTTACAGTAGGCCATTTATTGTAATAAATGTTTGTTATCTATTCGTTGATCTGTCAGTGCCATCGTTTTGGTTTCAAATCTGTATAGGGAGCCGGGGTGGCCTAGTGGATAACACACCGAATTCGAAAACAGAAAGTGCCGGGTTCGATCCCAGCTTGCTGCCTCGGTCAAAGGGGGAATTTTCTTCCAGGGTCAACCTCTGTGCAGACTCTATTGTCCCCCAAAAATCCCCGAAGACGGAGTGCGATTGCCCACGTAGCGGGATTAACCAACAAAAACGATCGCACACGTAATCATCACCTTTGGTGTCCTCAGAGTGTTTAGCTGAGGTAAGAGAAAAAAAGAAAAAAAATCTGTATAAAACTCAAGTTATAATATTAATTTTCACAGTTTAGTTTTTGATGGAAAGCCTTGATGCATGCAATGTCGACTGGCTTTGTGGCAATGAACATAACATGATATGGTGTCCACTTTATCTAATTTCCTTCTTTCAGAGTAAAATAGTATTATTTAATTGCTATCGTGTTGAGTGATTACTTGTATCGATAGTAGTGTTACCTTATGTAACCTAAATTTCTGTTAACAAAGCATACCGCACGGCATTTACTTACCTATATCCTGTTTTATTGCAATGAATGCTTTTTTTAAACTTGATCAAAGACACGGACTGTCTTTGCTTCATTTCTACTTTAAGCACCAGCTCATGCTAATTCAGTAAATGTCACCAGTATGGGGAAACAAAGTCTCTTAGTTATAATAGCTTACATAGAGAGAAGGAGATTAGAGAGACAGATGCTGAGGCAGACAAACAGAAAAAAAGGGTACAGGCAAAAATACAGAAAAATACAATGACAAATATACAGAGAGAATTAGACAAAAAGAGAACAAGACAAACAGGAACTAGCAGACAAACAGAGAGGGAGTGTAACAGAGATAGGCTACCAGGTATACGAAGACATAATTATTGAAGTAAAAAAAATGAAACAAAAATCCAAAGAATTGATGATTTACTACAACAGATCTATGCTATTGTTTTGTTTAAATACAAACAAACAAATGAAAGTGAACAATAGAGGCACAACTCTTTGGCATGAAGATTGTTGTACCGTACTTTACTTGACAATCAGAGGAAATTAAACAAAAACATAAAAAATCAGTTTGGTAGTTTTCACAGAAAAACTATAATGTGTAAGTAACAATAAACATTATATTCATACAGTAATAATACTGATAATACTGTACACTGACAATACTAATATGGATTCATTTGCGTATAATAGCATTCAGTCTGGCAAACATTGCACACAGCATGTTGACAATATTTTTGCTAAAAATTACAAAAATTAATGCAAAAGAACTTTTATCATCAAATCAGACATCAAACTACTAACGCATAAACATCTTCTAATAGATGAAAACGTTAACATCACTGTCAAAAATAAATAGCAACTAAACGTACCTTATGAAATCCAGTTGAACAAAACTTAAACAAAGATCAAAAAAGTTGTTGACATCCTGTAGGATACAGGAACAGACCGAGGATATATATTGTTTGTTATAATTATTCACAAAAGTGTCAATACAAACAAATCAAATTGAACAGTAGAGGCACAACTGACTGGCATGAAGACTGTTGTACTTTACTTGACAGTCAGAGGAAATTTGAACAAAAACATGCCAAAACTAGTTTGGTAGTTTCACACAAGAAAATGGCAATGAGTAAGCAACTATAAACATCATATTCAGATAGTATTAATACTGTACATTGACAATAATGATATGATTCTTTTGTGTACAATAATGACAGTCAATCTACCAAACATTATTGCACACAACATATTGACAATATTTTTGCTAGACAGTAACCAAAGGTACCATATGAGATCCAGTGGACAAAGATAAAACTGTAATAAATGGTAGCCTACATAATCAGCTTCAACTGAACAAAGATAAATTGTAGGTAAAGAGACCAAAGGAAATTCAGCTGAACAAAGATAAATTAGAGTCAAAGCTACCAATTCAAATCAAACTGCACACAGATAAATTGCAGACAGAATCCAGCAGGAAGTGCACAAGATACTGGAAAATGTACATGATGATGTTGTTATCTTTCAAACAGATGTAACTCGTTCAAAGTGAGCACACAAATTTGAAAAGTAGATATTCTGATCTTTCCATGTTTGAATGTCAGGAATGTGGAACAACGGTGCATAAGCAAGCCATTTTCTGTTTCTGTAAACACAAAGATTGAGGTCTGCAGCATTGTTGCAGCAGCAACAATTTCAACGTCTGTGGCCCATGTTGAGTGTGTCTCCATTTTGCTTTCTGAAAGATAAACGTTTATGTCTTTACCAACATAGCCTGAAAATGGTTCCTTGTGAAACTGGAGAAAACTGACCAATTGGTATCGCAGTGTGAGGTGATGTAATTGAGTGCCAGAGAGCTCAAAGCTTAATGCTCGAAAGAAGCAATTTCCATCACCAAGGATTTTGTCGGTTAATTTGGGTGGAGTCAAAACATCCTGCCTGCATCGAGGCATTGTTTCAAAATGTGGCAGGAGGCCAAGTCTGCATGAGTGATAATCCATCCACTCTTTGTCTGTAGGTAGAAACTTATGAGTGGCCTCTGTATCTTCCACGCATATTTCCATTTCTTCCTGATCACTGACAGTTTCTTGTTCTGTGTCATCTTCTTGTTTTTCATTGTTTTGCTCGTCAATAGAATTTTTTGGCTCTCTATCATCTTCAACTTGTATTTGTTCTCCTTGACTGATGAAGGTGGTTTGCTCCTCAATGTCTTTCACTTGAGTCTCCTTTTTCTTTTGATCAGTGATGCTCTCTTTGTCACTTTCTTGTGCATCTGTTTTTACAATACATTTTGGTCTCCTGCAAAATAACTTCAGATTGCATGCATTT
The DNA here is from genome assembly GCA_030674185.1 of Monoplex corrugatus. Lineage (NCBI taxonomy): Eukaryota > Metazoa > Mollusca > Gastropoda > Littorinimorpha > Ranellidae > Monoplex > Monoplex corrugatus. Next base: position 42,280,973 of record CM060314.1, on the reverse strand, counting down.
GCTTTGTTCTTCAGAACATCACCACAATGTTTTTTCAGTTCGTAAAGTCCATTGTCCAGTTTTCGATTGATGGCATAGGGAACAAGCCATGGGTTTTCAGTTTTTCCGCCTTTTCTGTCTGCTCGTCTTGAATTCCAGAGTAGAATCTCATCTCCTTCAGCAAATGTGCATTTTGTTTTGTTTCTTTTTTGATAGCTCCTTTTCTGTTTCTCTTGGGCGGCAGCAATGTTCTTGGACGCTTTTTTCAGTGCAATGTCATGCACATATGTGATTGCTTCCAATCGCTTCTTGATTTCTTCTGGTGAAGATTCATCAATCACATCTTGACTCTGTACTTCAGGAATTGCTGTTGACGTTTCATCAGCCTTTTGGTGGATGAGATCTACAGGCAAACATGGATGACGCCTGTACATCAGAAAAAAAGGTGTATACCCTGTTGATGCCTGCTTGCTTGTTCGGAATGCAAAAAGCACCCCTGGAAGAGCTTGTGGCCAATCTTCTGGTGTCTGACTTCCATCTGGATTAGTCAGAAGTTTCAGCAGGCTGGTTTGGATTGTCCTGTTGTTTCTTTCAGTCAATCCGTTGGTTTGTGGGTGATACGCACTTGACATTCTTTGCTGTACACCAGTAAGTCTGTGCAAATGGGAAGAAATTTCGTTGACAAATTCACGGCCTTGGTCATTGATTTGAACATTTGCGCAACCATGGCGGCAAATCAGACGATAGAGGAAAGCAGCGACAGTACTTGCTGTTTTGTCAGGGAGTGGCTCTGCTTCAACCCATTTTGTGAGATAGTCTACAACAACAATCATGCATGTAAATCCTTCTTTTGATTTTGGCATGCTGCACAAGTCAACTCCAATTTGCTTCCATGGATCAAAAGGCACTGGAAGAGGATGAAGTTCAGGTGCTGTTTTGATGAAACGGGTTGCAGCTTTCTGGCACTGTTCGCATGTTTTTACAAATTTTCTTACATCTCCTCTAATTCCTGGCCACCAGAATCTGTCCAGTAGTTTACTTTCAGTTTTGTCTTAGCAATGTGACCTGCAAGGGCTCTTGATTCCAGAGTGTTACCACTTCCTTCATGAACGGCTTGCAAGATCTTTTTTTGCTGTTCAGCATCCACGATGACCTGGCGTAAGCTTCCTGCAAAAGAAAAGATTTCTTTTCACAAACAACGATTTTTCATGACTCACATGAAACAAGGAAAGATAGGCCTATCTATTATGACACAATCCCACCATGCCAAAGATATGCCACAGTTTCATAAGCTCAGTGATCGTTATATGCGATCAGCCTTCCCCCACCTCCACCGCCACTCCCTCACTCCTATATGGGGAGCAAAGCGCTATACCACAGGTCAATTATGCGACAGGCACGCCAGGCCACAGACCCATTATTTCACTGATCGTTATATCCTCGCCCCTTCTCCCCCCACCTCCACTCTCATCCCTGTTACCCCCATACATATATATTCAAGTCAAATGGTTGCTTCACTATATTTTCCTCAAATTTAGGCCGTATTCTGAAATTCACAAATGTATCTGTAGGAGTACTTTTGGATAGGCTTCAAAAATCGAACGGTTACTTTTTCTCTCAAACAAAATCAAACGTGCGTTGATTGTGTACACTGTACAGTAAATGAAGATGAACACAAAAACATCTTTGTCTTCTGGATCCATCGCACCGCTGATTTTTTTAAGCATTTAAAATTTTTTTTAAAGATTTTAGATTGTATTCTGGGCTCAGCGAACAAGGTTGACTGCAGGCTTTCTCATAAAACAGGATGTAAAATCTTTCCTATTTTCTGTTTTCAGATTTCTTTACCCTTCCTTTTTGAGAGAAGAAATGATCTCTTACGCAAAATATGGACGATAAAAAAAAAAAGATTCATCAGGACCAAATAGCAGTATTTTTGTCCCCATTCAGTCACCTCTAATACACTGCTCAAGAGCTAATCATCTCGGTCTAGCATACGTTAAAATCGCACGGAGACACAACAGCATCTCACACGAAATTGTGTGCCAGTTGGCCCTGCTAGACAGACAGACATACCACCCATCCATCCATATACGAGTATATACATATTATAACCTACGTATTCTACTGACTGTACTCTTGTCCTTCAACTGATAGATTTGGACGAATATATAATGCATTATGTAGGCCTACCATGCACAACGAAAGCAGTCTATTGTATAGGATGAAGTTGGCTCTTTTAAATGACAAAACTAAAAGTGAGCATATTTACTTACTTTCTGGTCCATGCCGACGGTAGAGTATGCCGTCCAAAAGTGAGTAGTTGCTTGCCCTCCGTTTGAAATTTGTCTTTTTTCCAGGCTGCCCCTTCAACGTCTCGGGATATTTTCCTTTCAATAAAAACTCTTCAATCTCACTAAACATGCTGCCTTTGTTAGCCATTGTGTTGTGTAGCAAAACTGGCTGGACATTTCGTGGAATCTTTAAAACCGAAACCAAATCTTGTTTCCAAGAAGAAAAGAAAAGCGTAAGTAAGGCTGCGTTTCTCATTTTAAAAGAGAAACCGAAAGTAATATTGTTTTTTTTTCTCATTTTTCCCCATGTCTGTGTGTGTTGTGTCGATTTAGCTTTTTCTGCCGAAGGTACTGGTCTTAAAAATACTGGGATAGTGTTTTCAGCATAATGTCTAAACCACGAAAACAACCGCAGTAGTGTTTATTGACGAATGACGATAGTGTTTTTGGCGTGGGTAGTCAATCTGGCGTGTAAGCGGTAGTGTTTTTAGCTTAGAGATAGTGTTCATAGCGTACGCCAAAGTCACTAAGGTAGTGTTTACAGCATGTGCAAAAGTCACTACGGTAGTGGCTATGGCATGAAAGCCTTACGCCAAAACCACTACAGTAGTCTTTATTGCACGGTAGTGTTTTGAGCGTGTTACGGTGAAACAGTGACACAAGTATGATTAAAGCAGTAAGATGGACAGATGAAGCCAGTCTTTATGTTGCGGGCTGACACTGAACCGAGACATGAGCTTTTGAGTTCATGTGTCTATCAAAAGAGTTACCAGCCTGCGGTAACAAAATACTGTGGCCCCACAGGAGGATCGAACCCCTGGCCCCTTGCGCCATCAGCATGGTACCCTATCCACCTGAGCTATCGGGCACAAGTACGTGATTATGTAATTCATATTTGAAAAAAGGTCACAGTCACGGTCAATGAAGATAAATGCTACCCCCCCCCCCCCAAAAAAAAAGGGGGGGACACTGTCCTTTCGTTTGTTTTGACCCTCTTGGCTGTTTGTATATGCGTTTGTTGGTCTGTTTACTTGTGTCTGCTTATTTGGTTGGTTAATTTGGTGGTTGGATGGTTGCTTGCTCGCTTGCATGCTTTCTTTTTTTTCTTTTTTTTTTTCATGAATGAAAGAAACTGAGATGACCGTCTTCTGTCGTCACAAAAGGATCGATAAGAAAAAGCAAAATCAACAAACAAAAAATCGAGACTTAATCAAGCTCAGTGTGTGTGTGTGTGTGTGTGGTGTGTGTGTGTGTGTGTGTGTGTGTGTGTGTGTGTGTGTGTGTGTGTGTGTTTGTGTGTGTGTGTGTGTGTGTATTTCTGTCTGTGTGTGTGGGTGCGCGCATCCGAGCGTGTATGTTTGTGTGCATATGAATGCGTGCGTAAGTCACAACCTATGTGTGCACGTTTGCACGTGTATGCTCGCATCTGTTTAACAACAATATTGAAAACGAAACAAAAAACCAAACAGGAACTTTGTGAATGAATTTAAACACGTAAATACCAAAAAAAAATGGAGCTTTTGTTTCGAAAAATTATTAGAAAAAAAAACACCGTACCTGTTAGTCTCCAATTCATATTTGTAGGGCTGTCAGCGTTGGCTCTTCAGTGTACTGTGATGTGGAATTCTAAAGCAGAGACCTTCCCTTTTCCCACAATTGCCATCTGCTCTAGAATGTGCTGACCTGAGAGATAAGACAACCATTTCACTTAAGTCACAGTTCTCCCAAAGATAAAGGCAGAGATGTTCGGTAAACCTGAGATCGTTAGTGGGATAAGGGGGGGGGGGGGGGGGGAGGAGGTAGTAAAGACCTCGCCTTTTCTTGGGGGGTCAGCTTGATGATGTGGTATCCATCTCCCTACCACTTTGCCTTTCCTATCCGTGAACAGGATCAGGTATCCATTTCAACCTGGATGGGCTGGAAATGGCATGCACACAAATGTTCTCCATCCAACTCTAGAATCCTTGTAGTCAGGCTGACAGGCGGGAGCTCCACCTCTACACCACTTAGGCCACACGCAAAGATAAGGAGGCCCTGTCTTTCTTTCAAGATCTTCTCTCTATCTCTCAGGATCTGTGGAACAGAATGATGTAACACCTCGGCATGGTACCGTGTCTTATTCGTTCACGATCGTTGATAAGTTTCAGCGTTTCTAGGGATATTCTCCTTCCTGGGTACATCTCCTGCCTGGTGGATATTTTTCTAACCAAAAGTGAATGTGTATGCACGTTTGTTTGTGTCTGAACCACTTTCGTATGTACACGCACGTAGAACACCAAGTGTACACATTAAAGATACTGAAAGTCATATTATCGTTATTGTTATTGTTGCTTAAAGCCCAGTCGACTGCGTAGAGCCACATCAGGGCTATAACCGCTTCAAAACATGCAACTTCAACAGAAAAAAAGAAAGAAAATTAAGCACACATATCGATGCATTCGCACAAAACATGCAACAATACTTCAACAGGAAAAAAAAAAGAAATAAAATTAAGTACACATATCAATGCAGTCGCGCACATAATCTAAGGACATGCCCGGGCATTGACCACTCCGTCCAACTTATCGCACCGGGGATTTCAAAAAAAACACACCTGAACACAAATATAAGCATACCTAAGGACACCAAAAACATATATAAAAACAGGCATAAATTACTAAAATTGCTTCCGCATATCTCACCTCCCTTGAGCCAAACATGTACCAAACATGTACCCAATTATTAATCCTAAGAAAAAGTACGTATGTTTGTGTGCATACAGGTGAATGGACCAGCAAAGTAGAAAATGATTGGTAGAAATGACAGAAAGCAAAGGGACAAGGCAGAAACAAAGAGAGTGACAGAAAAGAGAAAATTTCTAGCACAGAATTTCCAGAAGGTGGGGATACTATTTGTACTGAATGAGCCCCGGCATTCCAACGGGGGTGAAACTCATGTCAGTGTCTGGTTGTTATAAGGAAATATGAAAGCATCTAGCATGCATACCGAAGATGGAGTATGCAGACTGTGAAGCATGATACAGCCATGTGGTACTTTCATGGTGGGTTTATAGTTGTGATCTACAATGAACATAAACGCCCGTCGATCAGTTCATTCATTAAGAGATATGTACATATCGTTCGTTGTATCTGATTATGCGGCTGTGATGTGCGATGAACATAAACGCCCATCGATCAGTTCATTGATGAAGAGATAATGTACATATCATTGTCGTGTTTGATTATGGTACACCACATTAGCTTCAAGAATAACACTAGTTTTTGAATCATGTCAGGGTGGAGTTTGGAGTTTGTCACTGCACTCCAACAGTTCCATATGCGTTCTACCTAAATGTGCCAGCAATTGACTGGTGACTCGCGTTGAACTGGGCAGTGTCAAGCTCTTAAAACGGGAAAGGGACAGAGAGGGACCAATAAAACTCTAAGCTGACGCCACTAGAACCACTGAAGCATTACCACCAGCACCTCTGAAACATTAACATGGGCTGCAAACAGGCCACGTTTTATGTTGGGGGCTGGGGCTGGACTCAAAACATCTGATTCTGAGTCCACGGCTCTAACAAACAACCAACCAGCCTTAACAGATGTCTGAAACTGCAAAGTAAATATTTTTTTCCTTTACCTTTGGGTGCTTTCACTGAACATGTGAAAGAATCGAATACAACAACAGGTAGACACTGCATAAGAAAGGCTAGAACGTTTTTTTCTTTGTTTTTGTTTTGTTTTGTCATTTCTCTCTCTCTCTCTCTCTCACTCACTCACTCACTCACTCTCTCTCTCTCTTTCGCTCTCTCTCTCTCTCTCTCTCTCTCTCTCTCTTTTTCACACACACTCTTTCCTGCAGTACACATTATCATACCCACCATGTGAAGCACACATCCCATGCCAAGAGAGTTGAATACAAACAACAGATAGACACTGCATGAGAAAGGCATGTACACTTTTTTTTAGTCAACTCTCTCTGTCTCTGTCTGTCTGTCTGTCTGTCTGTCTGTCTGTCTGTCTCTCTCTCTGTCTCTCTCTCCCTCTCTCTCTCTCTTTCCTCTCTCTCTCTCCCCCTCTCTCTCTAACTGTCTTTCTAAACAGGACCTCAGTTTGCCATGATCATTCTGGATCTTCTCCATCACATGGCACCTGTAACATTAGTTTATATGGATTTTATTCTGAGTGCGGAGACGTTACCTGAAGAAACCGAAACTGAAACTCTCTCTTTCTCTCTCTCTCTCTCTCTCTCTCTCTCTCTCTCTCTCTCTCTTTCACACAACAACAACAACAAAAACAACAGTCACAACAACAACACATACAGAGTTAAAAGCTAAACAAACAAGAAAAGAAATCACCATGGACTCCTAAATATTTGTTTCATCAGCCGGCCGGTCTCGACAGTTTCCATTGAATAAACAAAAGCGTGGATCTGATTTGAGGTAAAATCCATCTCCGTGAATTGGTCACAATTTCCAGTGTGTTGTGAAAGCAATCCAGTCATTAATGACAGTTTATTTACCGCTGCCGCTCCCCATCCACTGAATACACTACACAACCCAAGCCCTACCCCCCACCCTCCACACCACTTCCTCCAAACAAATTTGTCAATAGTTTCCAATCTACCCATTTGATTTTAGTAAACAACAAAAAGTGAAATTCATCCATTCGAGTGTGTGTGTGGTGTGTGTGTGTGTGTGTGTGTGTGTGTGTGTGTGTGTGTGTGTGTGTGTGTGTGTGTGTGTGTGTGTATGTATGTGAGTGTGTGTGTGTGTGTGTGTGTGTGTGTGTGTGTGTGTGTGTGTGTGTGTGTGTTGTGTGTATGTATGTGGTGTGTGTGTGTGGGCGCGCGCGCTTAAGTGTGCGTGTACGTATGTGTGCCGGTCTGGTCGTTGATGTCATGAATTTTTCATAGACTGTGGCTGGTCCTAACAAGCAGTTGCAGATACGCCTAAAAACAACAACAACAACAACATCAACAAACAAACAAACAACAAATAAACCATCTTAGAACAAGCAATTAACCAAGGAATCAGATCATTCTTTTGGTTCAGTACCAGTTCCAACCAACGACTATTTGTACCAATGCGGTCAAGACATTATTGACGCCATCATCATGAAAATACAAAAACAAAACGAAACAAAACAAACGATGGAAATGGATTGATTAAATTATCCGAAGAGAACAGCATAACATCACCCGGACTGCCCTTCACTGGACACCAGAAGGAAGACGCAAGACGGGAGAGACATAACAGGGGAGAAACGCAAGACGACTGTCGAGATGCAAGACTGTCGAAATGCAAGACGGGAGAGACATAAGACGGGAGAGACATAAGACGGGAGAGACATAAGACGGGAGAGACGTAAGACGGGAGAGACATAAGACGGGAGAGACATAAGACGGGAGAGACATAAGACGGAGAGACATAAGACGGGAGAGACATAAGACGGAAGAGACACAAGACGGGAGAGACGTAAGACGGGAGAGACATAAGACGGGAGAGACGTAAGACGGGAGAGACATAAGACGGGAGAGACATAAGACGGGAGAGACGTAAGACGGGAGAGACATAAGACGGGAGAGACATAAGACGGGAGAGACATAAGACGGGAGAGACATAAGACGGAGGAGACATAAGACGGGAGAGACATAAGACGGGAGAGACGTAAGACGGGAGAGACATAAGACGGAGAGAGATGCAAGACGGGAGAGACATAAGACGGGAGAGAAATAAGACGGGAGAGACGTAAGACGGGAGAGACATAAGACGGGAGAGACTAAGACGGGAGAGACGTAAGACGGGAGAGAGACATAAGACGGGAGAGATGCAAGACGGGAGAGACATAAGACGGGAGAGATGCAAGACGGGAGAGACGTAAGACGGGAGAGACGTAAGACGGGAGAGACATAAGACGGGAGAGACGTAAGACGGGAGAGATGCAAGACGGGAGAGACGTAAGACGGGAGAGACATAAAACGGGAGAGACATAAGACGGGAGAGACGTAAGACGGGAGAGATGCAAGACGGGAGAGACGTAAGACGGGCGAGATGCAAGACGGGAGAGACGTAAGACGGGAGAGATGCAAGACGGGAGAGACATAAGACGGGAGAGATGCAAGACGGGAGAGACATAAGACGGGAGAGACGTAAGATGGGAGAGACGTAAGACGGGAGAGATGCAAGACGGGAGAGACATAAGACGGGAGAGACATAAGACGGGAGAGACATAAGACGGGAGAGATGCAAGACGGGAGAGACATAAGACGGGAGAGACATAAGACGGGAGAGACATAAGACGGAGAGAGACGCAAGACGGGAGAGATGCAAGACGGGAGAGACATAAGACGGGAGAGACATAAGACGGGAGAGACATAAGACGGGAGAGACGCAAGACAGGAGAGATGCAAGACGGGAGAGATGCAAGACGGGAGAGACATAAGACGGGATAGACGTAAGACGGGAGAGACATAAGACGGGAGAGATGCAAGACGGAGAGATGCAAGACGGGAGAGACATAAGACGGGAGAGACGTAAGACGGGAGAGACATAAGACGGGAGAGACATAAGACGGGAGAGTCGCAAGACGGGAGAGACGCAAGATGGAGAGATGTAAGACGGGAGAGACGCAAGATGGGAGAGACATAAGACGGGAGATATGCAAGACGGAGAGACGCAAGACGGGAGAGACGCAAGACGGAGAGACGCAAGACGGGAGAGACGCAAGATGGGAGAGATGTAAGACGGGAGAGATGCAAGATGGAGAAGATGCAAGACGGGAGAGACGCAAGACGGGAGAGATGCAAGACGGGAGAGATGCAGGTGGAGAGATGCAAGGGGGAGAGATGCAAGCGGGAGAGAGATGCAAGGCGGAGAGATGCAAGCGGGAGAGACGCAAGACGGGAGAGACGCAAGACGGGAGAGACGCAAGATGGGAGAGATGCAAGGCGGAGAGATGCAAGGCGGGAGAGACGCAAGACGGGAGAGATGCAAGATGGGAGAGATGCAAGACGGGAGAGATGCAAGACGGGAGAGATGCAAGACGGAGAGACGCAAGATGGAGAGATGCAAGGCGGGAGAGATGCAAGGGTGGAGAGACGCAAGACGGGAGAGATGCAAGACGGAGGAGACGCAAGACGGAGAGATGGAAGACGGAGAGATGCAAGACGGTCGAGATGCAAGACGGGAGAGACGTAGACGGGAAAGACGCAAGACGGGAGAGATGGAAGACGGGAGAGATGCAAGACGAGAGAGATGGAAGACGGGAGAGATGCAAGACGGGAGAGATGGAAGACGGGAGAGATGCAAGACGGTCGAGATGCAAGACGGGAGAGACGTAAGACGGGAGAGACGCAAGACGGGATAGACGTAAGACGGGAGAGACGCAAGACGGGATAGACGTAAGACGGGAGAGATGCAAGACGGGAGAGACATAAGACGGGAGAGACATAAGACGGAGAGACATAAGACGGGAGAGACGCAAGACGGGAGAGATGCAAGACGGGAGAGACATAAGACGGGAGAGACATAAGACGGGAGAGACATAAGACGGGAGAGACGCAAGACAGGAGAGATGCAAGACGGGAGAGATGCAAGACGGGAGAGACATAAGACGGGATAGACGTAAGACGGGAGAGACATAAACGGGAGAGATGCAAGACGGGAGAGATGCAAGACGGGAGAGACATAAGACGGGAGAGACGTAAGACGGGAGAGACATAAGACGGGAGAGACATAAGACGGGAGAGTCGCAAGACGGGAGGACGCAAGATGGGAGAGATGTAAGACGGGAGAGACGCAAGATGGGAGAGACATAAGACGGGAGATATGCAAGACGGGAGAGACGCAAGACGGGAGAGACGCAAGACGGGAGAGACGCAAGACGGGAGAGACGCAAGATGGGAGAGATGTAAGACGGGAGAGATGCAAGATGGGAGAGATGCAAGACGGGAGAGACGCAAGACGGGAGAGACGCAAGACGGGAGAGATGCAAGGCGGGAGAGATGCAAGGCGGGAGAGATGCAAGGCGGGAGAGATGCAAGGCGGGAGAGACGCAAGACGGGAGAGACGCAAGACGGGAGAGACGCAAGATGGGAGAGATGCAAGGCGGGAGAGATGCAAGGCGGGAGAGACGCAAGACGGGAGAGATGCAAGATGGGAGAGATGCAAGACGGGAGAGATGCAAGACAGGAGAGATGCAAGACGGGAGAGACGCAAGATGGGAGAGATGCAAGGCGGGAGAGATGCAAGGTGGGAGAGACGCAAGACGGGAGAGATGCAAGACGGGAGAGACGCAAGACGGGAGAGACGCAAGACGGAGAGATGGAAGACGGGAGAGATGCAAGACGGTCGAGATGCAAGACGGGAGAGACGTAAGACGGGAAAGACGCAAGACGGGAGAGATGGAAGACGGGAGAGATGCAAGACGGGAGAGATGGAAGACGGGAGAGATGCAAGACGGAGAGATGGAAGACGGGAGAGATGCAAGACGGTCGAGATGCAAGACGGGAGAGACGTAAGACGGAGAGACATAAGACGGGAGAGATGCAAGACGGGAGAGACATAAGACGGGAGAGATGCAAGACGGGAGAGACGTAAGACGGGAGAGACGTAAGACGGGAGAGACATAAGACGGGAGAGACGTAAGACGGGAGAGATGCAAGACGGGAGAGACGTAAGACGGGAGAGACATAAAACGGGAGAGACATAAGACGGAGAGAACGTAAGACGGGAGAGATGCAAGACGGGAGAGACGTAAGACGGGCGAGATGCAAGACGGGAGAGACGTAAGACGGGAGAGATGCAAGACGGGAGAGACATAAGACGGGAGAGATGCAAGACGGGAGAGACATAAGACGGGAGAGACGTAAGATGGGAGAGACGTAAGACGGGAGAGATGCAAGACGGGAGAGACATAAGACGGGAGAGACATAAGACGGAGAGACATAAGACGGGAGAGATGCAAGACGGGAGAGACATAAGACGGGAGAGACATAAGACGGGAGAGACATAAGACGGGAGAGACGCAAGACGGGAGAGATGCAAGACGGGAGAGACATAAGACGGGAGAGACATAAGACGGGAGAGACATAAGACGGGAGAGACGCAAGACAGGAGAGATGCAAGACGGGAGAGATGCAAGACGGGAGAGACATAAGACGGGATAGACGTAAGACGGGAGAGACATAAGACGGGAGAGATGCAAGACGGGAGAGATGCAAGACGGGAGAGACATAAGACGGGAGAGACGTAAGACGGGAGAGACATAAGACGGGAGAGACATAAGACGGGAGAGTCGCAAGACGGGAGAGACGCAAGATGGGAGAGATGTAAGACGGGAGAGACGCAAGATGGGAGAGACATAAGACGGGAGATATGCAAGACGGGAGAGACGCAAGACGGGAGAGACGCAAGACGGGAGAGACGCAAGACGGGAGAGACGCAAGATGGGAGAGATGTAAGACGGGAGAGATGCAAGATGGGAGAGATGCAAGACGGGAGAGACGCAAGACGGGAGAGATGCAAGACGGGAGAGATGCAGGGTGGGAGAGATGCAAGGCGGGAGAGATGCAAGGCGGGAGAGATGCAAGGCGGGAGAGATGCAAGGCGGGAGAGACGCAAGACGGGAGAGACGCAAGACGGGAGAGACGCAAGATGGGAGAGATGCAAGGCGGGAGAGATGCAAGGCGGGAGAGACGCAAGACGGAGAGATGCAAGATGGGAGAGATGCAAGACGGGAGAGATGCAAGACGGGAGAGATGCAAGACGGAGAGACGCAAGATGGGAGAGATGCAAGGCGGGAGAGATGCAAGGTGGAGAGACGCAAGACGGGAGAGATGCAAGACGGGAGAGACGCAAGACGGGAGAGATGGAAGACGGGAGAGATGCAAGACGGTCGAGATGCAAGACGGGAGAGACGTAAGACGGGAAAGACGCAAGACGGGAGAGATGGAAGACGGGAGAGATGCAAGACGAGAGAGATGGAAGACGGGAGAGATGCAAGACGGGAGAGATGGAAGACGGGAGAGATGCAAGACGGTCGAGATGCAAGACGGGAGAGACGTAAGACGGGAGAGACGCAAGACGGGATAGACGTAAGACGGGAGAGACGCAAGACGGGATAGACGTAAGACGGGAGAGATGCAAGACGGGAGAGACATAAGACGGGAGAGACATAAGACGGGAGAGACATAAGACGGGAGAGACGCAAGACGGGAGAGATGCAAGACGGGAGAGACATAAGACGGAGAGACATAAGACGGGAGAGACATAAGACGGGAGAGACGCAAGACAGGAGAGATGCAAGACGGGAGAGATGCAAGACGGAGAGACATAAGACGGGATAGACGTAAGACGGGAGAGACATAAGACGGGAGAGATGCAAGACGGGAGAGATGCAAGACGGGAGAGACATAAGACGGGAGAGACGTAAGACGGGAGAGACATAAGACGGGAGAGACATAAGACGGGAGAGTCGCAAGACGGGAGAGACGCAAGATGGGAGAGATGTAAGACGGAGAGACGCAAGATGGGAGAGACATAAGACGGGAGATATGCAAGACGGGAGAGACGCAAGACGGGAGAGACGCAAGACGGAGAGACGCAAGACGGGAGAGACGCAAGATGGGAGAGATGTAAGACGGGAGAGATGCAAGATGGGAGAGATGCAAGACGGGAGAGACGCAAGACGGGAGAGACGCAAGACGGGAGAGATGCAAGGCGGGAGAGATGCAAGGCGGGAGAGATGCAAGGCGGGAGAGATGCAAGGCGGGAGAGACGCAAGACGGGAGAGACGCAAGACGGGAGAGACGCAAGATGGGAGAGATGCAAGGCGGGAGAGATGCAAGGCGGGAGAGACGCAAGACGGAGAGATGCAAGATGGAGAGATGCAAGACGGAGAGATGCAAGACAGGAGAGATGCAAGACGGGAGAGACGCAAGATGGGAGAGATGCAAGGCGGGAGAGATGCAAGGTGGGAGAGACGCAAGACGGGAGAGATGCAAGACGGGAGAGACGCAAGACGGGAGACGCAAGACGGGAGAGATGGAAGACGGGAGAGATGCAAGACGGTCGAGATGCAAGACGGGAGAGACGTAAGACGGGAAAGACGCAAGACGGGAGAGATGGAAGACGGGAGAGATGCAAGACGGGAGAGATGGAAGACGGGAGAGATGCAAGACGGGAGAGATGGAAGACGGGAGAGATGCAAGACGGTCGAGATGCAAGACGGGAGAGACGTAAGACGGGAGAGACATAAGACGGGAGAGATGCAAGACGGGAGAGACATAAGACGGGAGAGATGCAAGACGGGAGAGACGTAAGACGGGAGAGACGTAAGACGGGAGAGACATAAGACGGGAGAGACGTAAGACGGGAGAGATGCAAGACGGGAGAGACGTAAGACGGGAGAGACATAAAACGGGAGAGACATAAGACGGGAGAGACGTAAGACGGGAGAGATGCAAGACGGGAGAGACGTAAGACGGGCGAGATGCAAGACGGGAGAGACGTAAGACGGGAGAGATGCAAGACGGGAGAGACATAAGACGGGAGAGATGCAAGACGGAGAGACATAAGACGGGAGAGACGTAAGATGGGAGAGACGTAAGACGGGAGAGATGCAAGACGGGAGAGACATAAGACGGGAGAGACATAAGACGGGAGAGACATAAGACGGGAGAGATGCAAGACGGGAGAGACATAAGACGGGAGAGACATAAGACGGGAGAGACATAAGACGGGAGAGACGCAAGACGGGAGAGATGCAAGACGGGAGAGACATAAGACGGGAGAGACATAAGACGGGAGAGACATAAGACGGGAGAGACGCAAGACAGGAGAGATGCAAGACGGGAGAGATGCAAGACGGAGAGACATAAGACGGGATAGACGTAAGACGGGAGAGACATAAGACGGGAGAGATGCAAGACGGGAGAGATGCAAGACGGGAGAGACATAAGACGGGAGAGACGTAAGACGGGAGAGACATAAGACGGGAGAGACATAAGACGGGAGAGTCGCAAGACGGGAGAGACGCAAGATGGGAGAGATGTAAGACGGGAGAGACGCAAGATGGGAGAGACATAAGACGGAGATATGCAAGACGGAGAGACGCAAGACGGGAGAGACGCAAGACGGGAGAGACGCAAGACGAGAGACGCAAGATGGAGAGATGTAAGACGGGAGAGATGCAAGATGGGAGAGATGCAAGACGGAGAGACGCAAGACGGGAGAGATGCAAGACGGAGAATGAGGTGGAGAAGATGCAAGCGGGAGAGATGCAAGGCGGGAGAGATGCAAGGCGGGAGAGATGCAAGGCGGAGAGACGCAAGACGGAGAGACGCAAGACGGGAGAGACGCAAGATGGGAGAGATGCAAGGCGGGAGAGATGCAAGCGGGAGAGACGCAAGACGGGAGAGATGCAAGATGGGAGAGATGCAAGACGGGAGAGATGCAAGACGGGAGAGACGCAAGACAGAGTAATCTGCTTAGATGTCCACAGAGATGAATGTTTGGGTCATTCCTAATACGGTGTTTGCTTTACACAGATACATATCCTGATTCTTTGTGTATGTCTTTATGAAAAACAGAAAGAGAGAGAGAGAGAGAGGGAGACAGAGACAGAGACAGAGACAGAGAGAGACAGAGACATAGAGAGAGACAGAGAGAGAGAGAGAGAGAGAGACGAGACAGACAGTCACAGAGAGATGAGACAGAGACAGAGAGAGAAAAACAGAACAGAGACAGAGAAGACAGACAGATAGACATACAATACAGTAAATACAGACAGACAGACAACAACACACACACACACACACACCACACACACACACACACACACACCACACACACACACACACACCACACACACACAGAGAGAGAGAGAGAAGAGAGAGAGAGAGAGAGAGAGAGAGAGAGAGAGAAAGAGAGAGAGAAATTGAGACAGAGGCAGAGAAAAAAAACAGACAGACAGAGAAAGTGCCTGCAGAATCTTTCTGGGTGACTCCGATATTATCACGGACTTCTGAAAACTCCTTGGTTCACCACTGTGTGTGGTGAATGGACCTTTACCTCTCATGGTTTGTCCGTTCAGCTCAATGAGAACCCAAGCCTCCATGAATTTAAATAGGTGGTATTCGTCTGTCGTCGTCGACAATGACCACGGCTTCATGAAGTTGCTTTGAGTCAGTGTGTCCGGAGGTGACTGATCAATCCGATCCGGGCACAGAAGTAACGTCCACAGGTTGGACATCTATGGTCGGTTACTGTGGTTGAAGGGTTTGCAGCCCTAGCTTTCCGTGCAGCTCGTTTTTCTTGTGCAGACTGGATACGAGACACTTCTGAAGTGGTACATCCGGTTTTGATTCTTCTACGCCAGACTGTACGGTCGAGGGCAAGGTTTTCCCAATTCTCCCAGTCTATGTTGAGGGACTTTAGCGATGCCTTCAAGCTGTCTTTAAACCGTTTTCTCTGGCTTCCAACTGTTCTCTTGCCAGACGCTAGTTCCCTGTAGAGGAGTTGCTTCGGAATTCTGGTGTCAGACATCCGGTATACATGGCCAGCCCAGCGAACTTGACTCTTTTGAAGTAAAGTGTGGATGGAGGGGAGATTGGCTCTCTCTAGTAATTCTGTATCAGGGATCTTCTCTTGCCATCGGATATTGAGAATCTTTCTGAGGCTTTTGGTGTGAAAATGAATCAATTTCCTTGCATGTCTACTGTAAGCAGTCCAGGTCTCACTGCCGTAGAGGAGATGGTGAGGACCACCGCTTTGTACACTTTGAGTTTAGTTGTGGCCGAGATACCTCTTCTGTCCCATACAGTAGGACGCAGCCTCCCAAATGCTGACTGATCGATTTGGTTCAGTTTTTACGTTGGCATCCACCTCAGGTGATTTGGCCGACGGGGATATCTATCCCAGGAAAATGGGCGGAAAGGGAGACTTGTCTAATTGTATATACTGACACCACCAGAACCAGTTAGATTTAAGATGGAAAGTGAGAAGGCAAGTTTTAATGCAGCGCACTTTGGGAATCGAACCCACAACATTATCAGGTGAATCCGACGCTTAACCAACTGAGCTACTGAGGCCCATGTTCTCAACAATAAACGACAGAGGAAGTTATATTGACATTATTTGTGAGTTACCTCCCTTGTCTTAATAAGAGGATTCGATCTTGTCTCGTTATCTTGGAAGTTGTTCTTTAATATGTATGATTCGCGTGTGAGTGTGTGTGTGTGTGTGTGTGTGTGTGTGTGTGTGTGTGTGTGTGTGTGTGTGTGTGTGTTTGCGTGTGTGTATGTGTGTGTGCGCACGCGCGTGTGTGCGTGCGTGTGTGTATGTGTGTGCGCGCGTGTGTGTGCGTGCGTATGTATGTGTGTGTGTGTGTGCGCGCGCGCGCACGTGCGTGCGTGTGTGTGTGCATGTGTGTGCATACGTGTGTGTGTGTGTGTCTGCGTGTGTGTATGTGTGTGTGCGCACGCGCGTGTGTGCGTGCGTGTGTGTATGTGTGTGTGCGTGCATGTGTATGTGTGTGTGTGTGCGCGCGCGCACGTGCGGGCGTGTGTGTGTGTGCATGCGTGTGCATACGTGTGTGTGTGTGTGTTTGTGTGTGTGTATGGCTGTCTGTCTGTCTGTGCATGCGAGCGCGTGCGCATATACATGCGTGTTAGAACACTGCATATATTGTTCTGGCTTTTTTTTTTTTTCGGAGATGCCAATATTTTCTTCTAAATACCAGTGCAATTAACTAATAATTGAAATCCCGTGGCCTAGAAATCTTGCTATCAGACTCCCATTTCCAATCACGATGTGCATTATTCATTGTACCGGGTTTAAGTTCTCTCTTTGATTAGATCAGTGAAAGAAGGATCCACTGAGACTGAAACCAATCATTTTGTTGCTCCCTAAACAACCGTGCACCCACGCTATTATCTTTATTAACTCTCATGAGAGTGCACACGCGCGCTTGCTTACACACACACACACACACACACACACACACACACACACACACACACACACACACACACACACACACACACACACACATATACACACACAAGCACAAGCACGCAAACGAACACGCACACGCACGCGCACACTCACGCACACTCACACGCACACGCACACGCACACGGACACGGACACGGACACGGACACGGACACGACACGCACACACATACACACGCGCGCACACCCACCCAATCAAATAAAAGTGGAATGTAATGTTCGGTACTGGTTAATTCCCTGACAGGATCATGGCAAACCTACCTCAGGATCATGGCAAACGTACCTCATGGATCATGGCAGACTTACCTCATGGATTATGGCAAACTTACCTCATGGATCATGGCAAACTTACCTCATGGATCATGGCAAACTTACCTCATGGATCATGGCAAACTTACCTCATGGATCATGGCAAACTTACCTCATGGATCATGGCAGACTACCTCATGGATTACGACAGACTACCTCATGGATCATGGCAAACTTATTCATGGATCATGGCAAACTTACCTCATGGATCACGACAGACTTACCTCATGGATCACGACAGACTTACCTCATGGATCACGACAGACTTACCTCATGGATCCAGCAGACTTACCTCATACATGACTTTGTCCGCGTCCACCATTGTAATTAATGCCTTAACTATGACAACAACAAGCAGGATGTAACTACACTGCAGACATGGTACAGGTTTTTCCAGTGTTTGTTCAGTCGGTCTGTATGCTCAGCTTTTTGTGTTCAGCGCACGTCTAGATAATGGACGCCTGTGGCAGCACCATCTCATTGCACGGTGCTAATGATGTTAGTATATAAACTGGTGCGTATACAACTACACGTTAACATTGACATCGGATTTCAGAAGACATGCTGTATGTATCTCTCTCGTGTTTCTGCGAGTTTTAAAACTTCAGTCACGTTTACCATTGCCTTGAAATGCTGTCGGATATCTTATATTGGCAAGAGACCGGTGTTATCATATTGATATGAGTCAGGTCCCGTGAATAATACATATAATTAAGCGTGTGCCAATTGAACGAGAGACTGACAAACTGCCTTTATACTTTTACGTCATGATCATAAATGAAATTGATCGATTTACTCCAATGTAGATAAAACATTTTAGCAATCTCTCAGCTTGGAAAGCTTTCAATACCAGGATTTCCAAAGTATTTTGCAGCTAAAAAGAAACAGTAATTTGTGGACGCCAGATGTACCATTTCCTTCGGTAGTGCGACATCATGGGTACTCAATGTTATTTTCGACAGTGTATTAGAACTGTAATAGTTGGCAGCATGGTCATCATCGTATTAACTTCAACAACGATGTTTACTAGTACGGTCATGGCATCAGATAATGTTACTCTTACTGTTCATGATTTTGAAAGGAACGTCAGTGACATCTCTTTTGATATTCAGAACCAAACTACTTCTGACATCCAAAGCCAAACAACTGATATTCATGGCCAAGCAACTTCTGGCATCCGAGGCCAAACAAATGACACTCATTCTGGCTTGCAAGGTCGAACATCTTCTGGCATCCATGATCAAACGACTTCTGGCATCCAAGGTCAAACGACTTCTGGCATCCAAGGTCAAACGCCTTCTGGCATCCATGATCAAACGACTTCTGGCATCCAAGGTCAAACGACTTCTGGCATCCAAGGTCAATCAACTGACACTCATGATCAAGACCAAACAACTCTAGGTATCCAAGGTCAAACGCCTTCTGGCATCCAAGGTCAAACAATTTCTGACATTGAGGATCAAACGACTATTGATAGTAAGGAAAAAACGACTTCTGACATTGAGGACCAAACCACGTCTGACATTGAGGACCAAACCACATCTGATATTGACGACCAGACCACGTCTGACATTGAGGACCAAGGGACTTCCGTACAACGGTCCCTCAGCTACACGACGATCAGTCATACTGTGACAAACGTTGAAGCAAGTAGCATTAGTTCAGTGGTGTCCACTGCAAGTGAACATTACAACTCTGCTGTTTCTCACATTACTGCAAAGCCAGAATCTTTAGCTGAACCTCAATTCTTTCCTCGTATTAATGTGGATTTGTATGAATGCTCGACGAGAGCTGATACTCAAACTTCCATCAAAGCGGAACGGGGCACAATGAACATAGCTTTCAGAAGTGAAACATTAATTCCCTTTTTCTGGGACTGCGAGGTCATCATTGAAGCTCCTAAAGGCAGTTCCCTCAGTTTCTATGACATCGTCTTAAGTTTGGATCCTGTCCGCTCTTCTGGTTGAACTTAAACGATGCTTCAGGTTCGCCCATTTTGGATCAAATACAGTTTTGTGGAGAATATGATTTGCCTCCACGTACAATGGTCACATCGTTGGACACGGTGCATGTCAAACTCAGTTCGTTCAGTGGCGGTGTGGAGTCAACGTCACTGACTTTTGGTTTTGTATCAGATGTGGAATTAGAAGAGCAGCCAGGCATAACGACTTTCAATGTGACAAAAACCACATATAATTCAGGGTACATCACTTTACCAGCTTTACCAGATCACGTTACTCGTCTGATTGATTTCAATATTTCAACAACTTTATCAGCTGAATCCAACGAAACTGTAATGATTAGCATAGTGGAGATTGATTTTGGTGGCTTAACAGACTGCGATATACAATATTTTGCTATATACACGGAAGAACTCCATGATCTAAGAAAAGTGTGTGATAACGAACGGTTTGCCTTTAGCATGCTCAAACTACCAGTTATCTTCAGATATTACAGTCAGGTATACTTTCCATATTTTAGACTGAAAGTGCTGTTTACCATTCTCACTGACACAGAAACGCCCATGCGACTTCCCAATAATCGCTTTGACTGCTCTATAGCCAGTTATCCGTCATTTAAGGAGCACTTTCGTTGCAATCTGGAGACGGAGTGTGAGGATGGGGAAGATGAGATGAACTGTAGCTACTCCAGCTCCCTGTGCTCTGGACACATTCTGTCCAACAGTACATGCTACTCATATGTCACGTGGTCACAAAATCTGGCTTGGAACGAAGCACATGATGTTTGTGTGTCACGTGGGATGTACTTGGTGAGTCTAAACACTCACGAGGAAGAGGAGAATCTACGGGAGATCTTAACCCTGGGCAGACGATCTGAAGTCTATGTGGGGCTAAGAACCTGGGACCAGACGTCTGCTTTGATAATGTATCGCTTTATCCGGAAGTTTGCTGACGGCACTGTTGCCTATTATGTTCATCTGCCATCTAAGACGTCAAGAGATCAAACCTTTCCACAGTGTGCTACTTTCACAGACAAGCTAACTGCTGTTAAGAGCTGCATTGCTATGTTTACCAATAAGTTCATCTGTGAATTTGATATGAACACTGAATTGAATGACCCAGCGTTTACTATCCCTGCTGTTCAGATTGATGATTTGTCACGAACAGAAAACGTTTTCTGGCCAGAAAAATTTGATGTAATTAAATGTTCTGATGGTGGTCATGTAGTACGGGATTTCTTGTCATGTGATCCCATCAGCAGGTGCGGAATAGTACAGTTTCCACGGTCGTGCACAACCCAAGCAGGCGGAGAGATGGAATGGTTTAAATGTGACGATGAACTGAGGACTCTGTCTTTTACGTTACTCTGCGATTTTCGTTTTGATTGCCTGGACAGATCTGACGAAACATTCTGCAAGCACGACACCTCTTGTGTTGATGGTTTTCAATGTCGGAACCAGCAATGTGTGACATCAAATGCTAAGTGTGATGGTTTAGGTCAGTGTATTGACCTCAGTGATGAAGAGGATTGTGAATGGATCAGATTCCATCCTATCACAGAGAACGACCCCATTCCCCAGACTTCCAGTCTTAGAGATCAGTCTTCCCCCTCCTTCGGTAATCATTCTTGACGGTCACGGCTACTTCACTCAGCGACAAATAGACGCTGACCAGTCTTGTCCAGACACACACTTCCGTTGCCGTGGACATAACGGCAATTGTCTGCCTGTCTATGTTCGTTGTAATGGAATTTTTGACTGCCCAGGTCGAGAAGATGAAGCAGCTTGTGACGAATATATATGTCCTGGGTTCTACCGCTGTCGTGGTTCTAGAATTTGCCTGCATGTTGATGATGTTTGTGATGGCAAGTTTCAATGCCCTCAACGCGATGATGAGTTGCTGTGTGGAGAAACCTGCCCTTCTGGGTGTCGCTGCCAGGGTCTTGCGTTTGTCTGTAGCAAGTTTTTTCCTGCAGAGGACACACCTCATCTTCGTTATCTGGATGCCACTGGAAGTGGAATGTCCCCACAGGACCTAGTTTTTAATACTTACCTGGTGTTTCTCAGTTTATCCAAATGCAACCTTCAGCATGCTAACAACCTGACATTTCCAAACGTGCGCCACCTTGACCTCAGTGACAATTTGATCACGTCACTCAACATGGATGACTTTCTCAGTTTACGTAATATACGCCAGCTTCGTGTGTCATCAAATCCCATCCTTGTTCTTGGAGGTGATGGTGAGCCTGCCAGACGCCACCTTACATTGCAAGATGTTGATTTATCTTTTATTCGCATCAAGGAATTTCGTGTTTCCGTCTTCTCAAGTTTTCCAAATATACGCCATCTGAATTTATCCCACAGCAAGATTAAAGAAATTGTCAACCCAGGTTTCAATCCTATGTACAATTTAAGAACACTAAACATGGAAGGATGTCCCATCATTCAATTTCCAAGAAACATTTTTAAAGGCATGACATCCCTTGCTTTTGTAGATACTGACAATTACAAACTTTGCTGTAAAGACACTTTGCCAGAGAAGTTTAATGTCGAGTTCTGCTATTCTCCACATGACGAGATCTCATCGTGTCAAAACTTGCTTCGTTCAAACTTATATCGTGTGTTTCTGTGGTTGTTAGGGGCTCTAGCCTTGTTTGGAAACTGTTTTACCTTTGTCTTCAGGTTACGAATGGACAGAAGAAAGGTTACAAATGGGTCAAATGTATTCGTGACCAACCTGAGTGTGGCAGATTTCTTGATGGGCGTGTACTTGGTGATTGTGGGCGTGGCGGACCAAACGTATCTGGGAACATATCTGTGGGAGGATGAGAACTGGAAGAGCAGTGTCGTTTGCCACATGGCTGGGTTTCTGTCCTTGCTGTCGAGTGAAGCCTCAGCTTTCACCCTTTGTCTCATAACACTTGATCGCGTCATCGTTCTCTGCTTCCCCTTTTCTACCGTCAGATTCAGGAGACAATCTGCAGGCACAGCGTGTGGTATGGTGTGGGCCATCGGAGTCGCAATTGCGGCAGCACCTCTCTTCACAGACTGGCAGTTTTATCAGCAAAATGCCATCTGCATTCCCCTTCCCATCAGCAGGAAAATTTTCCAGGACAGGGCTACTCCTTTGGGATCATCATCGTCTTGAACTTCTTTCTCTTCCTACTCATTGCCCTGGGTCAGGCTGCCATCTACTGGTCCGTGAAAAGGCACTCCATGACCACTGACACGACGGCCAAGTCCCGTGAAATTAACCTGGCCAGACGATTGCTGACCATCGTGCTCACTGACTTCCTTTGCTGGTTTCCTATCGGTCTGCTGGGCATTCTGTCATCACAGGGGACCCCCGTCCCTAGTGAGGTCAGTGTGGCCATGGCTGTATTCGTGCTGCCTCTCAACTCGGCTCTCAATCCTTTCCTCTATACCTTCAACATGGTGGCCGAGAAACGGAGAGAACAAGAAAAGGCAACGCTTTTGAAGATCCTGGAGACTAAACTAAAAGCACAAACGACAGCGAAGGGATCTCAAGATTCTCGAAAATGATGATAATGAGTGATGATGATGGCGATGGTGATGACAGTGACAATTATTCAATGATTGTTACAAGTTAACACTATTTGCACCAATATGAAAAAAGACTATCCAGTTGTATTGATATGCGTTATTGTTTATACATAGATGTCTCATATTTGAGTTGAAAGTGTGACTCAATCGGTAAACGTTCATTCTTAATCAACTGAAGGATAGTGCCTAAAATATTCCCAGATAGGGTGTGTCATTATTTTTGACAGAACAGTATGATCAAGTAAAAACTAAAATAGAAAACAGGGATATGATTTCTGGTTGCTGCACATGTATGTGCTAGAAAATGTCTATATGAGATAACTGTCTTGCGATTTTTGTGTCTCATTCTAATTGTTTTAATGTGACCCGATGTATATGTGCGTGTGTTCGTGCGTGCGTGCGTGCAAGTATGAGTGTGCGCGCGCGCGCGCGTGTGTGTGTGTGTGTGTTTGTGTGTGTGCGAGTGAACAAAACATATCAGCAAATATTTACCAACTGTATATGGATAACATATCCCAAATACAAACCACACGTATAAGATGAAGTGCACAACTTTCAAAGCAGACTTCAGACCCAGTGGTTACAGTGCCAGCCTGAAAGGTTTAACTCCCAGACCAACAAAAATGTTTCTCGCCCACCTTCTTCCACTAAACACTGGCTGACTGGATGGTAGTTTTTCAGGTAAGACGATAAATTGAATACTGACATTCTAAACTGATGCATGTAATTCCTTGTGGTTGATTATAATGCTATATTCTTTAAACATATGTAAGTGTCTATTATACACCTACTGTGTGCACTCATGAATCGCTTTCTTTTTGTAGCCATACTAAATTGCTTACACACAGTTTAATTATTGATATCACTATGAACTTTTGATTAGACACGTATGTTTCTTTTCGTTGTTGTCCAGTCTTTGATGATGTTTCAGTTGTCTGAAGTAAAATTCTGTCGTACAGTTGTTATGACTTTTTCACTTGATCTTTTTCATAATGTTGCAAGATATACCCTTTCCTTTACCGAAGAAGGTCATTTGTCTCATTGTTCATTCTTTTTCAATGCACTTCTATAATGTGTTTTGTGCAATAGTTAGGCATAGTGTCATTATGATATGTGTCCGGGGCAAAACTACCAGTGGACTTTGCAAAATGAAAGACTGATTCCAAGTTTCCCCTTCACAAACTGTGTCGTTTAAATATTAAGGTTTGATGGACTCTGTGTTTTTGTGTTCCCTGTGTATTTTGCCATTAGGCACAAAGAGACAACAGAGCATGTACTGGATTCGATTATAAGAATGTGTTCTTTTGAGTGATGTTCTCTTGCATTTCCTTTGATATTTATCCGAGTGGCATTTCTTTTTGGTGAGTCCAGTTCACCTTAGGCCAGCGATTCAAAATTGTGTTAACGGCTGTAATATCACAGTGCAACAAAATATTGCGCGTCTTGCAATCTTGTACTGACTTAAAATCATCAAATTTCAGATCATAGATTATGTACATGTGAATGACTAATCACAAAAAATACACTCTGTGTTGTGTTTCTAGTACATTCTGTGTTGTTGTAGGCTACCTGATATTACACTGTGAAAGTTTTCATGCATTTTCAACACAAGTATTCTGTGCTTTTGATCTTCACTATAAGTGTTGCAATGTGTTGTATTTTCATTACAGGTTTTCAGTTACGTTTTGCATTCTCATTACGAATGTTTTCAATTTTTTTTCGATCATTAAAATATCATATTTGCCTTTTTGGATATTCATTATCAATAATCGCATGTTTTGTATTTCATGCCTTGTTTGTTTTGCATTTCATGCTTTGTGTGTTTTGTGTTTCATGCATATTTCATATGACATTTCATTACCATGTCTGGAACTGTACACATTTGATATGTTTTCAAAATGAACTTGTGTACTTGGTATAGCTCACTATGTCTCACACGGATGACAAACGATAGTCTTCTTCTCCTCATAAAACTCGTTTCTATATCCTGAGCCCACTTCAGCGCATGCGACATGCCAGCATGGGTCGTCATCAAATGGAAGCACAAATATCAGTCCACACTAATACGCCAAGTTATGTCAGTTTATGTGAGTGGGCAAGACTTCCTTGATAATTCTCCACACTGAGTTCAGATGTTATATATAGTACATATAGTATATACAGTGACTCATCTTCGACACTATTGTTTTGACAAGACTTTCACTATGCTCAGTCACAGTCTGCCTGTAAGTCATTTCGTTTACATGTCTCAACAACGGTGCCTGGCGCACAGGGTGAAATGTACATGTATTATGCATGATGGCATGACACCCGATAGTAACTGAATACTACACATACGATAACCCTAAGGTCATTATGCAGTCCATAGTTCTTTCCTACTTCAAGCTTGCCTGAAGTGATGACGAAGCTGACCTTCGTCGGCCTCAAGAGCTTCCTTCGACATCCTGCAGCATACGTCACAAAGACATGATTTGATCCTGATTGGTGTTCTGTTGAGGTACACCAGAAAACGTTATGTTTGGACTATCACCATCATCATTACTATACTCAATGAATATTGCCTTCTTCACATGTGATTTTGTCAGTCTGGTGTTCTCCATGTGAAATGCATAATTTCCATATCGAATGATCACTATCTCTCTTTTTTTTCTTCCCTCTCCTCTTTGTTATTTTTTCTTCCACTAAATGTTAAAAATGATGACTTTTTTTTAGAGATGAGGGAGGCCAGCAGCTTGGTGTTTAACAAAATTATACCCACAGTTCCTTAGTTATGTGGCTAATTCAAACATTATTCCAACAAGCTATTGTGAGGATAGACCAGAGCAACGACAGATAGCCACTTGTGCTTGGCACACATTGCTAGACACATTGCCATTTTCAGTTGACTGTGTATGAAGATGATTGTTACTGAATTCCAAACACCCCGTCCGTGGCCATCGTCTCGTACCACACCAGGCCTGCTGTTGATATGTGTAGTCACCCTCTCCCTCACTCTCACGCTCCTGTCTGTGTACAAAGACAAACAATGCTAAATGACCCAGTCCATGTACTTCTTCCCTCACTCTTTCACACTCATATTACAGCATTTGTCCCCTCCTTCACTCTCTTACATTTCAAATCGCCCCCTCCTTCTCTCTTTCTCACTGCCTCTAGACAGAACTAGTGTAGTGTACATCTAAGGCAACTGAACAGTAACCATGCATATTAGCTTGATTGATTGTGTAATCCAATACGTTGTCTTTTTATATGTACTCATGTAGCCAACAGAAAAAGATGTAGAAACTTGTAGACCTGGAGTTCTTTATTAGAAGAAGTATTTAGTCTAGAAACATAGAATCCTTCAGACATTTCTGTGCGTTTTCACTTGAGTGTCCTTCTCTGGGCAGGGACCTCAGGTCTCACCAAGATATTTCAGATGTGACTATAGATTTCTTTGTTTATATAGCACTTGGGTAATAGAGGGACTTCTTAGTCAAGACGTGCATGTATAATGTTGAAGTTTTACAATGCATTTGATTTTCGTGTAGTCTCTTTGTTTAACTATTGAGTAATCAAATAAAGTGTATCTGTGTACCATTCATTACAACGTGTGATCT
The DNA here is from genome assembly GCA_030674185.1 of Monoplex corrugatus. Taxonomy (NCBI): domain Eukaryota; kingdom Metazoa; phylum Mollusca; class Gastropoda; order Littorinimorpha; family Ranellidae; genus Monoplex; species Monoplex corrugatus. The sequence continues at coordinate 42,254,276 of CM060314.1, read as the reverse complement.
GTTTATGTAGAGACTTTGTTTAATCATGTATGTTCTTCATTTGTTCTGCATTTCTATTTGTCTCACTTTCTCTATTTCCCTCTTGAGTATGAATAAATACTGGAACAGTTGAACACACGCCAATACTCTACAAGACCAAAAAGTACATCAGTGATTCATTTTGTTATTATTTGGCGTCAGATGTTCTATCATTTGAGCGCACGACTATTCACATGTGGAATCTGCATTCTGTATTACAGAATAAAAAGCAAAGAACAACCAGTCAAAGTGGCGAAATCCCCAGTGCAACGGACAGGATGTCGTGGGGTCCAAACTTTATCAGTGTGTGCGATACTTCGGCGGGCCTCAATAGCTCAGTTGGTTGAGCGTCGGATTCCCATATCAGTGGTTGTGGGTTCGAATCCCAGTGTGCGCTACATTAAAACTGGCCTTCTCATTGTCCCATCTTAACATCATTGTTGTTCTGGTGGTGTCAGTATAAGATTAAATAAGTCCCCCTTCCCCCACTTCCCTGGGATGGTTATCCCCGTCGGCCATATCACCTGAGGTGGATGCCGATGTAAATGCTCAACCAAACCAAACGAACCTTCGGCTTCTGTCGACCCTACCCGTAGTTTAACGTGCTATGGAATCACTAGACAAACTGTGACACTTTACGGATGCGTCCACGAGAGTGTCGCTCAAATTGCCTGATGAACACCTCTGGCGTCTCTATCTGTCAAACTTGCTGACGCCAGGATTTGTTATCAAAGTAAGCCTAGAGTACAGCCCTGTCACACAATCTCAATCCGAAATGGAATTCAGTAATGTCAATATTATCACCCCCATTGTCGTCATCTCAGCACTGTGAAAAAATTGTCCAGGATTCTGTGGCCCTCATGTCCTGCTGTCATGGTGACCTCAGATTCTATGGGTTTTGAAGTGTATTGGAGAGCTGAAATAGGAGGCATGCTGGCAGTGACACAAGAGTGGTGCAGAAGATGGAACAGCAAAACAAACAAACAAACAAAAAAAAGGGGGAGAAAAATGACTTTCATCTCCTGATACTGATCCAGTTATCCAATTCTGCTATTTCTATTAATATTTTGCAGAAAAAATGAAAGAAAAGAAAAGGAAAAAAAAAAAAAAGAAAGAAAGAAAAAAAAAAAAACACAAACGTTTAAAGTGTATCTTGGACACATTTAGCGTTGAAACTTTATTTTTCCGTGTCATAGGAGCCAAAGTTTCAAATGTCTCCTAAACGAACGAACTGATTGGATCTTGTTGTAACTGCATTTGTGAACTGGGGTCCTTTGTGTGCAATAGGATCATGTCTATAAAGTCTTCTCCGATTTGAAATTTGTATCAGGCCCACAGTGTATCTACATCGACACACAAGATAAAATAACTGCTTGAAATATTAGTGTTGGTAGGCATATCTGCATAAATGAACTAATGAAACAGCCCTTGGTATCTGGGAAGGACTGATCGGAGAGGACCAGAGCCCTAAAGCAATGGCATTGAGGAAACAGTTGAAAAGAGCTTCAGCTGTCTGGTCGAAGAGGAACAGAAGTGAACTTTGTAAGGCTGAAAACTTTCCTGTGCACAGTGAGTGTCTGACAGCTGAATGTTCATGATATCCGTCACAAGGGTGACTGGGTCACAAGGTGACTAACCTGACCTTGGAGGCGGGATTCAAACCCACGTGGGGAAAATTTTGGTGACAGAAGGTTAACAGGGGTCATGACTTGGATATGGTCCAGATCCCTTAGAGTCTTAGGTGTTAAGGGCCAAAGTACTTACTTGAGATGGCTGCATGCTATTGTGTTCATACGCCTTTGTGTCCACGTGCCATTATGTCCACGTGTCAGTGTGTCTACGAACCATTGTGTTCACATGTCATTGTGTCCACGTGCCATTATGTCCACGTGTCAGTGTGTCTATGAGCCTTTGTGTCCACGTGTCATTGTGTCCACGTGCCATTATGTCCACGTGTCATTGTGTCCACGTGCCATTATGTTACATGTCATTGTGTCTACGTGCCATTATGTCCACATGTCATTGTGTCCACGTGCCATTACATCCATTGTCATTGTGTTCACGTGCCATTATGTCTTCATGTCATTGTGTCCACGTGCCGTTATGTCCACATGTCATTGTGTCCAACTATCATGTGACCTTCAACTGGGCCGAAGCTCAAAATATCTCAAAAGGGTTATGATAGCCCAAATTTGGTCATGGTGGCACAAATCAGGCCGTAGTACCCAAATAGATAACAATAACCTAATGTGCTAAAATTTGCCTGTGGAATATGTGAGAGAAATATGGATATGTGATCTCTCGGTACACATATACATAATCATAATATGAGGAACATACGTAACACACAATACATACATGCATATATATATATGTCATCATAGGCATCCTTCAGTCTCGGAAGACTATGGAGTTGCGCTCTTGGTGTTTATTCTGGTGCAGCGTCGGGTGTGGCTGGCCAGTCCGACGCGGGAATGACAGTCCCTGCGGCAGAGGGCACAGATGAAGTCTGACGCTGGTCTGTCTGCCTGGGCTGCAGCCTTTCTTCTCATTCTCTTTTCCTCGTGCTGCTGAGCGAGTGTCTCTTCGAACTTGGAGAGACCTTTCTGAGCAGTCTGTCTCAAGGCTGACCGTTTGAGGGCTGTTGCTTCCCAGTTGTTCTTGTCGATGTTCAAGGCTTTTAGGTCCCTCTTGCACACGTCTTTGAATCGCAGCTGTGGTCTGCCTGTGGGACGTTTTCCCTGCACCAGTTCTCCGTAGAGGAGGTCTTTAGGGATCCGTCCGTCGTCCATGCGCACGGCATGGCCGAGCCAGCGCATACATCTCTGTTTCAGCAGCGTGTACATGCTGGTGCATCCAGCTCTTTCCAGGACAGTGTTGTTTGGACCTTGTCCTGCCAGGTGATGTTTAGAATGCGTCGGAGGCTACGCATGTGAAAAGCATTGAGCTTTTGCTCTTGTCGGGCACGCAAAGTCCAGGACTCGCTGCCATACATGAGGGTGCTCACGACGCAGGCTCTGTAGATCTGGATCTTTGTGTGCTCAGTCAGCTTGCTGTTGTTCCATGCTTTCTTTGTCAGTCTGGTCCTGGTGGTAGCTACCTTGCCGATGCGCCTGTTGAGCTCTGTGTCAAGTGAGAGGGTGTCTGAGATAGTTGAGCCCAGATAAACGAAGTCATGGACGACATCCAGTTCGTGGTCATTGATTCTGATGGCTGGGGGAGAGTCAACATCCTGTCAAACTTGCTGACGCCAGGATTTGTTATCAAAGTAAGCCTAGAGTACAGCCCTGTCACACAATCTCAATCCGAAATGGAATTCAGTAGTGTCAATATTATCACCCCCATTGTCGTCATCTCAGCACTGTGAAAAAAATTGTGTGTGTGTGTGTGTGTGTGTGCATGTATGTATGGGTCCCAATGACTCTTTTTGACCTATCATGTCCCATTTGTGGTATCATGGACACAATGGCATGTGGACACATGACATGTGGACACAGTGACACGTGGTCACAATGGCATGACCCCTCTTTGAGGGAGAAGCCCCGCTCAAGCAAGTCTAGCTCTCCGCAAGTTTTTTGCTAGTACCAATTATTTTAAAAAAAGTAACAACAACAATATTAACAACGAATTTTTTTTTATAGGCTTATCTTTTTAAAGAGGTTGATATCTCTATCGTAATGTAAGGGGACGAGGCAATGTCTCTCCCTAGATTAAAATAAATAAATGAACACGCTTGACAATTTCGGAGCAAAAACGAATGATCCCTCATTAAAGCACCGAATACTAGATCTAATAAACGATCCCCCAAAGGCTACAGGCTGATTGGTCCTCCACCAGTAGCAGACATCAAAATGGCAGCTCGCAGACGACAGACCTAATAAAACGAACTTTATTGTTGACAAACATATCTCACATTCCGAAAGGTCTGGAAGTGCGCTCGACAAGACAGTACAGTAAGCATGTGATCTGTCTGGTTTTTAGACTTTTCAGGGAGAACTTTGATTTGCTGTCCTTTCATCACTGTACCAAGGTAAACAAGTACAGGCTACGCTTGCGGTCATATCATGGTAGTGAATGTCACATGTTCGTCATGTGTAATGTTTCGCAAACAACGCTCTCACGCCTTCGTATTAAAGCATTAATCTGCATTCGTTGACTTCCTCAAACATCTACATCTCATCGATACTTTTGTATCCATAGTTCGTTTCGATACTTTAGTCAGATTGGATGAAATAGGAAAGGCCAGGACTGTTGGGGACTGGAACCATCTTCCCAGTGAAACAGTAGAGGCAGCAACAGTCGATGCTTTTGTGTCGCGAGCCTCCGCCCAACAGTGAGTTTCTGGACACCACGTGGCTCTTACTGTAACGGATTTCAGCAATGTCTACGGACAATGAGAATAGTGAAATGATCGGAGCTTACGAATGGACTGTGTCTATAAGTATAACCCCCCCCCCCCCCCTTTATGTGCCGGAATGATCATCCTCAAGATCGTGGGCACCAAACGTCCAAAGGAAAGGAAAGGAAAGGAAAGGAAAGGAAAGGACGTAGAAACTGTAACTAGTATAAGTTCGAACAAGCAAGCGTTGACAGAGAAAGTCAACATGTAGACAACTTCTAGCTTTATTTCTTTTAGTATTTCAAGTCAGCATAGGACATCATAAAAAAATTATTGACAGAGGTCTGCGTAAACGGTCAAGGTTTGTTTTTTTGGACAGTTGATGTATTTTGAATACAGTGTTGTTTCCGTGATACTTTTACAGTGATCACGCTTGGAATTTTTAAAAATTGGCTCCATCACTGACTACCCTTCACTGTTGCTCACTAACCAGAGTCAGAACCGGTCCCATGGAGGCAAAAACCAGTGACAGTAATTTTACAAATACGTGGAATAATGGCATGCACATGATATGTCTTGTCTCTGAAAGTTTAAGAATGTTACACAATGATTTGCTCACATAGCCTGCTCCAGTACTACTACTAGCCAGTAACAGTCTGTTTGAGTAGCTCCTACCATCCTCTCCTGTCCAGAATGCTATTTATGTCACAAGTGCAATCCCTGTACCAGTTGTGACAGAGAGTGGTAATTAACGTAGCAAAAACAAACAAACAAACATTGTAAACAATTGTGATTGAAACAGAGTAATAATTATCTTTTTCTGTGATAAGTATTTTACTAGCTCCAGCAAAATAAATCTGGGCCCTGGGACTTGCAGATCCAAAGAATTCTGGTATTCTAGTTTTGCAGATGGTATTTTCAGTCTTGTTCGGTTATTGCGATTGTTGTTTTTATATGTGTTTTGAATGCAGTGGTGTTTAGAATGCAAGTTGTGTCAGCAACTGGAGTTTTTATAAGCAGCTGGAAATGGTGAATTGGATGACCTCTCTGTCTTGCTTGTCACTGTCATTCCCCTCCCTCCCTCCCTCCCTCTCTCTTTCTCTCTGTCTGTCTTCTTCACACACACCCCCTCTCTCTCTCTCTTTTTCTAATGTATTTGTGTTAATGTAGGCCCTTTGTGGGTGAGGGCTCGATGTCCAAAAGCATTGATACCAGTACATGTGTTTATCATATGCCATTACCCTCATAAACATGAATGTGTGTGTATTCTTGTTTTCTCTTTGTGTGTGTGTGTGTGTGTGTGTGTGTGTGTTGTGTGTGTGTGTGTGTGTGTGCACTGTGTGTGTATGTGGGTGTGGGTGGGTGGGTGTGTTTATCAGGTTTTTGTCCGCATCATCTCTTTTCTTTCCTGTTGAGGGTGGAATGATGAGATTGGTGAGAAAGTGAATGGTGTGTAAAGAAGGAGAAGTAGAGTGGTTAGGAGGTGTGTTGTTGGTATGTGTTGTCTCATATCTCACAGTCAGTCATTTCTGACAATGAAAATGTACCTGTTTTGTAGGGATGGAATGCTCAGACCTAATAGTTAGATAGAATGTTTGTTTTTGAAAGTCAAGATTAAGTATGATTTAGAGTGGGTTGATGCTGAGAGTTTTCTTGTTTCAGCCATATCATCATCATCATCATCAGTCCCGTAGTCTGGTTGACCGTTGGGGCACCACTGAAGATTTTGCAACCAACTTCCTCCACTCCCCATGGTCCTCAGCTTTCTGCAGAATGATATTCCATTCAAGGCCAGTCCACTCTCTGATATTGTCTTCCCATCTTTTTCTCTGTCTGCCTCTTCGTCTCCCTCCCTGAACTGTTCCCTGCAAGACGGTCTTGGCCAGTCCAGATGATCGTGTGACGTGCCCGTACCACCTCAGTTTGCGTCTTTTCACTGAGGTCAGGAGGTCTTCATACGGCCCGATGGCGTTTTCGATTCGGGTTTTCACTTCCTTATTGGTTATATGATCTTTGTACGAGATACCAAGGAGTTTGCGGAAGCATCTCATCTCCATTGCCTGTATCCTTCTTTCAATGTCTGCTGTTATGGTCCATGTTTCGCATGCATACAAAAATATTTACATGACCAGGGAACGCATCAGTCTGATCTTGGAGCCGATTGCGATATTCTTGTCGTTCCAGATGACTTTTAGCTTGGTCATTGCAGCTGTGGTTGGGCAATCCTGGAAAGTACTTCGGGCTTTGATCCTTCATCTGATACTATAGCTCCCAGATATTTAAATCTATGGACGGTCTCAAGTTTCTTGTTGTCTATGGTAATGTCAGTGCTGATGCCATTGGTATTATTTGTCATCAACTGGGTTTTCTCTGCACTGATCTGCATGCCATATGCTGTGGAGGCCTCATCAAGATGTTTTATCAAGCTGACTAGCTCTTGCTCTTGCCCAGCTAGTCTGTCAATGTCGTCGGCAAAACGCAAGTTTGTGATTGTTCTACCTCCGATGCTGACTGTTCCCTCGTGGTCTTCAAGTGCGTCAGCCATTATTCTCTCTAAGAAGAATTTAAAGAGAGTGGGGGAGAGCAGGCATCCTTGGCGCACTCCAACTGTGGTTCGGAACCATTCTCCTATGTTGTTGTCATGGTAGACTGCACTGGTTGCCTTTTTGTAGAGGCATTCTATGGTTCTGATCAGGTTGGCATTGATGTTGTACAGCCTCATGGTTGCCCACAAGGCTGCGTGCCAAACTCTGGCGAATGCCTTCTTGAAGTCCACGAAGACGTGGTAAAGGCCTTGCTGGTGTTGCAGGTATTTCTCACAGAGCAATCTGAGGTTGAAAATTTGCTCTGTGGTACTTCTTCCTGGTCTGAAACCTGCCTGCTCTTCTTTTATTATCTCCTCAGCTTGTGGCTTCAGTCTACTCAGAAGGATTTTTAGCATGACCTTACTTGGATGGCTGATCAGGCTGATGGTACGGTAGTTTTGGCACAGTTGTAGGTTGCCTTTTTTCGGGAGAGTGATGATCAGGGACTGGGTCCAAGGTGTTGGCCACTCACCTGTCCGCCAGATCTTATTGCAGATGATAAGTAACATATCTACCATGGCCTCTCCTCCTGCCTGGACCAGTTCTGAGGGAATGTTGTCCACTCCTACCGACTTGCCTTTCTTCAATGATTTTACTGCAGCTTCAACTTCTTCTCGCACGATGGGGTAGCTGTCGTTGTTGGTTGGTGGAGGAACGTCTAGCACCTTGGGATCTCCTGTTGTTGTGTGTGTGTATAATTCGGAGCAGTACTCTGTCCACCTCTGCAGAATCTCTTGATCTTCTGTGAGACATTTCCCTGCTTTGTTCTGTATGGTAGTGGTTCTGCCTTGTTTTGAGCTTGTTAGTCCTTTCACAAGCTGGTAGGCTTTCTTGCTGTTATTTTTCTGCAGGTTTGCTTCGATATCTTGGCATTGTTCTTCAATCCATGTTTCCTTTGCTTTCCTCATGCCTTCTTTAACTTGTTGGTTGGCTTCTCTGTATAGTTTAGCTCCTTCATCCGTACTCTTCTTTTGCTTTAGTTCTCTGCGTTTGTCGCTCAGCTTTAGTACTTCTTCCGTGATCCAGGGCATCTTTGTTGGTCGGTGTTTTCCAAGGATGTCGTTGGCTGCTTCGGTCACGGCAGTGTTGAAGTTGTTGATCAGAGTGTCTACTTCGGTGTCCCCAGCCATATCGGTGTTACTTAATTTTATGACCATTGTTTTTGAGAAATTATAATAGGCACAATCTTATTATAATTTACACAAACATAAAAGTGCTTTGGACCGACAAATCAGTGAAACAGTCCAAATACACAATGCCCCAAGCAACCTAGTACCTACTGATGAACAGAAAATCAGAATGGGGTCACACACGGATAGTGAGAAGTGTTCTCACAACTGAATAGTTCTACAACAAGCCTCTGCCCACCAGTCTGACGAGGGTTCGCTGAACCGATCAGGCCTAACAAAAAGTAAGTGAAATTCCTTGATGGATGATATTCGTTTAGGCGTGATATATGTGTAAATTATAATAAGATTATGCCTATTATAATTTCTCAAAAACAATGGTCATAAGAGTGGGTTGAGTTTTGACAATACCAGGTTTGTGCCTTGGTTTGAACACACCACATCAGTCCACCCAACTGTAAATAGGTACATATCACTCTTAGGATGGGGAATACTAGAAGAAATTAAGAGATGGGTATTACCCTTATAATGTGGCCTCAGCGTGGTTAAGAGAAGTTTGGGTCTCTAACACCTGATCTCCTGCAACTGCTCAGTAGCATTTAATACTTTGTTACAGGAATGCATCAAAGAGTTAACTGGTTGATGCCATACATATGACACATTATAAAAGGTTGCTGTCTATGTTGGCTGTGAAATAACCAAATCAGAGTCATCATCATCATATCATCATCATCATCAAGTGCCCTGCTGCATGGCGCTGGCGATCATGGCCCTCCATATGTATCTGTCCATTGCTGCCGTAAGCATATCTTCCACCCTCTCCGTCCTCAGCTACCCTGCAGGTCCGTCCAATATTTTCTCCCTGGGTCTACCTGGTGTTCTCTTTCCCTCCATCTTTCCTGTTGTGACCAAGTGCTGTAATTCTTTTTTCCTCATAAAATGACCTATGAGTATGTCTGTGACTGTGAGTGTAATACAAATACTTGAAATCAATGAATAAATAAATTGATTAATGAAAACTGATTTTAAAAACATTTACACATATTCAAAATACTTCATTATTCCTAAAAGCGCACCACAGGCTCAAACAAACTTGAAATTATGCCAGATGGGAAAAATGCAAAAGTACGATTCACTTCTGTCTTTTATTTAAGAAAAAAAAAAGCTGCCAGCTCATTCAAAATAAATTATTATTATGGCCATGCAAAGTAAACTTTGGCCTCAGTGAAATTAAACCCCAGCTCTCAGTCATATGCCAACACATATTTACGTGCGCACACACAAGCACATACGCGCACACATTTTATATTTATATACATACATACACACAAACACACACACACACACACACACACACACACACACACACACACACACACACACATACACACACACACACACACACACACACACACACACACACACACACACACACACACACACACATGCATACACACACACATAACAACAACACAGCACTCTTAGTTTCATTTATTCTCTCTCTCTCTCTCTGTTCTCCCTTTATTTCTTAAAATGATCTGTACATTATATTGTGAGATTCGTCACAAATGTATTTGTTGTGCAGAATGTTGACTCGAAGCAGTGTTCGATTAGCAGTGAAGGCCAAAGCCTGGAATCCAACGCAGAAGGAATGGACCCTAGCTGCTCAGTGTATACAGCCTGAAGAAAAAGAGCGCATTAAACGCTTTGTTTTCAAGAAGGATGCAAAATCAGCCATGGTCTGTATTAGCATAACACTATTTGACTTTGGCATACTTACTAGATAAAAATGTTTAGTTTTGACTTAGGACTTAGGTATTAAGCAGTAGCTGACTGGCTCATGTAATAGAGCCATGGACTCAAGATCTACTGTCTCATGTTCATTCCCAGCCCGCAGCATAAAATTCTGGCTTGTACCAGTTGCCGTGGTGTAGTGGTTAACGCAATGGACTACCGACTGGAAAGTTGTAGGTTCAAATCCGCATCAGTCCCTCCCATAATATTGTGGGATTTTTCAGCTCTAACCAGCTCCTACCCAGAGTTGGGCATGCAATGGGCTCATTGGGAAGATTGGGACCACATGATCAAGTCTCATCCACTTCATAGATATGTCATGGAGGGTGTTGTTCAAATCTTTTGACCAGCACTGCAGGTTCTGTATCTCTCAGGCTTGATTGATGCCAGGATATATTATGATAGTAAACGTAGAGTACAGCCCTGTCACGCAGTCTAAACCCTAGATGGAACGCCATAGCATCATAATTATGATCCTCATTGACATCATCATCATCGCATTGTAAACAAATTGTGACAGCTTCTGTGGTCATTAAGGTGCGTAGAAAATGGGATGGAAAAAAAAAAGATGAGCACAAATGTAACCTCCCTAAGTGCGATAATCCTGGAAAAAAACAAAAATTCTGACTTGTTTGCTGTCCATCTTGATGGCCCAGTCATACTGGTGGTGTCAGTTTGTATTTCCAACATCCTGTTTCTTCCCTTCCATTTCAGGACCTTGTCAGTGGATAGGGTTTTGCACAGGCTCAAGGAGTCTGTCAGAAAACAAATGGCAGATTGGATTGAGTTGTCCAAGTGCAATGAATCTGTCATGAATAAACTCAGCTCATAAGAAAAAAATAATAATGATATTAAAATGATGTTTCTTATACGAATCAGTGTGATGTGTATTGTCTCGCACAGGAATTCTTAACCCTTTGACTCCTGCACCCTATCCACCAACTGCAAAAACTTAAACCATTTGATTCCCTCACCCTATCCACCAGCTTCCTGCAGGAAGCTGGTGGATAGGGTAAGGGAATCAAAGTGTTAAGTTTTTGCTTTGCTAGTATGGTTGACAATGCTGGATTCTGGTGGACAGGGTACGGGAGTCGAAGGGTTAAGTATAATAATAGTTGTGTGTGGATTGTTTTACTAGTTTTAGTAGTTAATAATAGCGTACTTTAAACTGAGAGACATTGGCAGTGTTAGCTCAGCTGGTGAAAGAACTATGCTGGTAGCATAGGGGTCATGGGTTTGACCCTATGATGAGGCCCAATTGTAGTCACTGTATAGTCAAGTGGATAAGTGTCAGACTTCCAGTGGGCATGTCCTTTGTTTGATTCACCTGGACACATCCTGCCTCTGTGTGCATGTGTGTGTGTGTGTGTGTGTGTTGTGTGTGTGTGTGTGTGTGTGTGTGTGTGTGTGTTAAATACATTGCAAAGTTCAAGCTGGTGGATAGGGTGAGGGAATCAAATGGTTAAGTTTTTTTCAGTTGGTGGATAGGGTGCAGGAGTCAAAGGGTTAAGAATTCCTGTGACAGATATGAGGATGCAAGATATGGAGTTCATATCCCAGGGTGAGTAGCTACCCACCTGTGTGATAAAGACCCATCAGCATATTTGATGGGAACACAAAAAAAGAAAAAACATAGAACAACAGTCCAAGCCCTTTTGTGCCAAAAAGCCAACAACTATGACTGGTATCTGTTATGGCTAAACCAGTCTTAATAAGAAACTTTACTTCAGCTTATCGCTGGAGGCCACTGCCTGCATGTCCTAACTCCATGTGACAAGAAAAACGATTATTTCAGACAACTCCACAATCCACTAACTTCCTACAATTTGGATGAACTTAAAATTCACCCAGTTTTCTTGTCCATCATGCAAGAAGCATAGTACACATGCTTTTCTTAATAAAGGACTCCCTATCTGTCATTGAACTTGAACCTTTTGCGTAGTCACCTTCCACAGCACACATGGCCTGAACAATGAGTACAGAGTGAAGGACTGTAAGGAAAACAGAAAGAAGGGAGAACATAAATACACAGCCATGATACGAATAACTCTCTGAACTAACCTTACTGATCTTCCAAGCTAAAACGGTGGCACCAAAAAACTAGCCACTACTCCAAAGTATAGTGTTATCCAAGCATGAGAACCATTCATCATAATAAAAAAAATAAAAAACCCAAAGGTGGAGGGGGGGGGGGTTGATGTCAGTGTAACAACTTTTATGACAAGTAGGCTTAGCCATTCTGTTTCATATAATTCAGCATTCAGTCACACGAAGCAGATTTAAAGCTAGAAATATACAAGCAAACAAAGACACATCCCAAGCCATTTTGACTTTGCAGACAGTTCGACAAGCTATTCTGAATGTTTGCTGCTGTTGTTCACTGATTATTTACTTCTGTGGAGGCACTGTACTGTTACTACTGAATTTATTGACCAGTTTAACAAAATAAATTTTTGTTTTTTCTAGGTTGGCAGACTCCTCATTCGACGGGTAGTATCTTCCATGCTCAACATTCCATACCGCTGTGTGAAACTGGCTCGCACAGAAAGAGGGAAACCCTTTGTGCTGAACCCAACAAATGGAAAAATACCGATGCTTGGTTGCAATTTCAATATCTCTCATCAGGGAGACTTTGTGGTGATCGCTGCTGAAGAAAACAAACTAGTGGGCGTGGACATCATGAAAGTGGAGTGGTCCCGTAAGTTTCTAGTTATTTTGTTAACATTGTAGGCCTGTGTATTTCACAGTCTTTGTTTAGTGCTTTCAGAGTCAAAGTAACTGCTAGCTTTCAAGTAAATGGAAACCACAAAAATCCCCCCACGCACGACACCACACACACACACACACACACACAACCACACCACCACCATGCACGCACGCACACGCACGCACGCCCCGCGCGAGTGACACGACTGTACAGAGCTAAACAAGTTCAATATGTTGTGCAAACAGATACAAGCACAGCGGTTCAGGCAACGACAATATGGTGTATCGGTGGCTTCATTGGCAGAAACTCGCATTGTGTGTATTTTAAGAAGTCTGTGGTGTCTCCTCCAGACCTTATGATTTTATGCTTGCCTGATGTTATCATGCCTGTTCCTTTCCATCTCATATGTCCTATTCCTAAGATATTAATGTTCAGTGTTTGTATTTTTATGTTTACATTTTCTAATTTTCCCTTCTGGAGCATTGTTCTGTCATTCCATGGTGCCATTCCTATCTCTTTTAATCTAATAGCAGTCACCTGCTTAACATGACTTTCTCTACCGAATGAAGGTGCTCCAACGGAGTCCTTATTCACTTGTCTTTTATTCACATTTTAGGGCATTATTCATATTTCGGGGCATGACTTTCTTGAGAAGATATGATGGTGGTTTCCTATCGCCTTCCATTAGTCCTCTACAGTGTCATTCCCATGACCACCCACAAAGCAATGGGGGCTGTGGGCAAATTTTATGGCACCTCCCTTTGCCAAGACGATCCCTTCTTCGAGCATATGAGGCATTTAATGCCACATCTCTTCCACCAGATGTACTCCTAGCTGTTCATGATGACCACAATTTGGTTCGTGACTGCGAAGCAGCTAACCTCCATATTTGGAGGCCGCCCTTCCCCTGCCCACCACCTCGGATGTGCTGAGTATGGTAGCCTGCATTATAACCATAGTGATCCTCAGTCTGTCTTGTTTCATTTGTTAAATGTGTGGTCGTATTCTCTTTGCATGTGTTTCTGACTTCTGTCGCTTTCAGATACAATTCCGAGAAGATACTGCTTTCTGGACATTCTTGCGCTGTTTTTGTTGTTGTTGTTGTTGTTCTACCTTTTGTCGAGATATGCGCTATATAAATATTGTAATTATTATGTATGCATGTGCGTACGTATGTATGTATGTATGTATGTATGTATACGCTTAGATTTATGTATGTATGTATGTATGCATGTATACGCTCAGCTTAGATTTATGTATGTAAGTATGTAAGCATGTATGTATGCATGTATACGCTCATATGTATGTAGGTATGTATGCATGTATACGCTCAGCGCTTAGATTTGATTTTGTCAAGATTTTGCGCTATATAAATAAAATATATTATTATTATTATTACCTTTGAAATGTTAGTAATAATGAGTTATTGTACTATTGTAGACTGATTAAAGAGAGAGATACACACACATGTCCAGTCTTAATTGTTTAGGATTTCCCCATGCTGCATATAGGTCATTGATCCCTTCTAAGAAAACACGTAAGTTTGACTTGGCTTCGCCCATTTCTGGGGGGTGTAGTTGACCCATAGAAAATAAAAACAAAACATTTATTTTAAATGATTGCTGATATACTTTTAGTAATTTGAAATTTAACCTTAGTGTGAACAAGCATGAAGATTCATGGCCAGACGAAACAAAATTGGCCAAACCAAAACCATTCAAGAAGATGAAAAGCATTCTTACCAACAAATGCCTATCAATTAACATCAGGAAGAGAGTTTTTGAATGTTACATAGAACCGATAATGTTATATGGTTGTGAGGCATGGACAGTCAACACGCAAAGCCAGAACAACATTGAGGCAGCTGAGATGTGGTTTCTAAGAAGAATGTTGAGAGTTCCATGGACAGCAAAGAAAACAAATGGGATGGTCTTGATGGAGGCAGACACAAGGAGGTCATTGATAAGGAAGATTAGGAAAAGACAGGCAACATTTATAGGCCATTTTATGAGGAAAGGGGAATTAGAGCACCTGGTCACACAGGAAAGATGGAGGGAAAGAGAGCACCAGGTAGACCCAGGCAGAAGAAATTAGACGTACTTGTAGGGTGGCTTAGGACAGAGAGGGTGGAAGATGTGCTTGCGGCAACAAGGGATAGATACATATGGAGGGCCATGATCACCAACGCCATGCGGCAGGGCACATGATGATGATGATGATGATGATGATGTGAACAAGCGATAGTTTAAAAACTTCTTAATTGATTTTTTCACAAGATATGTGTTCTTGCTTAAATAATGTCTCATTTTACACAAATTGAAAATAAGCAAATCTTGAGTTCCTGTGAAATTATCGGTTATGAAGAGAACCTGTGATCCCATGTTTGTAGGAAGAATGAAGCTGTGACTGGTAATGAGAAAGATGATGAATATTTTGTGTAAATTTGACAGGCAATTTAAGCGCCCAGGAGTTTTTCAGAACAATGGAGCGCCATCTGACAGAGCAGGAGTGGAAGAATGTACGACGCAGTAGTATTGAATTCAAACAACTGATGTGTTTCTATCGGTTCTGGGTGAGTATGATTATTGTTTGTAAGCATGGGCACTTCAGGTTAAGTGAAATACTTTCTAGTGGTCACTTTTATTTTACCACATGAAAACATTTTCAGTCTCATCATTTGTTCGGAACTTGCTGCCAGTTGATCTGAGGGGTCTTCCATTGTTGATATCTATAGTTATTCCTCTTCACTTCTAAGTGCTGATGATGGGGAATGGTGTAAACATTCATGAATGCATATATGTCTGTGATATAGGAGTGTTTATATGTTGTTAGACATTGTGAGTGAATATTCATCTAGGTACATGTGCAGATGTGTGCAGTGTCAGTGCTTTTGCAAGATAATACAGTAAGATTACCGGACTGCCCAGTGTAAGCGATTATTTGTTTTGGGCAAGTGGTGAGCATTGCGACCTGCCCACCAGGCAAGTGCACTAGGTTTTCTTCTTTTTCTTTTTTTTGTTTGTACCTATCTGCCTCAAAGAATTGACAAATGATAAGTCTCCCATTTTTATCACATCATCTGATGCGTGCGGACTTTGCAAAGTTATAGCTAATGACACCGGCATGGTTATATATTGTGCAAAATGTTTGGCTCAGTCAGGGGATGATGGCCAGTCAGAACAGAGCTGACAGTTTGTCACTTTTGGGCCACTTGCAGATGATGCAGTGGCAGACAAAGAAGTCAGACCAAAGCCCATGTTTGTGTTGTCCCCTGAAAGAATTTTTTTTATTGCCTGTCAAGATCTGGTTGTTTTTTATATTCAGGGGCTGCATGCTGTCCTCATTTACTTTGAAAAAATGCTGACTGAAAATGGGTGTGAGCTTGGTTCAGCAAGGAAAAATGGTGGGGGTGGCTAAGTTTGAAGACAGCTGTAAAGAGAGTGCCACTGATTTCCCAGAAGCCAGAAATGTAGGAGCTGTTCCTAGTAGATGAGGACAGATTAAATGACTTTTTAAGCTTACTGAAATGAATTCTCCATCATCCTTGTGTTGCCAATGTCCACAGCCAGGTGTGAACAAGAATTTTCAGGAATAGGATCAAGAATGACTGGAGGAGTAAGCTCAGTACAAGCACTCTGTCCTAACATTTAGTCCCGTTGAAGGCCCTGCTGACATTGATGATTACAATTGTCTGCTTGCAATTCAGAGATGGTGAGAGAATGGCAAGAGAAACAGACTGGAACTGAGCTTGCCTCTCCGGCCATATTCTTGGTTCAAAGGTTTGGAAGAAAGTTGGTAGGTGGTTGACAGGTTTGGAAAAACATTGGATCATAGTTTTGGAAGACTGGCATATGTATGAAACCTGCTAATGCATTGTCAATGAATAAAAGTGCCAGAGAACTAATTCTCAGTCTCAGTGGATCTTTGCTAGTGCAAGTTTGAAGGCATTTAGAGTATATTAACCCTTTCAGTGCCGAGTACATTGTTTTGCTAGTGTATGCTATTTGCCAAGTGATTTCCCCTTGGATTGGGTAATGTTTCATTGTAAAAAATTCTGGCATGCAAACTGTTTCATGAAAGTAATCATAACCTGAAGAGGAAATAATAGAGTATCAATTCATGGTAATCTAAAATGTATTTTACGTGTTGGGTAGCAAAGAATGGCTCATGAAATTGGCATAAATAGGCTGTGTAAAGAGGGTAACACAGTTTGTTGGTTTCAGGATGAGACACGAGCTGTTTCAAGACTACCTTGTCAAGAATCTTAGAAAGGAAAATTAGATTATGAGACAAATCTGTAGTTCTTTAGCTAGTTCTTATCAAGAGAAGGCTTTTCAAGTGGAGGATTGATGACAGCAGTCTAAACTTCAGGGGGAACGGATGCAGAGGTTACTTTCTGCCTTGCTGGTTCCTTCACCTTTATGTGTTCTATAAAGCCTTACATACTTTCTGTTAGGATTGGTAGTTGGGTACATGTATTCCTGTATTTTTGGCTCTAAGGAAATGTGATATGCAGAAGCAGTTTTTAGGTGATTCAGGCTAATTTTTATGCATGTTAAAGCCAGGCTTTAAACATCAATAACAACAACTAGAAGAAGAACAAAAACAATAATAATAATAATATTAATAATAATAATAATAACAACAACAATGATAATAATAATAACAGACTGGTGTCTGTGGTGTGTGTGTGTGTGTGTGTGTGTGTGTGTGTGTGTGTGTGTGTGTGTGTATGTGTGTGTGTGTGTGTGTGTGTGTGTGTGTGTGTGTGTATGTGTGTGTGCACGCACATGCATGTACGTATGTGTAAACTTGTGACAGGCAAGAGTATCTGTATACATGTGGTGTGCATAGAGGATAAAGACATAATTTTTTCTTTCAATTTTCTGTGTGCAGTGTTTGAAAGAAAGCTTTGTAAAGGCTCTGGGTACAGGCATAGGGTTTGAGGTATCACGACTGGACTTCAACACAGCTGGTCAAGACCTGTCCCCCAGTAAAACAAATCGTGCCACCACAGTCAGAGTGGATGGAACCCCGGCTCCTGAATGGCTGTTTGAAGAAACGCTGCTGCAGGACCATTGCATTGCTGTTGCCACAAAGGCAGACAGACCAGATGAGGTGCGTGTTCGTGGCTTGATCTGGTCTTGTTCTTTCTTTTTTAATTTAATCTTGCCCAAACAGTATGATGATTTTTTGTGTGTGTTTTGCTTGTCTGTCAGAAGTGATTAGCATTTAGATGTAGTCACTCTCTCTCTGTCTGTCTGTCTCTTTTAATCAGCTCACTCTACGAAATGTAAAACATATTTATGGAAGATAACAGCAAGAGTGATTGGGTAGCAAAGAATGGCTCATAAAATTGGCATAAATAGACTGTGTTAAGAGGGTAACACAGTTTGTTGGTTTCAGGATGAGACACGAGCTGGAGAAATGATTGTACTAGAGATATATGCACTTTGGAGTTTCATGGCATACTAGTCTTTCATGGCATACTAGTCTATGGTTCTACTTTTTTTTCTTACTATTTTAATCCCCTTTTATTATCCCATCTTTCACGATGCCTGTGTGTCACTGCCCCCGTGCACCGTTCATGTCAGCTCTCTTCACTTCACACCTCAAAACCTAATGAAACTGAGATCACTGTGAGAGGAGGGCGTGAAGGAACACAGACTCGGGGACAATTTTTTCACAGTGCATTGACAATAACTGAGACCAGGGAAGTAAACGATGGTGTTATGCAGTTCCATTTCGGGGATTGAAAGTGCACAGCAGGGTTGTACTTTATGCTTGGTTTTGTTATGATACATCATGATGTCATCCAAGCCTAAGAAAAATGAACATCTGCGTTTATGGTCAGACAGTTTAGTAACACCTGTCTGTGTTTATGGTCAGAAAATTCAAGTACACCTGTCTGTGTTTATGGTCAGAAAATTTGAGTAACACCTGCCTGTGTTTATGGTCAGAAAATTTGAGTAACACCTGTCTGTGTTTATGGTCAGAAAATTTGAGTAACACCCGTCTGTGTTTATGGTCAGAAAATTTGAGTAACACCCGTCTGTGTTTATGGTCAGAAAATTTGAGCAACACCTGTCTGTGTTTATGGTCAGAAAATTTGAGTAACACCTGTCTGTGTTTATGGTCAGAAAATTTGAGTAACACCGTCTGTGTTTATGGTCAGAAAATTTGAGTAACACCCATCTGTGTTTATGGTCAGAAAATTTGAGTAACACCTGTCTGTGGCCAGAAAATTTGAGTAACACGTGTCTGTTTATGGTCAGAAAATTTGAGTAACACCCGTATGTGTTTATGGTAAGAAAATTTGAGTAACACATCTGTGTTTATGGTAAGAAAATTTGAGTAACACATGTCTGCATTTATGGTCAGAAAATTTGAGTAACGCCCGTCTGTGTTTATGGTCAGAAAATTTGAGTGACACCCGCCTGTGTTTATGGTCAGAAAATTTGAGTAACACCCGCCTGTATTTATGGTAAGAAAATTTGAGTAACACCCGTTTGTGTTTATGGTGAGAAAATTTGAGTAGCACCCCCGTCTGTGTTTATGGTCAGAAAATCTAAGAAACATCTGTTATGAAGCATCAGTAACATGGATGAGTCTTGATTGTGTGGCTCCAGTCTTCCCAGCAAGCACATTCAGTTCTGCTTGGGAACCAGTTCAGAACAAAAGACTTATAATGATAGGAACTAATGATTATTAAACTCCAGCCAACATCCTTGTCATCGCTCTGTTGCGCTACACTACAGTTTTGCCATGGTGATTGACACTCGTCATGCTCACAAGTTTGGTTTTTGAGAAATTGATAATTGATTCAAGGCTTGGTTTTTCACCATCTGTGGGTGAAAATCATACTGGTTTGCAGTTAATAAATATGTGACTGGGCCCTTTGAATTATCATTGTTAGTTAAATGTATGAAAATGAACATGATTTTAAAAAGGTTATCATGATGATGATTCTTGGTGAATCATGTTTGCAAACAAACTTTAATAAGGAGATTGATAGAAAATAATGTGCGTATTACTATTAAGCATGAGAGTTGGTGCTGACTGATGTTACTGTAAGCTATCTTTAATTTCCAGTGCCCCTTTAACTTTAAAAACAAATTCTTGATCATGAAGAAACTGCAGCCAATTCTTGTAACTGTTCTGTATCCACCACTGTTGAAACCTAGTCACTGAATGACTTGGTGTATGTTTTAGGTGGCAGCCAAACCTGAGGAAGGTGATGACAGTGACCAGGGACGTTTCACAGAGTGGAGTATAGCTGAACTTTTATCTGGATGCGATCCTATAGCCGGCTCAGAACCTGACCTAGCATATTGGCAGAACTTTGCTGCCAAACAAGAGGCACCAGGTTCAAGTCAATAACAGGCAGCTGCAAGATATACATAGGAAGCACTTGTGATCCCCTGACATAGAAAGCATTTGTGATCACCTCAGTTGGGGTGATCTTACGTTCTTCCAAACATGAGAGATAAGTTAATTTATTGATCATTGACTCATGAAATGAAGTGTCATAATGTCGGCAAGAAATGGGTTGGTCCGGCCATATTAACATTTGTATCTTTTTCTCTCTTTCCTCATGTTTCTGTATTAACAGTCAAACTCTGTTCACTTGTACCTTTGGGTTGGCTGAAGTTTGATAAAGATGTGTATTACAGTAACAACACTCACACGCACATACCTCGCACTACATTACACACACACATGTACCCCCCCCCCCACATACGTCTCACACACACACACACACACACACACACACACACACACACACACACACACACAAACAAAACACACACTCATCCTTGTTTTATATTAATTTTGATTTTAAAAATCTGTTGAAGTTTTTTTGCACTCAAGAGCATTTTGCTTGATGGTTGTGGCATTGGATTATTATATTATTTTGATAGACACAAAACCTTGCATGCTGGGGCTTGTGAGATTGCAGACATAATGTATTTTGTTGTATACAGCATCTCAGATTCACATTCTGAAATTTTAAGCATTTTTATGATACTAT
Source organism: Monoplex corrugatus (assembly GCA_030674185.1). Classification (NCBI taxonomy): domain Eukaryota; kingdom Metazoa; phylum Mollusca; class Gastropoda; order Littorinimorpha; family Ranellidae; genus Monoplex; species Monoplex corrugatus. Next base: position 42,233,674 of record CM060314.1, on the reverse strand, counting down.
CTGAATGATGTGAGTGAAATGGGATGCATGTTTTACGGGTCGAGTGTGTGTATTTTTTCATGAAAATCTTCCAGTACTTTTTTTTTGTCTGTGACAAACTGCTATCATGGATGAGGTCAGCCAGTCACAAACAGGGAAACAGTTTGAGGCTTGATTGATCACCAGTCACCTATTGCCTTGGTCTTGTAGTAAACATAGCTTCCTGTCACAGGCAGAAAGGGACAATGGAGATCAAAATACATAGCATATGGAACTTAAAAATAGGAACTTAAAAGGGTTATGCAAGATTGAAAAGGATGAAAACCACTATTTCTTTATGTATTTATGTCATTCTTTGTGTCTTATTTCTTTAATTTAATCTGATCCCTTGAGTATCAGAAACTGCTAATGATGGTTAAAGGACTGCCATATTGAATGGTAAACTGCTAACAGAGATCAACAAAAGAAAGCTGAAAGATGTAGACCATGCGATCAGAAACACCAAAACAGATTTGATATCAGTGGTCCTGCAGGGGCAAGTTGAGGCGAGGAGAAGAAAGGGACGACTGCACACCTCCTATTTCAACAACATAACAAAGGTCTGTGGTCCGGAGATCCGGGAGGTCGCCCACAGTTGTCTCAATCATGTGACCTGGAGAAGGCTTGTGACGGGCGTGGCTTCTACCGCTGATCCCAGCGAGGGAGAGAGGTGAAGTGAGGTGATATTGAATGATGGAAATCAGAAGGCTTTATTAATGTTTCGGAGTATGGATGTGTTTAAGGGCATGATTTTAGTCCTGTTTTACAATAATGCTTCCTTATGTTGAATGAATAAAAAATTAATTCATCTTAACAAAGCTATCTTTGCTTTTGATAGTGAAGAAGGTTTCATAACTTTGTGCCTTTCCAGTGATTCACTTTCACGAAGTTTGGTACATGTTTTGTGCTAGCTTTGTTGAAATCATGCCAGATGTCATTTTCATTAAATATTTTACTCATGGTGGCACTTCTCTCATTGAAAAAAAAAATCCCTACCAGTTGAAGTTTTTCTGTGTTTGAGTAGAATGTAAATACAGTTTTGAAATGTAGCCCACTGAGATTACGTTTATATGTGTGTTTTGTGGTACATGAGAAAGTAGCCTACATGGACATGATTATTCCAGTTGATATGGTGTTGGTGATAGTCTTTTGTTTGCTCATGAAAACTATTGATATATCATTATATACTGTATTAAGATTTATAAACTTTTGAGCTTTACATTTGATCTTGATCAAGTTTTGTATTTCAGCATTCATCAGTAAGTCATATTATTTTGCATTGCTGTCTTGATTGGAGTTGGAGTGTCTACTTTAGATGCAAGAGACCCTGAATATTTACTTTCCATATCAGATAAGGGTTTTTCTCTCTCTCTTGTTCCCACCACCACTACACTTTGAATGGTGGGCATGATGTAACTTTTAGTGTTAATCACACATACTATACTGATCATGACTCATGAGTGCTAATTATCTATGGTAGTTAACTATCTCTGCCTTGTAAAAAGAAAAGCTGTGCTGCCATCAGTGAAACAAGAATGCTAACTAACTCAGATACCTGAGGTGGCAGTCATACATGCATATGCAGTGTCTTCCTCTTTCTAGGAACAGCTTTCTTACCGTATGCCTCGCTATTTTTTTGCTCAGCTAAGTTTTTTTGCCACTTTTTCTTATAATCTTGTGTTGCTCTGTTTGTCCTGTGTCTACATATGTCTTCTTCCAAGTGGAAAGCATTCTTTGCAAGGTTTGCTTTTTCTCACACAGTTCTGACCTCTTCAGGTTTTGGTTCCCCTTTTCTATTTCCTCGTCTATCTCTTATTCCACCGCCCCTGCACATGCTTGGCCTGCCTCCTTGCTTGTTCACCCATCTCCAATCAAGACAACAATTTTGGTCTCAGCTCAGTTAGTACTAAGCTCACATGTCAAAGTGGACTTTGCACTACCAATTGAACTAACAGGTGGTCTCTTCTAACTGGTGTCTGTCAGTGTCAAGCTCAGGCCTGGAGTTGTTCTGCAGGGCTGTTTGAGCCACAAGCTTTGGACTATGCAGACATGTCTCTGTCAGCACCAAGTTGAAGCCTCAGAGTGGACTGTGCCACTGCACTGCCAATCAATGCAATAATTATGGATTCTGCTCTGTCAGTGCCAAGCTCAGATTTTGATATGGATTGTGCTTTTTCAAGTGCTATTCAGCATGGTTTCCTTTCCCCATCTGTACAGCTACCAAACAAGGTTTGATGGTACACTGTTTTCACTCTTTTAGTGGCAGCACAGTCAGAGGTTTCTGTCTCTGTGGGTTTGAGCATCCTCAGTTGACTTTATTGATCCATGCTTCAGCTTGCCCCAACCATTTTGGGGCATCAGTGGAAGGACTACCACATCTTCAGCGGTTCATCTCCTCAGCACCTTTGCCTCCCTTGCCACCCATACCCAGCCATGTTGAAATATTTGGTACACCAACTCTTCCTCAGCACTTGGTCCAAGTTTGGTTCCCCTGCCTCTGCTGTTTGGTCCCTGACTGGTCCTCCCATCCAGCCTTAATTACGCCACTCTTGCCAGGTAAAGCTCTGTCTCTGCCTTCATGGGATATTGATACTCTTCCCCAGCTGTGGTGCAGCAACTGGCAAGTTCAAGTACTGTAACTCCCCATCCTGCATTTCACATATGCCTACCATTAGGTCTTGACTGGTGTTCATGATGTTACTTTTAGTTTTAGCTTTTTGGATTAGACAGTGTATGGGGTCATGTATGCAACATGCACTTTGTGCATGTAAAAGAACCCATGGCAATGAATGAGTTGTCCCTAACAAAATCTTGTGCTTGTGTGCATGTGACACAAATGTTGTTTTTTTTTTGTAGTTAACAAGTATACACACACAAGTACAACAACCAGATGGTCAAGCCGTTCTAACAATCTTTCTTTTTTTTATTGAAAAAATTACTAAAAGAAAACAAATAATTGTGTATAACCAAACTGTTCTAATTACAAAACCCCAAGCTTGAAAAATGAAACAGGACAGTTATTGAAACTACCTTGTACCAGTATCATAATAAGATTCAGACAATGGTACTTTTTTGTTGTATTAACACTTACAATTCAAATCCAGATTTTGTACTTCTTAAGGTCACTTCGACTTGAAAAGCATCGCAAGAAATAAAACTTGATGTGAAGGACAGTAGTAGGCTGTCACAACAATGAAAACAATGTAAATATTGTCAGAAATTCCTGAGAAAGTTCACACACCTTCCTCAAAAAGGGCTGATTTTAGGCACTTTTTTGATTCATATGATCTGTGTGCTATGACTTTCAAACTTATGCTTTTGTGAATCATCAACTGGCCACACCTGTAAAATTAGGTACAGACCCATCCAGAAACAGATGAGACAATTTTGTAAACATATTTTCTCACAGACACACACATGCACAGACAACCCAATCTCTTCAGTCAATTTGAAAGTTTATTTTAAAAGGGAGATTGTAAATGGGTCACACATCTCTCCTGTCAATTTGAAGATCTTTTTTTTTTTAAATCTCTCTTTGTTTTTAAAAAGAAAGATCGTAAAAGGGTAACACATTATCATGGCGACATGTTTTCCAGAGAAGTGCATCTTGCTTTCACATGGAATAATTCTGTTGTGTGAAAATCTAAAAAAATTGTGCAAGATACATCAAAATCTGGCATATTTGTGGTGGAAGTGGAGAGAATAAAGGATGAGGGAGAGGGAAGAGAAGGATAGGGAAATAGAGACAGCAAATAACTTAAAAAATAAATTCAAAAGAAAACTATTTTACTGAAATGAAGAATCACGCAATACACACATGCTTGCATACATATATATCTGACATTACATAGCATGCCATGACATTACATGATAATCATAGCAAGACATATTAGTTTCATACTAAATCTAAGTTAGTAATTGATAAATTGTGATATAAGAAGCAAAATGTTTTATGTATTATTTACATGACAGTTTGTTTTGATATAGAATTTGACTACACAGTTGAATGCAAAATACATATCTTGAAAAACATGTTGGAGTCAGATGTGGTGTTTTGCAATTGTTCATTCAAGAGTGGTGGTTGTTGGTGTTCTGCGTGGGAAGGGTGTTTGTGGTAGGTACTTTCCCATCTTCTGAAATGTGTTTGTTTGAATAGAGGATTCCAACTGAATAATTGCACTGAAATTCTTGGGAAACTGAATTTGGGGATCATGAACATCTTGCTCTTTACTGTACACAGAAACTGCTGTGATGTATTGCACTGTCTGTTGTGATGAAAGGGGCAAACGCACTTTACTTTGCAACAATGCAGCTGCTGAACTTCAAATGAAAAACAAGTGACATTGCACCTTTTCTCGCCTAACTCCTGCCATACTTTTCCTGTTTATTCCTGCCGCTTTCCTTCTTTCACTTGTGCAATTATGCACACACACACACACACACACACACACACACACACACACACACACACACACAACACTTGCAAACTCTAATTTGGCATTACAGTCAAGAAGTGAAGTGTGTGGCACAATGGTTAATGCATCTGGCTATTACATGAGAAATCGTATTCGAACCACAGACTGGACAGTAGGTGTTAAGTCATGGTGCAGACAGGTTAATCTTTCAAATAAGACAATAATTGTTAATCAAGGTCCTGCATACAGCATGCACTAAGGGGACATTAAAGATCCCATGGCAACAAAAGGGTTTCCCTGGCAAAACTCTTTAGAAAAATCTATTTAACTAAACAGAAGTGGCGACGCAGTCTTGGGGAGAGCAGCTCCATTTCACATAGCAAATTCATTGTGATATTGTTGGTATTTTTTGTTGTTGTTTAAAGCCCAACTGAATGTGTAGAACCATACCATGGCTTTAACCATTTCAGAACATGCACAATACTTCAACAGGAAAAAAAGGGAAAAGAAAATTAAGTACATATATCAATGCATTTGCACACATAATCTATATAAGGAAATGCCCCTGGTGCTGACCACTCCATCCAATTTATCACACTGGGGATTTACAAAACATCCTTGAATACAAATTTAACCCTTTGATTCCTGCACCCTATCCACCAACTGCAAAAACAACCCTTTGACTTCCTCACCCTATCCAACAGCTTCCTGCAGGAAACAGGTGGATAGGGTGAAGGAATCAAAGGCTTAAGTTTTTGCTTTGCTAGTATGGTTGATGATGCAGAATGCTGGTGGACAGCATGCGGGAGTCAAAGGGTTAAACATAACCCTGGACATTAAAACATATATAAAAACGGGCCTAAATTACCTGAAATTGCTTCTGCATCTCTGATTTCCTTTGAGTCAAAAATGCACTTAATACATGTACCTAATTATCAATCCTAAGAATATGTATGACTTTATTGAACACATACAGGTGAATGCACCACCAAGGCGGAAAATTATAGGTAGAAATGACAGAAAGCAAAGGAACAAGGCAGAAACAAACAGAGTGACAGAAAAGAGGAAATTTCCAGCACAGAATTTCCAGAAGGTGGGGATACTTTTCATACTGGAAGAGCCCCCGGCATCCCCATGGGGAGTCCATTGTGAAAAAAAAGAAATAAATACAGCAATCTGTAGAAACTAGAATGTGTATCAAATTGGCAAAAGAAGGTCTTTCCAGTAATCATCATGCAGAAACGGGAGGATGCTGGCTCCATATGGTGGATGGAGCAGAAGAGACGAAGGATGATGAAATACTGCCAAGATTGATCATACCAAAGTACTCTAATCTGTGGCTGGAAAAAAGAAAAACAAAGTCTATTTTAAGACTGACAACATTTTTTCCTGGGCCAACACAAGCATAAAACTAATATTTTATGTACTGCTATGTATTCCAGACTTTACTGTTTTTACTCGTTTGTTTTTGAGTAGATGTATGTGGGTGCACGTGTGTGTGGGGCTGTCAGAAGGGCAAAATATGGAAAGTACAAGGAATCTTCTCCCTTTATGAAGAAATGTATTATAATCATTATACTTTGAACTCTATCAATGTATTATAATCATTATACTTTGAACTCTATCAATGTTATTAATTATAATTTAACATTATACTTTGAATTCTATCAATGTATTATAATCATTATACTTCGAACCCATACTTCTTGATAGAGTTCAGTTTGTTCAAGAAGGATTCACTGCACTCAGAATTACAAATGTGCTCCACCCAAATCTGCCAGCATTATCTAGCGGACTCATGTATTGACCCTATGCACTGACAAGGTCTTGAAATGAGCAGGAGGAGTGAGGCACAGAACCTAAGAAACACACAACACATCACCTGAAAGATTGAGCAATAAGATGTTCAGAACAGGACAGTTTTTAAGATGCGGATTGTGATTGAACTTGAGACACGAGATCTTGTGTCTTCTCTCAAAGGAGTAAGCCATCTTTTGCATAAAAAAATATACTTGATATAGTTTGTATTAACATTCAGTGGTCATAAGCTATTTTAATACTAGATGAATTGCTAAAATACAGGCCTATTGTGATGGGATATGTAACCAACCAATCAACCATGCTGATTAACAAATGATCTATCATCCCTTACAAGTTTGGACTGTCGTGGTGTTGCGTAGCTGGATAGAGCGCCTCGTACACTCTGTGCTCACCCTCTCCATGAATGGCAAAGGCATTGAAACGTGTGACAGAGGGGGGCAGGTATGATGTAGGAATTACAGCACTACCCTGCCATTTGTTTCCCGATATCTCACACTTGAAATCCAGAGCAAGTTCTTCCTGTTAAAAGAAATGAGAGTCACTAATTTGAGTTTGAACAAAATGACCCATTTTCAAAACCACTGAACAGGGATTTTTTTTATTTATTATTGATATGTTATCATCAACTGCAGTTATCTTGATGTTCACAAAATATCATTCTGTACATTCTGTATATCATATGGCGTTCATATGTCAATATTATTTTTTCATATGTATATGATTTGATTAATTTTTTGTTTCCACACTGTATGCTTGATGTACATTTGTTGTGAAACAAAAATTAAATAAAAAAGTTTATTTGCAAAACCATCAGCTGCAGTTTACTCAAAAAGAGGTTTAGAGTTTGCGAAATCTTCTGTACATTGTAATATGATCTTTAGCATACTGAAATTGTAACAAAATAATCTGCCAAAAAATGTTTCGTGGTTCTGATTTGATGGCTGTTGTGGCAGATGTTTGGCTAGACTTGTTCACTCTTATTTACTTGTGACTGTTGATCAAAAGGAAACTGTGGCCCAAATTCTGTCTACAAAAATGATCTAAGCTGTTCTTTTATGCTGACTCTCTCTTTCTCTGTTTCTCTCTTCCTCTCTCTCTCCCTCCCCTCCTTTCCTCTCTCTCTCTCTCTCTCACACACACATACATGCATGCATGCACACACACACTACACATTCACACACATGTAACTGATATTGACTCAAAAAAGTCAGTAATTTAGAAAGAGTTAAAAAAAAAAAAAATACAAAACCTGGACAATCTTCTTTCTTCCATTCAGCAAGAGTACAAGATGCTGACCATGTCTGCGACAAAACAGTTTGGTAGTAACAAGAGGATCGAAGGTCTACATCACAACAATGGAGAGTTTGCATAGTCAAACATTTACCAAATAGATCTCTGAGGCAGTCACTTGCACACATTAAAACAATACAATACAGTGTGAAACATGTCCCTTGCACATATCAAAACAATACAATACAGTGTGAAATTTGTCACTTGCAAATATTAAATCAATACAATAAAGTGTGAAACATGTCACTTGCACATATTAAAACAATACAATACAATGTAAAATATGTCACTTGCACATATAAAACAATACAATACAGTGTGAAATATGTCACTTGCACATATTAAAAAAATACAACACAGTGTAAAATATTCACTTGCACATATATGAAAACAATACAACACAGTGTGAAATATGTCACTTGCACATATTAAAACAACACAATGCAGTGTAAAATGTCACTTGCACATATTAAAACAATACAATACATTGTGAAATATGTCACCTGCACATATCAAAACAATACAATACAGTGTGAAACGTGTCACCTGACTGTACAAGAATAAAAGGGAAAAGAGAAAGATCCTAGTGACCTTGTCAGTGCCCTTTATCAATCTTCCATCTTCTCTGTAACACAAGCAACTTGTGGAGGTTTGTCCAGCACAGTGCCAACACAAAGCAGAGACTACCACAGCTATTTTTTCCACCCTACTCCATGGCTCATGATACTGCAGGACTGTTATTGTTGTTTAGAGCCCAGCCGACTGCATAGAGCCATATCAGGACTATAACTGCTTCAAAACATACAAAACTTCAACAGGAAAAAAAAAAAAAAAAGAAAGTTAAGTACACATATGTATGCATTTGCACACAGAATCTAAAGACATGCCCCTGGCACTGACCCCTCTGTCCAATTTATCGCACGGGGAATTTAAAACACACACCTGAATATAAATATAAGCATACCTAAGGACACCAAAACATATATAAAAACAGGCATAAATTACCTAAAATTGCATCCGAATATCTCACCTACCTCGAACCAAAAATACACTTGTATTTAATACATGTACCCAATTATCAATCCTAAGAAAAAGTACGTAAGACTTTATCGAAACACATACAGGTGAATGCAGAAAATGGTAGGTAGAAATGACAGAAAGCAAACGAACAAGGCAGAAACAAAGATAGTGACAGAAAAGAGGAAATTTCTAGCACAGAAGTACCAGGAGGTGGGGATACTATTTATACTGAAAGAACCCCTGGCATCCCCACTGGAGGGATACTGGAGGATGACAGAAAGAACCATAGGATGACAGAAAGAAACCCAGGATGACACAAGAACCACGGTGACACAAGAACCTTAGGATGACAGAACCTTAAGGTGACACAAAGAACCATAGGATGACACAAAGAACCATAGGATGACAGAAATAACCCTAAATGACACAAAGAACCATATGATGACACAAAGAACCTAGGATGGCAGACAGAACCTAGATGACACAAAGAACTAGGATGACACAAAGAACCATAGATGGCAGACAGACCTTAGATTGACACAAAGAACCATAGGATGACACAAAGAACCATAGGATGGCAGACAGAACCTTAGATTGACACAAAGAACCATAGGATGACATAAAGAACCATAGGATGACAGACAACCATAGGATGACAGAAACCTTAGGATGACACAAAGAACCATACGACGACAGAAAGAACCTCAGGATGACAGGAAAAATCCTTAGGATGACAGAAAGAACCTTAGGATGACAGAAAGAACCTCAGCATGACAGAAAGAACTCAGGATGACAGAAAGCACATAGGATGACAGAAAGAACCTTAGGATAACACAAAGAACCTTAGGATGACATAAAGAAGCTTAGGATGACACGAGGAACCTTAAAATGACAAAAAAAAACCTTCAGGATGACAGAAAGAACCAAAGGATGACAGAAAGAACCTTAGGATGACAGGAAAAAACTCAGGATGACAGAAAGAACCTTAGGATGACAGAAATAACCATAAGGTGACACAAAGAACCTTAGGATGAGAAAAGAACCTTAGGATGAGAGAAAGAACCTTATGATGGCAGAAAGAACCTTAAGATGATAGAAAGAACCTTAGGATGACAGAAAGAACCTTATGATGGCAGAAAGAACTTAAGATGACAGAAAGAACCTTAGGATGACAGAACCTTAGGATGACAGACAGAACCTTAAGATGACAGACAGAACCTTAGATACGACAGAACCTTAGGAGACAGACAGAACCTTAAGATGACAGACAGAACCTTAGATGACAGACAGAACCTTAGGATGACAGACAGAACCTGGGATGACAATTTTGGGGGCAATTTCATACAACACTATGATGATACATAAAAACGGGGATGATGATGATGATGCCGCTAAGGAATTCCATTCTGCTTTAAGGCCGCATCATATGGCTATGCTCTATCGCAGTATATATCTTAGCATCAACCAGGCCTGAAAGACACCGACAACTGCTGTCATGTCAGAAACACCGAGCAACACCATCAGTGACACATCCATGTAGTGGATGAGACTCGACTGTGCGGTTCAGTTCTTTCTAATTGGCCCATAGCATGGTCAACTCTGGGTAAGAGCCAGTCAGGGTTGGAAATTCCCACAATGATCTGATTGACAGGATTCAAACATACAACCTGCCAGCCCATCGCACCGACCATTCTTCTACAAGCTGACTGCTCTATAACTCAAAATTTCAGTAAATATTCACTCATAAACAGATGAGAAATCTTGGCTGACATATTTGAAATACAGCACGTGCACACAACACACACCACGCGTGCGTGCGCGCACACACACAGCAGCACAACACACACACAAACAAACACACACACATACGCGTGTGCTCACACACATGCACACACTCTCACACATTAGGCTTAATTTGGTATCCTCTTCCCCAACATATGCAGCAGCCTGAACAAATCTTGTTATATCTTACACACACACACACACACACACACACACACACACACACACACACACACACACACACACACACACACACACACACACACACACACACACAACCTTTCCCTACTGGGTCTTTATGAAATAATCTTTTTTAAACTTATTTAGTTGCTCCCGCATCAAGCAACACATAAGGCAGTCAAGTCGGTCCACTGTGCACGTTCCTCAGCCATTTGGTTGGTGTCGTTCATCTTCTGTTGACCAGTCAGAGGTCCCTTTCCATTGTCTGTCCCGTTGGTGTTCATTTAATGGCTTGACTCCCAGGTCTTGTTGTGGGGAGCCTCCAGACATGCCCTAACCAGCAGAAATGCCGTCTGCGAATAGTCGTTGACACGGAACTGTTGTGATCTGTCCCTGATTCTTCATTTGAATCAGTCATTCCATTTGCTGCCCATGATTCTACGAAGGCAGCTGATGCCAAAGGCGTTCTGTTTCTTTCCCTGGATGGTCTGAAAGTGACAGGTTTCACAGCCGTAGAGGACTGTTGTTATCATGTTTGAATTGTACAACTTCAGTTTAATTCCAATGAAACATTTCTTGCCGTTCCATACTTTGCTCAGCTGGTTAAATGGTGTTATTGTTTTCCAGTCTGACATTTCAGTTTGTGGTCAAGGTCATCAACGTTGCTGATGCAACTGTCGATGGACGTATAGTTCAGACTCTACCTCCTCAATCTTCTTCTGGTCAGTGAAGACATCTATTGACACCTGGTGCTCTCTGAGCAACATATTGCTGCTCTTTTTGGCACTGATGATAAGGCAACGTTTCTTTCATAGCTGCTGATGTCATCTTAAAGCAACAGAAGACCATGAGTATTACTTTTCATAGCAGCTATGGCGTCCGCAAAAGTGAACTCAGGTAGGTTTTCTTCAGTCCGCTTGGGTTGTGTCTTCAGCAACCAGTCAATGCCAGTCACAAAGAGGACAGGAGAGAGCATACTCCCTTGTCTGATGCCAGTGAGGACTACAAACCAGTCGCTGTAGCCATCTTCTGTCCTGATCCCACACTTGGGAGTTGTTATAGATTTGCTAAAGCTGACACAACTTTCTCTGAAATGCCAAAGGGCTTTAGTATCTTCCAAAGTGAATACCTTCCGGAATTGTTGAAAGCTTTGATAAAGTCTGTGAAGTTGATAGCAAGCAGAGAATGGTACTCGCCACACTTCTGAGGGTGAAAACACTGTTCTATGCACGATCGTCCAGACGAAAGCCTGCTTGCTCTTTTCGCAGCTCATTGTCTACTGTTTCACGCAGTTGGTTAAGAATGACTTGCAGTAGACTTTTCCTGGGATCAGCAGCAGAGTAACCGCTTTCCGTTTGTCGTATTCTGAAAATTTCCTCTCTTTTTTTTTTAGAATAAGACCACCTCATCATTCTTCCAATCCTCTGGGACAACGATGGAATTCCATACCTGGTTGCATAGTCTACATATCCAAATGATGATACAGTCAGCCCCCTGCACTTTCAGTGTCTTGGCTGCTTTCCTGATCTCATTTCCAACAAAGTTTTCAGTAAAGCGTGTTTATAGTTTCAGTTGGAGTAGAAGGCTGGAGTCTGTTGTGGAGTTCTTTGAAACGTTGATCCCATCTTGCAAGCCTGTCTTCACTACTTGATAGTAACGTGCCATGTTTTACCTTCACTGGTCCTGGCCTGTCCTACGGAACGGATATCTACTTTGCAGTCTGACAGGTGACTCGTATGTTTGGCAGCTTCTTCAGCATCTTCCGCTTGTCTGTCCAGCCATTTCCTTTGTCTCTCTGAGCAATTTGCTTCACGTCTTTGTTCTTGTCAGTATACACTCGATAGCTGACAGCGTCTTTTCTGGTGGAATTTTCTTCTTTCTGCTATGAACTTTCATGTGTTACCGCTAGTCCAGAATTCTTTCAGTGACTTCTTGAAACCACAGATCTCTTTCCCAGCAGCTGACCTGATATCTTACAGCTGGTCCCACCACTTTGTCGGCCCCGGCATCGGCTCAGCAAAGGCTGATGAGAATATACATACATCTTCCTTTGAAAACTTAGAACTGAGCCTCTGTATTGGATCTACCAATTTGCTGGTGCCATGGCGTTTAGGTTTTTTTTCCCCCTATGTTGTCTGACTTTTCAGTTTTGAGCTTTTTGAGCTTTGCTATGGCTAAGTGATTGTCACTGTACACATTTGCTCCACGAGCACACGTAGGTCTACGTCCAGCAGACAAGGTATTCTTTATAAGAAAGAACTAAAACAACAACTGCATGCTTCTAGTTGAAAGTTTTAGGCAGCTAAAATATTAAAAGTACAATACTTTTGTAAATTTCTGAATGTATACACCAAATATCCAAATAATACAAACTTGTGTTCTCATGAATTGGCGATATGACTTGAGCTTTTTTCTAATTAGTGATAAGAATGATACTCACGGACATAATTCAACTTCTAGGTACTGTTCTCTGTCGTTCAGTAAAAATGCCTCAACCACTGAAAGCAAAAAACAAAGCAAAACAAAAAGGACTAAATCCGACAAAGCAATCAAATTTTTGTAAATATCAACAGCATCAAAATACACGGGAGAAACACAAAAAAGTATCACTTGGCTGTAAATGATTTGTTACTTTAAGCACAGGTACACATGTATTTTTGGGTTCACATTCAGCTGATCTGACCGAGACACATACATGACAACCCAAACAAGATTACAATCCAATTATCTCAACGGTTAATCCTTGACTACTACAATCTGATCACAAACAATCTAAAACTCAGTCATGAAACTTTCTTTCTCAACAGGTGCTGATACATTTCAGAACCGTTTTTCTTCTTTCTTTTCCTTTTCTCTCCTTCTTTTTCTTCTTACTTGATGTATACAACTTTTTATCAGCTGTATTGTCCTGATCACGAACAACCAATCTTAAAATAATATTCAGTGTTTTTTTATTGCCATGATTGATTTAAAACCTTGGCATAATTCTGAACAGAAGGTAACATGAAATTCTCTACCATTACAACACGCATGTGCGCTTACGTGCACATGCACATACACACGCAAACACACACACACGCACGCGCGCACAACACACACACACGCACACACACCACACACACACACACTCACACATACATGTGCGCGCGCGCACGCACAACACACACACTCACACACACACACACACACATATATATACACACGCGCACGCGCGCGCGCACACACACACACACACACAGTATTAAAACAGGAGGGTGTTTCAAAAGTTGCCCGATCTGGCTGTCACAGTATTAACTAACAAGTGGCACTAAAATGGCAAACAATATGTCCCAATAATAATGACAAGAAAGATGACAATCAAAACTTTTACTGAGCAACATTCCGGAAAACAAACACCATCACCATCACAAACGCTGTGCATTTATTCTGCTAAGTGCACAGCGTTTGTGATGGTGATGGTGTTTGTACAATTCTCTATGTACACATGGTTGAGACTCCTTCCTCATTCAAAAACTGAATACATTTTGGTAGGAAAAACTGCATACTTCGAAAAGTTCTATTTTTCAAAGAGCCGAAACTTCTCCTTGATGGCAGGAATTCACACTAGTCAACAAGGCATGAGTTTGATTACATGCCTTAAACATGACACGACATCTATACGGCAGAGTCACAGTCTCCTGCTGATCTTTCACCATCTTTCCACCTATAGTGACATTTACCAACGTGTTGTCAAACATATCAAAATGTTAAGCTTTTCACGCAGCACACAAAGGAAAATCCACAAAAGACTTCAAAATGCATTACGTAAAATAAGTGAAGAGTGCAAGTACTCAATTTGAAAACCTCACCCTCCGATGACAATAAGGTCCTGACTGTCATTTCCTGTTGATATAACCTGTATAAGACATAAAATTCAACTTGTTCTCTCAAACTGTAATTAGGTACTTGTCTTTTCTCCACACGCTTGACTTACCTTCAAAATCCCAAAGCTGAGGGCAAGGTTTTCCAGGAGGAACAGGGGGTTTAGACGGTGAATCAAAGAAAGGTGCTGTTACATCCAGACGACATCCCTGCGGATCTTCGGACAGCTGAATATGAACTGGTTCATGATCAAGTGCCTTGTTGTCCCATGTTGTTTTGATGCTAAATTCCCTGAAAATGTCAAATCAAACAAAAACAACAAAAAACATTAATAGAAATGACAAGAACAATAATCAATCAATCAAAACAACAAAAAATATTAATAGAAACGACAACAACAACAATCAATCAAAACAACAAAAAACATTAATAGAAATTCAACAACAATAACCAATCAATCAAATCAAATAACAAACAACAAAAAACATTAATAGAAATGACAACAACAACAACAATCAATCAAAACAACAAAAAACATTATAGAAACAACAACAACAATACAATCAATCAATCAAAAACAACAAAAAACATTAATAGAAATGACAACAACAACAATATCAATCAAACAACAAAAAACATTAAATAGACACAACCATCAATCAACCAATCAAACATTCAACAAAACAATCAAAACAAAATAATAGAAAATGACAACAACAATCAATCAATCAATAAACAACAAAAAACATTAATAGAATGACAACAAACAACAATCAATCAAACAACAAAAAACATTCATAGAAATCACAACACAATAACAAATCAATCAATCAAAACAACAAAAAACATTCATAGAATGACAACAAACAATAACAATCAATCAATCAACAACAAAAAACATTATAGAAACTACAACACATAACAATTCAATCAAAACAACAAAAAACATTAATAGAAATGACAACAACATAATCAATCAATCAAACAACAAAAAAACATTCATAGAAACAAAACAACAATCAATCAACAACAAAAAACTCATAGAAATCAAAACATATCAAATAAAAAAACATTAATAGAAATGACAACAACAACAATCAATCAAAAACAACAAAAAAACATTAATAGAAATGACAACTACAACAATCAATCAAACAACAAAAAACATTAATAGAAAACAACAACAACAATAACAATCAATCAACAACAACAACAAAAACATTAATAGAAATACAACACAATCATAACAACAAAACATCAGACAACCAAAAATCAATCAATCAAAACAACAAAAAACATTAATAGAAATACAAACAACAACAATCAATCATAAACAACAAAAAACATTATAGAAACAACACAACAACAACAATCAATCAATCAAAACAACAAAAACATTAATAGAAATGACAACAACAACAATCAATCAATCAAAACAAAAAAAATTCATAAAACAACAACATAACAATCAATCAAAACAACAAAAAACATTATAGAAAGAACAACAACAACAATCAAACACAAAAAATTAATAGAAGACAACAACAACAATCAATCAAAACAACAAAAAAACATAATAGAAATGACAACAAACAACAATCAACAAAAAAAAAAAATTAATAGAAATACAACAAAACAATCAATCAATCAAACACAAAAACATAAAGAAATCAAAAAACACATCAATAAACAAAAAAAACATTAATAAAATCAACAAAAATCAATCAATCAACAACAAAAAACATTATAAAATGACAACAAACAACAATCAATCAAACAACAAAAAACATTATGAAAAAAAAATAACAGAAACACACAAACAATCAATCAATCAAAACAACAAAAAAACATTAATAGAAATGACAACAACAACAATCTCAATCAAACAACAAAAAACATTAATAGAACAACAACAACAATCAATCAATCAATCAAACACAAAAAACATTAAAATGAAACAACAAAACAACAAAAACAAATACATCAACAACACAACAATCAATCAAAACAACATTATAAAAACAACAAACAATCAATCAATAACAACAAAAAACATAAGAAACAACAATAACAATCAATCATCAAAACAACAACAAAACATTAATAGAAATGACAACAACAACAATCAATCAACAACAAAAAACATCAAGAAACAACAACAACAATAACATCAATCAAACAACAAAAAACATTAATAGAAATGACAACAACAACAATCAATCAAAACAACAAAAAACATTATCAGAAACACAACAACAATCAATCAATCAAAACAACAAAAAACATTAATAGAAATGACAAACAACACAATCAATCAATCAAACAACAAAAAAACATTATAGAAATGACAACAACAACAATCAATCAATCAAAACAACAAAAAAACATTAATAGAAATGACAACAACAACAATCAATCAATCAAACAACAACAAAACATTAATAGAAATGACAACAACAACAATCAATCAATCAAAACAACAAAAAACATTAATAGAAATGACAACAACAACAATCAATCAATAAACAACAAAAAACATTAACAGAAACACAACAACAATCAATTCAAACAACAAAAAAACATTCATAGAAATGACAACAACAAATCAATCAATCAAAACAACACAAAAACATAATAGAAATGACAACAACAACAATCAATCAATCAAACAACAACAAAAACATTAAATGACAACTAACAACAATCAATCAATCAATCAACAACAAAAAAACATTAATAGAAATGACAACAACAACAACAATCAAAACAACAAAAACAACAAAAAAACACATAATAAAACAACAACAAACAATAAAAATCAATCAATCAAAACAACAAAAAAACATTAAGAAATGACAACTACAACAACAATCAACATCAATCAAAATCAAACAAATAAAAACAAAATCAATAGAAAAATGACAACAACATAACAATCAATCAATCAAACAACAAAAAACATTAATAGAAATGACAACAACAATCAATCAATCAAACAAACAACAAAAAACATTAATAGAAATGACAACAACAACAATCAATCAATCAAAACATCAAAAACAACAACAAAATAACAATCAATCAATCAAAACAACAAAAAACATCATAAAAAACAACAACAACAATCAATCAAACAACAAAAAAACATTATAGAAAAGACAACAACAATAACAATCAATTAAAAAAAAAAAAAATTAATGAAAATGACAACAACAACAAATCAATCAACAAACAACAAAAAAAACATTAAAGAAATGACAACAACAACAATCAATCAATCAAAACAACAACAAAACATTATAACAGAAATGACAACAACAATCAATCAATCAAAAACAACAAAAAAACATTATAGAAATGACAACAACAACAATCAATCAAAACAACAAAAAACATTAATAGAAAGACAATAACAACAATCAATCAAAACAACAAAAAAACATTCATAGAAACGACAACAACAACAATACAATCAATCAAAACAAAACAAAAAATAGAAATGACAACAACAACAATCAATCAATCAAAACAACAAAAAAATTACAGAAATGACAACAACAACAATCAATCAATCAAAACAACAACAAAAAATTAAAGAAATGACAACAACAACAATCAATCAATCAAAACAACAAAAAAATATAGAAATGACAACAACAAATCAATCAATCAAAACAACAACAAAACATTAACAGAAATGCACAACAACAATCAATCAATCAAAACAACAAAAAACATTCATAGAAACGACAACAACAACAATCAATCAAAACAAAACAAAAAATAGAAATGACAACAACAACAATCAATCAGATCGCCAACTCACTAAACCTGAACAGGAAGTACTAGAGAAAGGACTAAATTTCGCCGTAGCCCCTAACAAGCTTCCAGTGGTAGACCTCATCACAAGCATTGAAACAGCTTGCAGGTATATTGGCTCTAATTCAGAAGAAGCCACACACTTAAGATCAGACTGTGTCAGAATCATGAAACAGGCCAAACTACCGAAATCCAACTTAACACCGGACCAAAGACGGGCTCTGGCGGATTTAAAGAACGAACACGCCACGATGATCCTACCAGCTGACAAAGGTCGTGCCACAGTCATCATGCCTAGACCCATGTACTATGAGAAGGCAAGCAAACTTCTGGAAGATACTACAACATATGAACGCCTCAAGAAAGATCCTACTTCCAAGTTTTCCAACAAACTGAAAGACACACTGAAACGCCTGAAAGAGACGGACCGCCTGTCATTAGAACAGTACAGGAAATTATACCCAACTGTGTCCGACGTCCCCAAGTTCTATGGTCTACCCAAAGTCCACAAGAAAGAAGTCCCCCTCCGTCCCATAGTCGCATCCAGAGGTTCCATCATGTATGAGACGGCTAGATTTGTGGCGGACATCCTATCACCTCTCGTAGGACACACAGATCATCACATCCACAACAGTGCTGACCTAGTGGAAAAACTGAGTAACTACACCCTTGCTCATGATGAACTCCTTGTGTCATATGATGTCTCTGCCCTATTTACCAGCGTACCAGTGAAAGAAAGCATAGAGATCATACGCCGAAGGTTACAAAACGACCAAACCCTCCACCAACGTACATCTCTCACAGTGGACGACGTATGTGAACTCTTGTCCTGCTGCCTCACCACCACCTACTTCACCTTCCAAGGTGAATTCTACCAACAAAAAGAAGGAGCAGCCATGGGCTCCCCAGTAAGCCCAATAGTAGCCAACCTGTTCATGGAGGATTTTGAAGAGAAAGCATTGGCTTCTTTCCACTCCCCACCACGATACTGGGGGCGCTACGTAGACGACACACCATGACTATCCTCCCCCAGCAACTGGTCGAACAGTTCACAGAACATCTGAACAACCAACACCCAGCCATCAAATTCACGAGGGAAGTGGAACAGAACAACTCCATAGCCATGCTGGACACCCTCATCACCAGAACTGATGGCATTCTATCCTTCTCGGTCTACCGTAAACCAACTCATACGGACCAATATTTACAGTTCGACAGCCACCAGCCCCTTGAACACAAACTGGGAGTGATTCGAACCCTTACCCACAGAGCTAACACCATATGCAGTACCCAAGAGGCAAAAGACAAGGAGACAAACCACCTGAAAAAAGTGCTCACCATCTCGGGCTACAAAAAGTGGGCCTGGAACAGCCCGGGAGGCAGGAAATCCAACACCGCATCCCAACAGCCAGTGAAACAACACCAGCGCAAGGGACACATCACCATCCCATACGTAGGAGGTGTGAGCGACGCTCTGTCCAGAAAGATCAGAAAACTGGGGTGGCTGTACATTCCAAACCTTCCAACACCATACGCAGCCAGCTGGTCACCCCCAAGGACAAAACCAGCAAACTCGACAAAGCTGGCATTATATACAGAATAGACTGCCAGGACTGTAACCAACATTATGTCGGTGAAACTGAACGCCCCCTTCAGAAGAGACTAACAGAACACAAGAGGGACTCTTCTCCAGTAGGAGCTCACCTACACGCCGAAAAACATCAATTCAGTGCGGACAATGTCAACATCCTGGACAGAGAAAATAAGTGGTTCCAGCGAGGAGTCAAGGAGGCCATCTACATCGCAGCCACCAACCCCCCGCTCAACAGGGACCGGGGCCGTTACAACCCTGCCCCCGGTGTACCATTCTCTGATTCGATCTCGTGAACTGGGTTCATCCCATGTTCGCGAGATCTGAGTAGAGATTCACGCAGACAGCATTAGAGCGCTGACGAAGATGGCGAGAACGCCATCGAAAGCTACGGAACTGTGAGTAGCGATTTTTACACTGTTGGGAGACCTTGTTCTTCAAAATTGGTAGCATTATAAACAATCAATCAATCAAAACAACAACAAAAATTAACAGAAATGACAACAACAACAATCAATCAATCAAAACAACAACAAAAATTAACAGAAATGACAACAACAACAATCAATCAATCAAAACAACAACAAAAATTAACAGAAATGACAACAACAACAATCAATCAATCAAAACAACAAAAAACATTAACAGAAACGACAACAACAACAGTCACTCAATCAAAACAACAACAAAAGCATTAATAGAAATGACAACAACAACAATCAATCAATCAAAACAATAAAAATCATTAACAGAAACGACAACAACAATCAATCAATCAAAACAACAAAAATCATTAACAGAAACGACAAAAACAACAATCAATCAATCAAAACAACAAAAAACATTAATAGAAATGACAACAACAACAATTAATCAATCAATATTTTCTTTCAGCAAGTAATCATGTACCATACTGTCTTTATATCATATTTCATCGGAAAAAATTCAGGTTGAAAACGAAAGAGTAATGTTTTGGAGGACACGGACTATAGACAGTGAGGGGGCGTGAGATAATCCAGTAAAACAGACGATTACATTCTTGAAGCCTATCAGAGACTACACAGCGAAGACCATCATCACAAATTAAAGACGTCTAAAATACACAACAACGCAGACAGTGAAAACGTTACAACCAGCTTACAAACTATACAAGACAGGTCAAATCACTGACACCAGCCATTACTAGGCTCTGACAGAATTGTCTAAAATACAATCCTATGTTATATCAAAGATTCTGAAAAACTGACTTGTCCATCTGAATGTCCAATTCTAAATTATCAGTGGACTCAAGGGACCAACTAAAACATTGTTAATTAAGGTCATCATCATCATCATCATCATCATCACCATCATGTGCCCTGCCGCATGGCGTTGGCGATCATGACGTTGGCGAATCTATCCCTTGTCGCTACAAGTACATCTCCCACCCTCTCTCAGTCTCTGTCCTCAGCCACTCTACAAGTCCGTCCAATATTTTCTCCCTGGGTCTACCTGGTGCTCTTTTTCCCTCCAGCTTTCCTTTTGTGAATAGGTGCTCCAATTTCTCTTGCCTCATAGTATCTCCTATAAACGTTGCTTGTCTTTTCCTAATCTTCTTCATTAATGTTCTTCACAAGTTGATAACTGGTTACAAACATACGTTGCCATTGGTACAATGTGGGCACAATGTAATGTGTGGGCACTGTGGTATGTGGGTGCAATGATATGGGGGCACAATAGTACATGGATTCAACAGTATGTGGGTACAATCATGTGTGGGTACTATAGCATGTGGGTCCCAATTTCTGATTCAGCTAAAAACCTTGGTGTCTGCATTGACTCTACCCTCTCCATGAACAACTTTGTTTCTCAAACTGCCAGATCCTGCTACTATCATCTCCATCGTATAAGGCTGATCAGGAAGTATCTCTCTGTCGAAACAACTGCAAAACTCGTTCTCTCCTTCATAATGTCTCGCATTGACTATTGCAATTCACTCCTGTCTGGTCTTCCTGCCTCCACCATTCACATCCTACAGCGAATTCAAAACAATGCTGCACGCCTTGTACTCAAAAAGAAAAAAGCTGACCACATATCTCCTCTCCTGGCACAACTTCACTGGCTCCCTGTATCAAAGCGCATACAGTACAAACTAGACACCATGTGCTACAAAAGCCTCAATAACGCAGCCCCCGATTACCTGTCAAGCCTACTTGAGATCTATGTTCCCTCACGTACCCTCCGCTCTGCCTCTGATCCTCTGACTTTTCGCTTTCCACGCACTAAGCTCAATACCTATGGTCCACGAGCCTTCTCTGTTTCTGGTCCACTCTCCTGGAACAAACTTCCTCTCTCAGTCCGTCAGCAACCTACTTTTGTCTCCTTCAAGTCCGCTCTCAAAACTCACCTTTTCTCCTCCGCATAAAATCCTAACCTCACTCAACCCCCCCCCCCCCCCTCTGCAGCCTGTCTCCGCTCGGAGGGAA
Source organism: Monoplex corrugatus (assembly GCA_030674185.1). Classification (NCBI taxonomy): domain Eukaryota; kingdom Metazoa; phylum Mollusca; class Gastropoda; order Littorinimorpha; family Ranellidae; genus Monoplex; species Monoplex corrugatus. The sequence goes on along the minus strand of CM060314.1, from coordinate 42,211,412 downwards.
TCACATGGTTATAATATATAATTGTATATGCTATGCTCTCTATAATTTTCCATTGCTTTTATTCTTGCTTTTATTGCTTTTATTCTTTCTCCCCATTTATAGCCATGCGTGTGTGTGGGTGTGTGTGTGTGTGTGTGTGTGTGTGTGTGTGTCTGTGTGTGTGCGTGCGTGTGTGTGCGTGCGTGCGTGCTTGCGTGTGTGTCTGCTTCAGCGCTTAGATTTGATTTTATCAAGATTTTGCGCTATATAAATATTGTAATTATTATTATTATTATTATGTGGGTATGATAGTATGAGGGTACAACAACATCAAAAACAACAACAATAACAACAATACTACTACTAATAATAATGATAATAATAATAGTAACAATAATAATAGTAGTAATAACAATGATAATAATCACCATCATCATCATCATCATCATAAAATAATTAAAAACAACAACAACAACAAGTACAACAACAACAATTTCACTCAGAAAGCACAAACGCGCCACGGCAAAAGCATGTTCGTTGCAATTTACAGGAATTTAACATTAATTTTAAACTTTCAATCAAGTAACAACAGACGTAGACAAAACATAAAACTGAAATAAGTATAGGAACCACACTAACAAAGTACAGACAAGAGCAAGATAACACAAAATATAAATGAACAGAAGTCTTTACAGACACAAACATCGCGCGTGCGTACATGCACACACACGTACAGCTAGGGTACATTCAGCCTGTTAGGCGTCCGACCCTTCGTACTAGTTGTCATCCTCTCTGTCTCAGTTATCATCTTTCTTTCCACACACACACACACACACACATAGAAATGACAACAATGTGTGTGTGTGTGCGTGCGTGCGTGCGTGCGTGCGTGTGTGTGTGTGTGTGTGTGTGTGTGTGTGTGTGTGTGTGTGTGTGTGTGTGTGTGTGTGTGTGTGTGTGTGTACATCCACACACAGAAACAGAACCTGATACAGGCAGACTAAAGTGTACAATCACAATCTGATACCCTCTGCACATGACAGTACACTGCACATTTAAAACTATTTCACAACCAAAAACAATTCATTATTTTCCAGTCACGAAAGTTAAATATTATATAGGATGATGGAATGTCAAATATGTACATGTACACTGTTAAAACCTAGGTTGTGCGTTTGTCTCCTTTCCCAAAACCTTTTTAAGCTTTTTTGTAGAACTGTAGGTTTAAAATCAAACAAACCAAAATCAATAAATCAATACAAAATCAAAACAAAACGGAACACAACAAGATGGTCAAGCCATTATTACAATTCTCCTTTTCTGTGAAAAAACATCTAGTCATCTTTTCCTACACTGTTAGTTACATTGGCTTAAAATTCATACAAAATATTCTCTAAGAGAGAGAGAGGAAGAGAGAGAGAGAGAGAGAGGGAGGGAGGGAGACAGAGAGGGGGTAGGGGGGGGAGAGAGAGAGAGAGATGGTGCCTCATCGGGATAAAGGCCATTAGGCAGACAATATATTAGCTTTAGCTATGTAGATGGCTTATAAGCCCTACATTTCCAGCCTGCACAACTGACCTCTTGGTGTAAGTGCATGCAAGATCAATCAGTTATTAGAACGATATCCATTTCAGTGTTTCAGAAACTTTTGATTCCCTTACCCTGTGAGTCAAAGGGTTAAGTTTTTGCAGTTGTTGGATAGGGTCCAGGAGTCAAAGGGTTAATGTAGTGTAGAAAATGGGGCAGACGGGCAGAAAAAAACAAACTGTACACAGTAGTTCGTTAGTAGTAGTGGTTCATGATTATCAGCAGCAGGTAAATAACTGCTAACCAGTAAGTTAACGAGTCAAGGAAGAAGAAGAAGAAGAAGAAGAAGAAGAAGAAGAAGAAGAAGAAGAAGAAGAAGAAGAAGAAGAAGAAGAAGAAGAAGAAGAAAGAAGAAGAAGAAGAAGAAGAAGAAGATTGAAGAAGAAGAAGACGAAGAAGAAGAAGAAGATTGAAGAAGAAGAAGATTGAAGAAGAAGAAGACGAAGACGAAGAAGAAGAAGAAGAAGAAGAAGAAGAAGAAGAAGAAAGAAGAAGAAGAAGAAGAAAAGAAGAAGAAGAAGAAGAAGAAGAAGAAGAAGAAGAAGAAGAAGAAGAAGAAGAGAAGAAGAAGAAGAAAAGAATTGAAGAAGAAGAAGAAGAAGATAGAAGAAGAAGAAGAAGAATGAAGAGAAGAAGACTGAAGAAGAAGAAGAAGAAGAAGAAGATGAAGAAGAAGAAGATGAAGAAAGAAGAAGAAGAAGAAGAAGAAGAAGAAGAAGAAGAAGAAGAAAAGAAGAAGAGAAGAAGAAGAAAGAAAGAAGAAGAAGAAGAAGAAGAAGAAGAAGAAAAGAAGAAGAAAAGATTAGAAAGAATGGAAGTCAAGAGGAAAGGAGGAAGGAAGAAGAAAGGATTGAAGAAGAATGAAGAAGAAGAAGAGGAAGAAGAAAAGAAGAAGAAGAATGCGAAGAAGAAGAAGAATGCGAAGATTAAGAAGCAGGAAGAATGGAAAGAAGAACGAAGAAGGAAAGAAGAAGAAGAAGAAGAAGAAGGAAGAAAGAATGCGAAGAAGAAGAAGAATGCGAAGAATGCGAAGAGAAGAAGAACGAAGAAGAAGAAGAAGCGAAGAAGAAGAATGCGAAGAAGAAGAGAAGAATGGAAGAAGAATGCGAAGAAGAAGAAGAAGAAATGCGAAGAAGAGAAGAAGACGAAGAAGAAGAAGAAGAAGAAGAATGCGAAGAAGAAGAAGAATGCGAAGAAGAAGAAGAAATGCGAAAAGAAGAAGAAGAATGAAGAAGAAGAAGATGGAAGAAGAAGAAGAAGAAGAAGAAGAAGAAGAAGAAGGAAGAAGAAGAAGAAGAAGGAAGAAGAAGAAGAAGAAGAAGAAGAAGAATGAAGAAGAAGAAGAAGAAGAAGAAGAGAATGGGAGAAGAAGAGAAGAAGAAGAAGAAGAAGAAGAAGAAGAAGAAGAAGAAGAAGAAGAAGAAGAAGAATGCAAGAAGCAAGAAGAGAAGAAGAAAGAAGAAGAAGAAAAGAAGAAGAAGAAGAAGAAAGAAGAAGAAGAAGAAGAAGAAGAAGAAGAAAAAGAAGAAAGAAGAAGAAGAAATCCCAGCTCATCCAACTGTAAATGGGTACTCGGTCAACACACGTTCAGATAATGCTAGTGCCTTTATGTGTGTGTATATGCATGCATGATATCAAATATGCTCGGGTAAAGATCCTGTAAGTCATGTCAGTGGCTGGCCAATAGAAACGTAATAACACTCGGCGTGTCAGTAACAGTCTGAAAAATGGATTTTAGGTTAGAACTTCTATCGCCGGAAAAATCAAACACCGTTTTGTATTATCGCATTTCTGTATGGACTGGGAAAGTAAACAACGATTGATAGGCATTACTCTCTTAGTGCTGGCCGCAAGAAAAATCTTTCACGTCTTAATCCCCAACACTAAACCCACAGAGACACTGGTTTTCTTGTGTTTGTTTTGTTTTTGTTTTTTGTTTTTGTTTTTTCTTTAAACTGTCAAATCGATTTGGATCGGAAGACAGCGGCACAACACACACACACACACACACACACACACACACACACACACACACACACACACACACACACACACACACACACACACACAGTGCGCACGCATCAGATACTCTCAATTATGTCGGTATCATGATTCCTAATTACATATGGGAACAACTCTAAAAACATAGTGGGACCCTCACAGACAAAAGACATGAGTGAGAGCGAGAGACAGAGACAGAGAAAAGAAGGTGGAGAAGGGAGACAGGAGGAACGAAGGTAGGAAGCAGTTAAAAAAAATCAACAACAAAAAAAACAAAACAAAAAAACAACTATTCTTTGACTTTTGGCATATTACAGTCTTGATATAGCATATTTAACGTGCACTCATTATATGAATGCAGATCTTTGGTTTGTATTTAGTAAAATTGTATGTATTTGATTTCAAAGAAAAGAACCTACAATGCAAGGAGGGAAAACCCCAGATTACTGTAAACTGGTCCACCAAAGCTGGGCACTCAGGAGCTGTTGGGAACCTGTGCACTTCGATCGAGACAGTAAGTTTGTCCAGTATAAGATCATGAGAGTTGGATGTCATCAATCTTGCAAGGGTGCAACTTAGAAAAAGTAAAAAAACTGACAGGGGTCCAGGGGCCGGCAGTGCCCTGTATGGGGGTATGTTCCCCCCCCCCCCCCCCCCCCCCCCCCAGACGCTAAAGCTTTTTCAAAAAACGGATTTTCCGTTTCTGACTCTTTTGAAAAAACGGATTCCGTCGTCAAACGGAAAAAGTTGCACCCATGATCTTGCCACAAGACACAACACGATAAAGTGAAAATGAAGAAGATCCCTAAAATAGTCACTGGCTATTCATTTAATTACTTCCGGCAGTGATGCACTCCCATGCTGTTTATGGTCTAGTCGACCACAGATGCCATCTCACTGACTTGAATGACAATTCTGACCCGAGTTGTTCGGATAGTCCCAGCAGTAAGCAAGTGTGAAGCAAACGCTTGGGAATCGAGAGGTCCCAGGTACAATTCTTATTACCAGACTATGGGCTGTCTATACAGTGAGCTTCTGTGTGTAACATGCATGAAACTTACGCAAATGATTCCAAAGCGACAAAGTGGTTGCCTCTGGTAATAACTTGTGTGAAAATTTACTCTGATAGGTAAAAAAATTGATAGATAGATAGATAGATAGACAGATAGACAGACAGACAGACAGATAGATAGATGGACAGATAGATCGATACATAGATAGACGGATAGGTAGATACAGATATGTAGATAGATAGATAGATAGACACAGACAGACAGATAGATAGATAGATAGACAGATAGATAGATAGATAGATAGATAGATAGATAGATAGATAGATAGATAGATAGATAGATAGATAGATAAGATAAATGACTGGATGAATAAATAAATAAAAGCAAAGAAAGAATGATAAAAACAAACAAATAAAACAAAAACGGACACACGAATGCAACATAATCCTGATTCCCTGTCAAAACGAGAAGACATTAAATGTATATTTACACACTGAAGACGGAGTATGCTGCTTTCCTCGCCAAGGC
>CM060314.1:42193804-42201304 GCA_030674185.1 Monoplex corrugatus | reverse complement strand
GTAACTGTCGAGAGCTAGTTAGGCTACTTGACAAACGTCTGGAGGCAGCGAACCCCAAAGAAAACTTACCCATTGAATTTTAACTAAAGTTAGATATTCAAAAAAACTTCCAGTCAAACTGTAATGAAATGGGGAATACTGGACAAACGGTGCTCGTCAATTAAAGATTCACTTACATGTCTGCACGAAGTTTATGGCAACCCGCCTTTCCAGTCCTTGCAGCTACTTACACATCGTCTGCTACTGGATCACGTGACCATACATTGACCTCCCCCTTGTCCCAAACACTACGCCATATTGAGTGATCGAGTGTTGTGTGTTACACAGGTATTCCCGGCAAACTTCATTTAGGTGAGTTTTTATGTTATAATTAAGTGTCTTCACTGTTCTGTCACAAGTCAAACGTTAAAATCGAGAGAAGACTGTTGGCGACAGAGCCCCGCTATTTACTAAGCAAACAGGACAAGTGTGTCATTGTGATCGTTAGGTTTTTTATTGAATAGCCTCAGCCTATACTATATTAGTATATATAGATTTTTGTGAAGGCGACGATACCTTGTATGGAAACTAGCACACGTTTATGGCTATGATGTGAGACGCACAACATTTATCATATTTCTACCCGTACGACATTGCATGCAGCAGAACTGGGAAACACAATCAGAGCTAATATTCTAATCGATCGTTTTTTGTTGCGGTTGTACCGCACAAAACAAAGTGAAACTAGGCAACACAAGAGCGTTGTGAAGTTTTCTGTCAAGTGGTACAGTTGGTTTTGCGTGCGCAGAAACGACCGTTATTGGAGTTATCGTTTATGGCTTTGACTTCAAGTCATTAGCCTACTGTTTACTTGTTCAAGTTGTTGCTTTTGTGGCTTCACAGCACATTCTTACATAAAATGTCAACATTGAAATCTTTTTCCCGTAAAATGTCAAGGTTGAAATTTAAGTATTTGGAGTTAAGAATTTGCCAAGGATAGTGCATGGTTGGTTCTAATATTAGAAAGCAAGAACAAATTTTTATTTTTGAAGGCATAAGTTATAACATAACGTATAATTATTATTTTTATATCCAGCCCACACATGTGGGGATTATCTCCACTTGTGCACAGTATTGCTCATAAATAATCTTATACAAATGACTGTGATAACGTAAAATATTAATACATCAAAATAAGTTAATAACAAAACTGGAATATCAGTACTATTGAGAGAGACAGAGATAGGGAGGAGAGAGTGTGGGCAGTGTAATTATCATTATCATTATATCATCATCATTAGTACTAGTAGTAGTAGTAGTATCATTAAAATTGTTGTTATCTGATTTAATTAATAAAATATTACACTGACACTGTAACAAGAAAATTACTGAGAAATTGTTGGCAGTCAGTGTATCCTCGGGTGTAAAGTGTGAATTAAATGAATAATCAATACTGATAGTACCCACAAGCACTATTTTACTTACACTGATAGAATGTAATTAATTAATTAACTTCTCTTAAACATTTTATCAGTAGGAATATTCAAGTATTGGAAAAAAAAAAGTATTGGACGAATGCTGGGAATAACAGAGGTTCTAAACTAGCCCCTGAAACTGATGATTCCGTCTTGTTCTGTAGCACTAAAGCAACAAACGGTATAATGTTATTGTATATTACAATTTACAGCATAATATTGTAATTTTGTATATATCTAGAACTAAAGGGCAAAAAGCTGGCATTGCTTCTAGGACATGACATGATTATAATGTTATATAGATGTGGGTTTGTTTCTTTGAAGTTTATGTTTTCGGAAGAATTATGACACATTGAATATGTCTCATTGTCTGTTACGATTTTTCAACCAATGTCGTCACATGCATGTACATGTGCATGCAATCACACACACACATGCACAGACACACGCACACGCACACGCACACAAACACATGCACACATGCACATGTATATGAGCACACACAGTGTGCATACAATGATACATGTACCGCACAAAACATAAGCACGTGTAAAAAAGTTGTATGCACACACACACACACACACGCACCTACACACATGCATATATATTATAATATATATGTATATATTATAGAACAGTACTGTCATTGTAACAGACATGCACACAAGCACACCAGTTGACCAGTGAACACACTCTTGCATACACCATGAAAGAGAGAGAGAGAGAGGAGGGGTCTCCATCTCTCTTCCACACTTATCCTCCTTATTCTCATTCTCAAGCTTCAGAATCTGCCATGGTAAGACTGAAAGAGAAGATGCCCAAGTGTCAGTTCACAATTGCTATAAGTAAGACTGAGACTGTGTGTGAGAGTGGAGATGACCAGTAAGCATCAATTCACAGTTGCTATGGTGGCCTGGTAATTATGGCTCTGAGGACAGATTGTGCTTCAGAATCAGTATTATGCCATAGTAAGACCAGCACCCAAGAAAATGTGTCTGTAAGCCTCAATTCACAATTGCTAGGATGGTACAGAGAATAGAATGAGAGACCAGATTCAGGTCACATTAAAATGCAAGAGAGCAGTAACATAGTTCTTTTCATTACAACGATATGGTTGATAGAGCTGCCAAACGGGGTGCAAAGAGCTCACCAGATTCAAATAATGTACAACTTTCCCTCTCATTGCATGAGTGTTATACCTTAGTAGACTAGTCCTGTGTATGGAAGCAGTTTCAAGATAAACAGAAAAAATATGAAAACTGTTATATGAACTTTGAAATTAGCAAAACACTTAAGCAGTTTCCTGCCAGCAGAAGATTACAATCCCTTATATATAGGTGGAAACTTGATGCATTTAAAACAAAATACACCAGGAATATAGTATGTCTGTGTGGAAAAAAGATAACACATACTCACTATGTCACAGTGACATAGTCATATTCTTTCATGCGTTCAGGTGAAACGACATATTCCTACACTATCTAAGAAGACAGTTTCTGAAATATTTGCCTCACCATCCTTAACATATGAATAGCCTGTCAAAAAGTCCTATAGCAAATTATCTTTAAGTTTAACACGCCGTTATTTCACATGTTCAATGTTATGGTTAGCCAATTTTACTGTTTCAATTGTTAATCATGATAACGTCTTGTGATTTTGTTCCTTCTCGTCTTCGGCACAGTTGTTTTCTGGTTCATTTCTTTTTCCTGAAGATTAACCATTTCTAAGTATACTCTTCACTCCTCATGAATTTTCTTTTTTTTTTGTTTTGTTTTTGTTTTTGTCTAAAATCACTTAAGTGAATAGACATTAAATGAAAGACCACCACACACACACACACACACACACACACACACACAACACACACACACACACACACACACACACACACACACACACACACACACACACACACACACACACACACACACTTTCTCTCTCTCTTTCACACACACACACACACACACACACACACACACACACACACACACACACACACACACACACACACACACACACACACACACACAAACACACACACTCATTCATTTATGCATTCTTTCATTCATGTGTCAGCATTATCACTGTGTAATTATCACTGCCAATATACTGGCAATCCCACTTCCCAGTTAAGCAAAGGCTCAAGATCACTTTTCAGACAGAGAAAATGTTATGCTGTTTGCTATATGTAATGATAACTATTCTTTACATTGCTTTGTACTGTTTTAATAATTATGTATTGTATTATACTGGATTGTATTGACTAATTGAGTTCATACAATATTATGTTTAATCTAGAAAATGTGGTTGTTTGATAGCAAGGGAGAAGTGGTATTTTAATGAAGGGCTCATAGTTTTTGTGACTTGTTGTGTTTCAATTTTCTTGAAATATTGCCCATTTTGTCATTCTTGCTGTTACTTGTCAAAATCTTGCAGTTGAGGTGAGAATGCTGTTGTGTATTCTGAATAAATTGTAGTTTGCTAAAAACAATTCATCAGAAGTATTCATGATTTTTTTAATGCACAAAAATAAGCTGGTCACACTTTTTTTTTCCTGTTCTTCTGCCCGTTCATCCATTCTTCTTGGTAAATCATCTGCACCTGTGTGTGCTGAAAATTGCTTATAAAAAAAGCGAAGTAACCAGTCACCAAGGTGTAGTGCTTCGCACAAGGGAGTACTAACAAGGAGGTTGTGAATTCAGATCCCCTGCTGTCCTTTAAAAGTTGTGGAATTTTTCAGCCCCAGCCAGCAGCTTCCTAGAGTTGAGCTTACTGTGGGCTCATTGGTAAAACTGAGACCACACAGTCAAGTTTTATCTACTTCATGGATGCATCATTGAGGGTGTACTCCAAATTTTGTAATAAACACCGCAGGTGTCTGTATCTCTTGGCCTGGTTGATGCCAGAATGTATCATGATAAGCGTAGATTACAGCCTTGTCATGCAGTATCAATCCTAGATGGAACTCCATGGTACCTTGATTATCACTGTCACCGCCATCATCATGATCGCAGCATTGTGAAAACTGTCCCGGCTTTTGTGGCCATTAAGGCGGCATAGAAAAAAATGGGACAAAAAAACCACAAAAAAACATCACCACCACCACCAACAACAACAGCAACAAAAACTACACACACACAAAAAGTGAAATAATTAGTAAATGTTAACTATATTATGTAAATAAGTAGTGGAAATAAAAGCAAGATTGAAATTGTCAATCATCAAAGAAATGAGAAACACACAAAAATTAGGTTGAGAATGCATATATATATATTTAAGTCAGAAAACAAGACATCAAAGTATAAAACAGACAATGAGAAAACAATGTGATACAAGTTCTAGATCATTAACTTACATATATTGTATATGAAATGCGTACAGTTTAAAACAAAACAGCAGTATAACACCTAACAGCATCAGACAGATTTATTTTTGAAGTGGATTATACTTATTCCCTACGCCTGAATCAATAAAAATCAATGTGTTTGCCAGGTAAACTGTAAGTTAGCTGGCTTCAGTAATGTCTGTGCTAACTCATTTTCTGTTCAAGTTTAGCAGACTGGCGAGAGACATTGCCGGCCAGTTTGGAAATTCTTACATTTTTTCCCCACCCAACTTGACATGGGTTATTGGTGATGGGAGTGGGCAGAGAAGAGTCTTTAATATTCTTCATGTGTTATTACATATGTATATGGAGAATGTACAACACATGGGTGTACAATTAATATAAGATTATGATTGTGCTGGTTGTAAACATGTGTCATCAGTTGATTGTGTGTGTATGTGTGTGTGTTCGTTCTTTGATTTAATGTCTTTTCATTTTAGTATAAGTGTGTGTGTGTGTGTGTGTGTGTGTGTGTGTGTGTGTGTGTGTGTGTGTGTGTGTGTGTGTGTGTGTGTATGTGTGTGTGTGTGTGTGTGTGTGTGTGTGTGGTGTGCGTGCGTGTGTTTGTGTGCCTGTGTGTGTGTGTGTGTGTGTGTGTGTGTGTGTGTGTTCATATGTGTGTGTGTGTGTGTGTGTGTGTGTGTGTGTTCATATGTTCATGTGTGTGTATGTGTGTGTGTGTGTGATTAATTCCATAAAGTACTTTTAAAAGTTCTTTATATAATTAATTCAATTGTTTAATCACTTTTGTATGTATGTGATGTTAATCCTTAAAAAAAACTTTTAATAGTGAGTTCTGCATGCATTAATGTAGTTGTTTAAACCACTTTTAGAAATGGGTAAATATTTATATTGTTTTAGTGTGCGTGTGTGTGTACATGTCACGTGTGTGCATGTGACAGAAAACATTTAGTACCGAGTGCAAGTGCGGCTCACACAAACAGTGAACTAAAACCCTAAGTTTACATGATTATGAATCATGATGGTGATCAAGTTAGCACTTCTTCACACTCTCTGTAAAGTTCTCTAAATTGAGGTGCACATGTGGTGAAGATTTTGGACCATGGCCCAGGTATTAAAGTTGTGTTGACGAGCAAGAAATGTAACTGTTTTTGTTTGTTTTGTGTTCCTTATACATTTTAGGGATAATGCAGTTCCCCATGCATCATTATCATAGCTTAAAGCTGTACTCTGAATTTAGAACCATTTTGGTTTGAAAAAAAGGTGTATTTGAGTGTGTCTGTGAGTTTGGAGGACTCCACCTATATTGTGAATATATACTCCGATAATGATAAAAAGTTTGGAAGTCATGTCAGCCCGTAATGATAAGTCTGTGCTGGTGTATTCTCATCTTATTGCCTACTTGAACCTTAATTATAGGATTGGTTGTCTTTAGTCCTGATGAGTATAGCTCATAATGATGACTGTCTAGCTTCTGTAGGAGTAACCAGTCATGACTTTGCACAGTGTTCACTGATGATGTTATACACGTATATATCTGCATGCGTACATATGCATACTATTATTATACCTGCCTATCTAGCTACCTATTTCCTACTTACCTACCTACATATGTATATGTTCATAGACTCATACATATACATACATATTTGTACATAAGTAAATGAAAAGAACACTTGTATGTGCTTTTCTGTAACCTGCGTAAAGAAGCTTACTGTATGGTTGGCTGTTGGTAATCCAATGATGTTTATATAGCATGCTACATAAACACATCATAACATCAATACTGTTATTCTGATAAAAGAGACACCGAAAACAAATCAATATCAATAGGCTGACTCAGAGAGGGAAGGAGACAAGAAGGTGGATAGAGAAACAGGCCATATGCTTGTGACCAAGATATAAAGGAGGGTGGGTGAGGAGGAAGACATGTTTACATGACTATAGTGTCTCTAGCAGGAGAAGATGAATCAGACTTTCATTAGCTTGTTGTCAGTGCATTGTGAAAACTACTGATCACCTCAGAAGAAATACTCATTGACTGCTGCAGTCCAGTGTCATACCCTTGTGTCTGTTAAATGGTTGTTTTAGTGGATGTTGTCACAAGCTTGACCCAAACTGGCCACACGTGTGTACCTTTGATAACGCCAGGAGTTACCTAGCTGGGTAAACATTGAGAAGACCTATCTTGCTGATCATGGTATGTTGGTAGATTTTGCGGCTGTATGTGTTAGTTGAGTATGTCTGATATTGGTCTTGGCAATTTGGAATACGAATAGTAGGTACCTACCAGTAAGTGTTGAAAGGTACTAATGAGTTTGAGATTTTTTTTTTAGTTGAGTCCATGGAAAGGATTCAAATCATATTCATAACTTTTGTGTCCACACACCCATCTTGCATGTGTGCATATATAACACACACACACGCACACGCACACACACGTTGCATATAGTGATATACTGACGTTTTTCAGACAAGATAATTAATTGAGATCATATGTTCTTTCTGCTCTCTGTTCTGTTGTCGTATTTTCATTCAAAAGTAAAATCCTCTTACAAATTATATACATTTACAGAGTGGAAATTTCAATTTGATTATATAGGATATTGCTGGAGCATCTTAATGATAATTTTTTTTAACGTTATCGCTTGCATTGACAATGTACAAGTATAAATCTTTTCATCATAGATGGCTGAGAAA
>CM060314.1:42183804-42188804 GCA_030674185.1 Monoplex corrugatus | reverse complement strand
ATATTTCGAACACTTTTTACGGGATTCTAGGAAATCGTTTTACAATATTGATATTCATTCATCATGATGACATTAACAGAACAAGCCTGAAATAACAAGGATTTCGTATTTATTTTTATGGTAATAATTGTTTGTGATGTCTTTTGATGTTGGACAAAAGAATGAAATAACATGCGGATTTCTGAATTATTTTTTTGATAATGATTGTTGTCTGAGGTCCTTCAACATTGAAGTGGGGGATACAGACTTTCTCCGTCACTGGACACAATGGACAGAACAACTGACGTGTACTTGTATGTAACGTTAGTTACGAACAAAAATACCGCAGATACCAGATCTGAATATTAATAACTGTGTTTCAAATGCCTTAACACTGTGCATTAACAAATCTGTGTATTATGTAAATTGTTAAACAGTCTAATTATTTCGTAAATTGTCAAATAATCTATAATGAAAATCGAATCTACCTCTATCCTGGACATGGGTATTTCAGTCTTGTCTGTCGTTTTATTCAGTCAACATTTATGAAGGATCACGAAGAAAACCATTCATAACTTCAAACATTGTGGTTCAAGCTTATATATCCCAAACCACACTCGTTTCATTGCATTTTGACCCTGATTGTCTTGTCCGGTGGTCTGTGTGTGTCCCATTTGATTCAGTTTCCACCGTATCTAATGCATATGCCAGCAGAATTCAGTTTTATTGGAAATCTGACTCGCTGTAAAACTAAATCAGTCCATCTATCTGCGTGTGTCTCTGCTTAGTCCATCTAAACCCTATTATCCAGCCCTTTAGTATAAAGTGTTTGCACTTCACATTGTCAAATAACTTTAAAACAACACGAGAGTTATTGTTTAATATTAACAATGTTTTCATAACATACGATAATGTATTTTTGGCTGTACCTACAATATCCTTACTCGCAGAAGTAAACCTTTAAAGGAATATAGAAAAATATGTACCGAATTTTTGGTGCAAGTTTGCCATTGATAATGCAGTTTGTCATAAATGCACATTTGGCAGTTTGTCATAAATGCACATTTGGCAGTTTGTCATAAATGCATATATATCCCTCGCAGCAAGATTACGTCCATTTCTAAACACAGCGACAGTAATCTTCATAACATTTACATTTAACTCAAATGGACAGTCTTCATCTGAATTGTACAGGCTTTCCTTTGTAAGCTATTGAATTGAGAGGGAGGGGGAGAGAGAGAAGAGAGAGAGAGAGAGAGAGCGACTCTGTGTGTGTGTGTGTGTGTGTGTGTGTGTGTGTGTTCCATAGTTTTCACAAACCACATGGAAAGAACCCGAGGTATGTAAACAACAGATAACAATAGGACCAATCATTTGTCGCAGGGACTCTCAACAAACCTTGACTACGTAAGGTCAGGAAGAATTCCATCTCTCCCCCCCCCCCCCCCCCACCCTCCCCCCCCCCCACTCCATAAATTCCTCCAAGCAGTCCGAAGGACGTTGATGTTTCATCGACTCGTTGTGTTGGAAAAATCTCACCGTTCTCAGCTGGCCTGGTTGCCTTTTATGTATAGCCTGGCTTTTGCCTCTTTCAGTCTTTGTCGTGTTCTTTGTGGTGATTGACGTGTTGTGGAGGGTGTGTGTGTGTGTGTGTGTGTGTGTGTGTGTGTGTGTGTGTGTGTGTGTTAACAGCTTGTAACTGTGGTTTGGGGAAACGTGTTAAATGTATTTTTCTACCGAACTGGCCTCTAATTCTTTTTATGTGTTTGTTGTTCTTGGTTGTTGTTCTTGTTGTGTGTTTTGTTTTCCTTCATGGGGATGTCGGGGTCTTTTTCAGTATAAATAGTATATCCACCTTCCCGAAAAAATATTAGATATTCTCTCAGTCTCTTTGTTTCTGCCTTGTTCCTTCGCTTTGTCTCTTCTTTTTATCATTTTCTGTCTGGTTGCTCCATTCAGCGGTATGTGTTCAATAAAACCATGATACTTTCTATTAGGATTGATAATTGGGTATGTACATATTAATTGCATTTTTGACTGTAAGAAAATGTGATACCCAGAAGCAATTTTGGTAATGTAGGCCAGTTTTTATATTTTAGTGTACTTATGTTTATTCTTTTGTATATACATATGGTGTTTTTTTTTTTAACCCTCCTTGGGCAGAATAGTCAACACCAGGGGCATATCCTTGGAGTGTGTGCACAAATGCATTGACACGTTTTTTTGTTGTTTTTTTCATTTTCGTTTTTATTTGATTTTAGCGTCAGCAAGGTGTTGTGTGTGTTTAGAGATGATCATAGCCCTGATATGGCTGTGCACGGTCAGCTGGGCGTTAAACAATAATTATGATAAATTGTGTGTTTGTTTTACGTGTGTATTTCTTTTTTGTAAAAACGGATTTACATTGTGAAATTTGGACTGCTCTTAATGGGAAGAGTGCGTTGCTACAGTTTAATGTCACCCACTTTACGAACTTTCTTTTTTTCTATGTGCATGTGTTTTTGCTTACGTGTGAGAATGGATTTTTTTAAAAACGGAATTTTGTCAAGAACAGTCCTTCGTTGGTGTGGGTTCTTTTACGTGCTGCCTATGGGATCTCAGTTTCTCGCGTCATCTGAAAGATTAGCAACCAGACCTCCTCAGAGTCTAATGGGATGGGGGAGGGAGTATTGTAGGGTGGAGGGGATCTCTGTCAACCGGGATTGGAACCTAGGTTTCTGGCATCCCAGGTGGATGATTAAATTTATCCACTAGGTCACACACGCCCCCAAATTGTTTGAACAGTATGACCAGCTCTTCGGTCTTTTTTTTTTTTACATATATATTTTTTTAAATAAGGAATCTGGCGTACCATAATTAATGACTCGCGTATAATAAGTATTGATTTATGAAGGAGGGAGGTAGATGCCCAGGGCTCCTGGCCCATCTGATAAGTGAGTAATGTGCGTTGTGTCACCGTGTTATAAATCAGTGTGTCAGTGAGGGAGAGCAGTTAATAGTTATGGACATGTACTGTAGGCCAACACGCACCCATGTTCATTATTAGTGTTGTTATTTTGATCCCCTTCGACATACTGATAGAAATCCTCTGGATATACTGTCAGAAATTTTTGTGTGTGTTTGAAGATTGGTTTTCAGGTAAGGGTAAAGTTTTGTTCCAGTGGTGTACCATTGTGTTAAGAAGTAGGTTTTTGATGATACGTTGTCTATAGTGGTCTTTCACACTTCGCTTGAAACGTAAGACTATAATTATGACTGTCATTTTAGAACTGGCTTCTGTTGTCAATAAAACGCTGTTCTGTTGAAGATGAAGGAGTGGGGATCTATGGCACATGAAGAATGACGAATGTCAGATTCGTGAACCACACACGCACGCACACAAACTCGCTTGCATGCACACAAACTCGGTCGGTCGCGCGCGCACACACGTACATACACGCATGAATGCACACACACATAAGAAATTTCTTGGAAGAGATTACCAAGATTTGCATATTGTAATCGAAACGATGTATGTGTTCAAATCGGTGTTTGACGGTGCAGCTCAAATCTTATCTGTTTTCCGTCTTTTGTCAGATAGGGGTTTAGGATGGTCGCCCGACATAAGAAACCCTTTTGGCTTGTTTGTTGTTGTTGTTTGTTTGTTTGTTTGTTTTTGGTTGTGTTTGCTATAAATTTAACTTATACTAAGAGTATCCACGAACTTCATTATAAAATTGGCGGTGATCCTAACTGTTCGTGGCCTTTAAACGTTCACTGTGATTTAATGTTTTTTTGTTTTGACATATTATTCACATTCGTTTACGAGAGAGAGAGGAGAGAGAGAGAGAGAGAGAGAGGAGAGAGAGAGAGAGAATTTTCGGGCTTTTTTTTATAATTTTTTTTTTTTTTAAGCGTTCCGATTTTTTACTTGAATGCGTGTAAGCACGTTATTTCGTCCACACTGTGCAGGTGTTATATTGCTGCACAGTATGTATTCTCCGTCTTCGGTGGGCATGCATGTGGTCTGTTTTCATATCTCCACAAGCCACCGGAACTGGCATGGCTTAAAGTTACATGATCTTTAACGTGCATACTTGACGTTCTGCTTGCATATACACATGGAGGGTGGTAGATGCTAACAGGTCTGCCCCCCGCACGTTGACCCAGGAGGACTGAAAAATCTCCTTCCTTTTGCCCACCACACAGGAGGTACCCAGGCAGGGTCGAACTCCAGACCTTTCGATTGGAATTCTGGCGGTCTTACCTACTTGACAATCGTGCCTGTCGAATTTTCTACCTTACATCAGAACAAGACACACGAAAATAGTTAATACTCTTACACCAAAACTATCGTGATCTGTTCGTCACTGATATAACAAGAATATATACTGGTATAACCGTGACGTTAGTATGATAAATCTGTCATTAAGCCTTTTAGTATACGAAATGCTGTTGACGCTTATACTTCAACATATGTAAACCGTATTTTGATACGTTTTCTATGGGCCTTCTTCTTTTTTGTTTTTTTTGTTTTTTTGAACTGTGTTGATTTGAGAAGTTCACGACTCATCGATCGGTGAACTTCCAAGTATCGATTGCGTACATAAGGTTACATAGGCAGACAGAAACATCACTGCTTGAGCAGTCGAAGATAAACGATCAACATTACAACAGGATCGGTTGAGATTTATGTTCACGTATTGATTGTATCCGGTTGGGATTCACATCCGTACGCTGCTACTCTCTCTCTCAGACGCTATTTTTTAGTGACATTGATTCAGAAGGATTAAGGTAGAATGGGAGTTAGGTGAAGGTGTATTTGTGACTGTGTGATTGTTATGCATGTAGTTAATAAAACAGCAACATCATGATCACTTGCACTCTTCAGGGCTGTTAGAGTTCAGCGATTTCGCGGAAATCCGCGAATACAGTGATCCCATTTCAGGAAAGTCAAGTGCTTCCGCGAAAGAAAAAAAAAAGCAAAAAAAAAAAAAAAAAAAAAACCAGTTCTGTAAGGGAATAGTATAGAGAGCTCTCTT
>CM060314.1:42156304-42178804 GCA_030674185.1 Monoplex corrugatus | reverse complement strand
AATTTGCTTTTGTTCGTTGCTAAAGCGCATCAGTGTGTAGCTTATGCGTTTATTAAGTGTCTCTGCTGTGATTATCTGTCTGTCTGAACAAGCCTACAATCATGTGACGATGTTTGTTATCTCCTTCAGTGTTGTGCAACAACAATCTCCATTCTGCATTTCTCCGTATCAACTCTTTCTGTCTGATTTGCTATCTGTCCATCAGTCTTTTTGATGAGCATGGTGTGTGTTGCAGTAACTAGACGAAACTTTCGTTGAAGACTACAAGATTGTTTATGTGTGCTGTTTTTGTTTATGTTGACTGCTAATTAAACCATGGCTAAAACATAAAAAACAAACAAACCAACAACAAAGAAACAAACAAACATAAAAAATTTTAAAAAAATAAAAAAACAGAACAAGGCCCCCTCCCTCTCTCCACCACCCCCCATCCCCAAATACATGTATGCGTATGATAAAGCGTGTCTTTTACGTTTTACCCCTTGCCGGGTAGGCGTTCATTTTTTCCTGTTTTTGAGTCGTGTTGTTAATTTTGCATGTGTACTGTCTCATTCTCTGATCGTTTTGATACCAGAAGTAAGTGTATTATAACCTTTTGCATACCAAAAATGATACTGTAACTGATCTTTTTGCTCACTAAAAATGATACTGTAACTGACCTTTCCGCGCGCCAAAAATGTTAGTATAACTGGCAATATTGAAATGTCAGTAACACACGTTTCCTATTTACCTCCCTCTCTCTTGGTGTAGAAATGCTACTGTTGAGAATTCAGCATAGTTCCAGCCAGTATGATGATGATATTTATTTATAAGGCGCCAAATCTTGATTCAAGAATGTTGCCAAGGTGCGCACTCTCACCAAAGCAATCATCCCACAACGGCACTAAGCTTATGGTACACAAACTAGGAGGGGGAAGGTGGGAGGGAAGTGGGGCATGTGACCCCTGACCCAAGTAGTCATCTTCCCTGTGTCTCTGTCACACACACACACACACACACACACACACACACACACACACACACACACACACACACACACACACACACACACACACACACACACACACACACCACACACACACACTCTTACAAAATGATGAGCTAGGGTACAGTCAAGCCTGGCGAATGACGCTTGACCCAAATTGTCAGCCCCTCTGTCACACACATACACACATACACACACACACACACACATACACACACGCGGGCGTGCATGCTGTTCCATCACATTCTGTCTCTCTTTTTTCCCCTTATTTTGTCCATTGTATTATCTTGGATGCTTAAGTCCAAATTCACTTAGTCCAGAATTTAAACCACTATGGTCTAAAACGCTTAAAAGTCAGGTATATCTCAGCTATTCATGAACTTTCACATCATTACTATCAAGAACACATATGTGATATTCCAGTTGTGAATACAGACTGATGGGGCTTGTTACTACTGTCCAGTAAAAATACATCCTTCAGACATTTAATACGACTATCAAGAACACAGTTTAAAGTGTTTATTGTTATCCATAACAAGGTTTAAGGCATATGATTGCTTGTGCCTTCAAGACATAGAATACAGCTTTGCGCCATGTATGAATTTCTTTTCTGTAGTTAAAAGTACATCTTCATTGATTGTATCACTACTATCGAGAAAACGCCCTGGAGGCTTATAATTCTCTTATCGAAAAAGATCCGTGATAGCTGAGCGTGTAACATAGGTAGATCTTTATTTCTAGAGGATGACAATTTACATACCGATGAATTTCTCCCCAGGCCCAGGCATCTTGTAGGTCTCACTCCATCCCGACCCTCTCCTCTTGATTCCGCTTCCAACTCATTTGATTAAGAAAAATGTTAAGGTAATGTTTCCATAACTGTAAGCTGGGTCGTAGACGGATGAGATGGTAGAGGTGTCACTTCTCTCAAGTCAGCTGTTTGAAGGGGTAGGGAGTTTCCAACCGTCTCCCATGCTTCTTTATCGTTCCCAACCCTTAATTGTTTTTTTTTTAATTGTACCTAGAGAATGAAGACAGAGGTGGTGGTTTTCTTTTTTTCTTTTCTTTTTTTCTTTCTTTTTGTCTCCGTCCATTTTTCCTGCTTAATCCAATCCACCCACCCTATCTCCCCTCTCCACCACCATGAATTTGGAATTTGTTCAAGAAGGATTCATCGGTTCCTTATTTACTACTCTTCCCAAATCTGGCAGCAGTTATCTAGCAGTTCCTGAGCTTGCGCAAAAACGTAAGGTCTTGAAATGGGGAGGAGAGGTAGATGAGCTATGAAACACTACGCCGACACCGCCAGAATGATGAAGACATTACGATGGGCAGGCAAATGGCCAGTTTGTAATGCCGCAGGCCGAGATTGAACTCAATATATCAGATCATCTTTCCACAGTCCATCGTACAAATGGACTCTGATGCAAATGTTTGATATGTATCCATTCAATTCCCATGAATAGATATTTACATATCCAAAGAGATTTCTTATCTCAGGCATGTTGATATGTTACCTTAGGGTAACGTGTAAAGCAATTGGTTTCACTTTGGGGGTCGTCTACGCGTGAGCGTGGCTGAACAGGAAAGGTAGACGTAGGAAAGAAAGTAGATCAGTGTTACTGTAATATTGAAAGTGTTTGACCCGACATCGTTAGGGAAGGAAGATCAGTATGGTCATTTACGTTTGTTTGAACCTGCCGTCAAAAGGGCAAGTGAAATCGAGATGGTCAAGCCAAACCAGGTTTTGAAGGGCCTAGAGGTAAGGCTCCCGCCTTTCGTATTTTCAGTCTGACTGCACGAAGTCGATCATGCGTCAGGATAACAATTGTTCCGTGAATGGCTGACAGACCCTTTTCTTGGTCAGAGAAGGTGAAGCAGCGAGGGAGAGGAGGTTGGAAAAGCTTATGTTTCTGCCACCTCTCACAGTTATGGATAACTTTAATCTACCTATTTTACGTGCAAGCCATACTGACAACTCCTTCCCCCAACCTCCAGCAACCGATCCGAGTCCAAGACAAGGGAAGCAGGTTTGGAATAGTGAAGTAAAATAAGTTCCCTTCCATTCGTTTACCTTTTGTGCATTTTTCTGCAGTTGTTGCTTTGAAATTGAGTCCAGCATATTTCAACCTGTTGAGTTTTGACTCATTTTATTTATTTATTTGGCTTGTGAGGGGGGGGGGGGATTGGATGAGTGGGGAAGAGGTAGTTCAAGGGAAGAAGAGAATCTGCACAAAAACTGCCCAAAATGAGCTGAGAAATCATTTCATTGTAAGATTGTGATCGTTGTGACTAAGAAATGGGTCCATTCTCAACCAGACTACTGTGTATTCACCACGATATACATTTGACCCAAATTTTGGTTATAGAAAAGAACAACAACAATTAAAGAAACGAAGGGAAAATCAGTGTTCACTACTGTCTTCAACATGGGAAAAATAATTCCTTTAGTTCTTGGAAAAACGTTTCTCTTTCATCAACTCGTGAAACTATAGACACGATGGGCAGCGTAAACCTCCAGGGCATTTTGATTATTTGAAGACAACGTATAAAATATTATTTAGACAGGATTAAACTAGAATCAGAACAGAAGTCTTACACAAATGATGCAGTCCACACATGTATAAACAGTTTAAGAAATATATATGTGCTTGTTTAGGACACGCGTGTGCATGGGCACATGCACGCCATAGATCAGTGTAAACCATTTCGCACCTCTCTCCCGTCACCTTGAAGGAGTGGCAGTAGTTGAAGGGAGATTGAAAAACGCGATATGTTTGATCCACTGTCGTCAAGGGAAAAGATAAATAAAAATGATATGTTTGACCAGTGAGCTGTTCGCGGTCACAGACTGGTTGTCTGTGCCCTGAGACTTGATACGAAAGATTGTTTTGTTGGCAGTGTATTTACCTTTACATTCTTATCCTGCCTCGGTCGTTGGATCTGTGTAATTGGACATTCTTTTCCTGTCGTGGTGGTTGACATAATTACAGTTGAGTAGGCAGCAGTTTTCTCCAATTTTGATGGTTCTTTTGCTTCATTTAGTATTTAGTAGAAGGCCAGCCCGTTCGGTTTTAAAATTAAAAAAATTTTTTTTTTATTGTTGTCTCAGTATCTCTCCTTTTTCCACCTTGTCCTTGTCCATTTTCTGTATCTTCTCACTGTTTCTCTAGAGGTAGATTTGGGCAGGCCTATTGATAATCGATATTATGGCATTACCATTTTAGTATCCTTTTTTTTTTTATCGTGGTAAGATGATCTTTAAAACGTCCAATATTTCGCAATAGTTTGCGATCAGTGTAGACATCTAGAAAAGTGGTGTTCACTCTGTATTCTTGACTCTAACGTGTGGCCCAAAGGGAGAGAACTGAAGCGCTAATTGCTGCCTGGAGAACAGTAGACACTCGTGTCTGGGCGAATCAGATGGATGATTAGTTGGGGGTGCTGCGTCAGCTGGTTGGTTTGATACTTTATCGATTGCACATGCGTCCTGTCGAGACTTTAATACTGACATGAATATAATCACCAGCTGACGTGTTGCTCACAGTAAACGAGAGGCAGAATGCTTCGGCCTGAGGCTTGATAATTTGTAAATGGTGCAGGTGTATTTGTTGGAGTCTCTTGTGCACGAGTCCTGTAGCTGTCCACGCAATGTTATTAGGCCTGGGTTTGCACACTGGGAAAGGTTATCTCCAACTAGGTAGTGGGGCGACCATCCCCAGAGCTCTGATATGGCTCTAGTAGTCGGCTGGGCTATAAGCATTATGTACTGACCATTCCCAGTCCAGCGAGTCTTTGGTGGCGGATGGCCATCAGATATACATGTAGATGATAGCTTTGAAATATGCCAGACTTGTCTGGACGAATAAGCAGTCCCAGACCTATTGCCACATCACGAAAATACCCTCTAGATCCTGTGACAGCCTTCAGGCGCTTCATCATCATCATGTGCCCTGCTGCATGGCGTTGGCGATCATGACTCTCCACACGAATCTATCTCTTGTCGCTGAAGTACATCTCTCACCCTCTCTGTCCTCAGCCACTCTGCAAGCCCGTGCAATATTTTCTCCCTGGGTCTACCTGGTGCTCTCTTTTCCTCCAACTTTCCTGTTGTTACCAGGTGCTTGAATCTCTCTCTCTCTTCATAAAGTGTCCTATGAACGTTGCTTGTCTTTTCCTCATCTTTTTTTTTATTTTTTATTAATGTTGTTCTTGTGCCTGCCTCCTTTAAGACTGCCTCGTTTGTTTTCTTTGCTGTCCATGGAACTCTCAACATTCTTCTTAGAAACCACATTTCAGTTGCCTCAATCTTGTTCTGACTTTGCGTGTTGACTGTCCACGCCTCGCAACCGTACAACAGTATCGGTTCGATATAACACTCAAGAACTCTCTTTCTGATGTTACTTGACAGGCATTTGTTGGTAAGAACGTTTTCATCTTCTTGAATGTTGTTTTAACTTAGCCGATTCTGCAGGCTATTCCAGTCGGGAAAGGGCCGTAGCTCCCTGCGCTCACAGGGTAGGTCTTTTGGCCGTCAGCTAAGGGTGTGGATAATCTTCAGAAAATCTAAGGACTCCAGTGGGAGGTACCAGGCCTGCGGGTGCCTTTTAACAAACCGTGGTACACTGCATTATAACGCATGTCTAAGTGGTCGTACACATCAGACGTCTCGAGAATAGCCCTCGTCCTTTGAGGTTTCTTCAGATTGGAGTAACGCCGTGCCCTCTGCGCCTCAGCAGGGTCCAGTCGAGCAACAGGAGACATACCTGACTACTACCCCTCTGACCACCCAAATCCATAGCAGCTGGCAGGAACTGAATAAAACCCAAACCAACCAACAAACTAACCAACCACTCACCCACCCGCCCACCCACCAACACCACCACCACCAGCAACAACAACCCCGATTACTTCCATGTGTGGCCTGACCATGTAGATGGCTGAACAATAGAAGAAACATCAGACTCGCAGATCTAAAGAAAATATCGCCTTCTCTTTTACATGACACATAACGTTTCATACATTTAACGCGCACTTAAATGTAAGAATATTATGAGGTAAATTCCTCCCCCCCCCCTTTTTTTTTTCCCCCCGCCATAAAGGTCTCACGATATTTGAATTTGGTGTAGCCAACTTCAACATTTGTGAGGAAAACTTAAGATCATACGTGTTACCATTATGTCTCGGTTCTGAGAGGCAAAATGAGAGCAAAAGAGCAACACTTAATTATCGAAATACACATCAACCAGCAATATGCCGAAGAATTGTGCATAAGTCAGAAAAGTAATGACCATACACATAATCTGTTTTACATTACCTGCATTCATGGTGCACGATTGAACAATCTGCATACTGTTTTACGTGCAATTATGATACATAACAGTTCACATCAGCTCATGTCATCAATATTGGATCGAATCATTTGTGTAACAAAATTAACGTTGATGTGTGTGTGTGGTAGAGACTGCATGAATCATATCTTTCTGTTTAAATGTACACACGAACACACACAAACAAACACACACACACATACACACACACACACACACACACACACACACACACACACACACACACACACACACACACACACGCACACACACACATACACACACTCTCTCTCTCTCTCTCACCACACACACACACACACACACACACAACACACACACACACACCACACTACAGCACGCAACAGAACGACTCATATACACTCACGTGCGCTCACGCACGTCTAAGTTTCAGCAGACATGCCAGAAAAACGAATATGTGCTGTTGATGATTTCTCTAGCTTTCTGTAGTACAATCTTTGCCTCACACAGACAGAAATTTTAAAGTTACTGGATTATATAGGCCTGCTCACACGCACGTACGGATCGTTATGTGCAGTTTGGTTGTATGCACGTATATATGTATGTGGTACATATACATAGACACAAATTTATTTTGTGTGTGTGTGTGTGTGTGGTGTGTGTGTTGTGTGTGTGTGTGTGTGTGTTGTGTGTGTGTGTGTGTGTGTGTGTGTGTGTGTGTGTGTGTGTGTGTGTGTGTGTGTGATTGGTGGTGGTAGTGGGGGGAAGAGGGTGGTCGTGTTCCAGTGTTTTGTTTTAGTTTTTCGAAACTGAAACAGCGAGTTCTTCGTTATGAAATTTGTATTCGAACTGTTTCCATATCTCGCTACCCCATAAGAATATAAACGCTTACTAATAGATAAAGTATGTTGGGAGCGCTTAGGTCGCAGAAGATGACACATATCAAAGTCTAATCTTAGCTAGTTATCATATACTGTTTCTCATATAATACCATGTATCTTTTTTCGTAGTCTGTTCATGCCTTTGACTTTCATGCCGTTTTGTCTCTAATCTTGGTTCCTACAACGTGTAATGGTATCACAATTTGTCCTCTAATTAGTTTCTCCACATATTTTTCTCAAGTTTTTTTGCTTGTAGTCATGTAATCCTAGTCGATTTTGTGTTGTTTTTCATTTAGGTTTCCAATCATCGGCTTGATTATTCAAGGACTGTTTCCCATTACATTTGTGTCACAGTCAGCCTACATCACGTATTATCTTTTAAAAATTTTTTTTTTGTACATTTGTCTGTAGCCTCTGCCCCGTATTCACGTATCATTCTTTCTCTTGTTGTGTGACGGTATTCACGACACTATTTTTTCATACAGGATCATGTCAGCTGGTTATTTTATACCCTGTGGTTCTCTCTCTCCCGTTTTCTACCGTGAGATACGTGAGGCCAGCTACACACACACACACACCACACACTTTTCTGCTGTCTCTCTTCGCTCTCTCTCTCTGCCTCTCTTTCTCTCTAATCAATCCATCTCTTGTCTTCTCTCTCTCTTAAGGGCAGACCGATGACATGGGGGAACCGTCGGTGCCAAGGACACCTCTGTTGACAAAACAAATCCGCTGCCCGGTCACTGTCCGTCATGTAAGGAAGCCTCATGAAAGCGCCCAGGCCAAGTTTATCCCTGGTACATTTCGCGCCAAGTAAAAATCTAACCGTACACGAAGTATGCGTCAGCTTCGTCCGCCAAAGATATCTCTGATAGAGCCTCCGATAGATCTCTGTAGTGTGATCAATGGACATATTTCGAGTGCAGTACTTGTCAGATATGAAAGAGGTTTTTATACGTATATCTCTTATGGCTTCCTTTCTTTCTTTACAGAGCCTCAGATAAGTAGATCTTGATCTCAGTATAACATTTTTTGAGTACAGTATTTGTCAGGTGTATGAATATGAAAGAGGTGTTATATTATCCTATGGCTTTCTTTCTTTTTAAAAACGATTTTTTTTTGGTCTGTCTGTCTGTCTGTCTATCTGGTTTTCCTATTTGCACATTTCTTTTTCTTTCCCACACCCACCTACCCTCTTTGTTTCTTCATTTTTTCATGTCCGTCCGTTTTTCTTTCGTTTTGTTTGTTTGTCCTTATCCCCTCCCCCCCCCCCCTTTTTTTTTTTCATTTGGTGCTTTTGTGTGCTTTTTTAATTCAGGATTTATCAGAATCGTATTAAATTTGTTTCATACAGGGTAATGATATGGCTTGTTGATATTGATGAACTCTAATGATGGGGGATAACCTGTTACTGGTACTGTTCCCATGAGATAATGCTATTTTGTTTCACCGATTTGTTTGCAAGCCTGTGTCAGTGTATGTACGTAATCCCCTGTGTTTGTCTGTCTGTGTGTTGCGTACGTACCTGAGTATCTGTTTGTTTGTCAATGTGTGTCTGTGTGCCGATGTAAGCATATGCGTTCAAGTCAGTAAACGTGCTTTTTCTCCGTTTTTTTTTTCTTTTCTTGTTCTGTTTCACACCTTGCTTATGTCATTGACATATTGTTGGTTTATATCTTCATGCATACATTTTCAGTTAAGTGCAAAGTGCTTAGGGGTTTGTTTTCTGGCATGTTGCGCTATATACATCATGATCTCTCATTATTATTGTTATTATTATTAACCCTTTGATTTCGGCACCCTATCCACCAGCTGCAAAACTTAACCGTTTGATTCCCTCTCCCTAGTCTACCAGCTTCATGCAGGAAGCTGGTGTATATGGTGAGGGAATCGTAAAGTTTTTGCTTTGCTAGCATGGTTGACAGTGCAGGACGCTGGTGGACAGGATGCGGGAGTCAGATGGTTAAACAAAGGGCCGGGCAAGAGCTGTTATAGGACACTTTCTCAGCCTGAATATCCGTGACAGCGGTCGATATGTTAGCGTTCCAGTGGCTCGGGATCATGTTGAAATAGGGCAAATCCTTGATAGTGTGTAAGTTTATGAACAGTTCAAAGCAAGTTATGGTGAATTCAATTCTAAGTAAAAAAATTTTTTTTGTAAGAATGTGAATAATGTGTGTGTGCCTGTAGGTGCGCGTGTGTGTGCGCGTTCGCATGTGCATGCATGTGTGTGTTTGTAAGCGTGTGCGTGTGTGCTCGTTTTTGTTCGGTTTGCTTTTAAAACTGACTAGAAGTGGATGACATTGACTTGATGTCAAATAACTTACTTACACCAAATCTGATTCCTCGTTGTTTATCGGTTTTTGTTTGTTTGTTTTGTCTGTTTTGTTTGTTTGCTTCGTTACTTGTTTCGGTTGGTTGGTCAAACATCGTCTGCTTTGTTGCTTGGATTAGAAATGGTTAACTTATGTGGTTGTATTTAACGTGAGAAAGCAAGCGCACCAGTTAACTAGTTTCAACCAACCAGCCAACCAACAAAAAGCAACAAGCAAGCAAGCACGTAAATGTCAGTTATGAATCACTCTGAACATAAAGTTAAGGATCAGTTGGTTTGAGTAAGGTACTTCACATCAGACCAGTCATTACCAAACTTGCAGAGCGCGTGGTCTGGTTTATATATTACTAACGGACAGTCAAGTTATTAGGCGCAACGGAGTCATGATCCATAATCCATCCTGATGACTACTAGGCGGAAAATGTTATAGTCTTCCCGGGCCCAGCTAGTGCAGACATTAATTGGGTGCACAGGGCAGCAGTATAACTTGGTGAGGAGATGAGGCACGGACATCTCTCTCTCTCTCTCTCTCTCTCTCTCTCTCTCTCTCTCTCTCTCTCTCTCTCTCTCTCTCTCTCACTTACTCTCCCGCTCTCTCTCCCTCTCTTTCTCTCTTCTTGGATTTTCCTTTTTTTTTTTTCCTTTTATCTATTTTTTTTAATAAGTTCAATCCATGAGCGCAGACTTGCTATCAATCACAATAAGGAGAGGCAGGCAAGTAGGGGGCACAAACGGATATTAACCCTTTCACTTCCCCACCCGTTCAACGAGCTTCCTGCAGCTTCCTACCCCTTTTACTCCTTCACCATACCCACCAGCTTCCTAATACTTTCGGTCCCTTCCCTACCCACCAGCTTCCTTGCAGGTTCCTGCCTCTTTCACCCCTTTACCCTACCCTGCAGCGTCCTGCAATTTCCTAATACTTCGCTCCCTCACCCTACTTTCCTGTTCCAAAGACGTTAAAATAAGAATTGGAATGGCAAAGCAAAAAATGGTCCAACTCAACAACATCTGAAAGACGGAGGCATACCAAATGGCCTGAAAGTTAGACTTTTAAAATGTTTGATCTGGTCGGTTATGATTTATGGCTGCAAAGCCTGGGCTCTGAGAAAAACTTGATTGCAGAAGAATTGAGGCAGCAGAGGTGTGGTTTTATCGGAGACTAGTATGTGTCAAATGGACAGATAGAAGAACTAATGAAAGTGTCCTAGAAGAACTTGATACCACCAGAAAAATACCAGCAGATATCAACAAGAGAAGACTACAATACATTGGTCATGTGTCACGCAGCAAGGACATGGACCGTATGGCAACCATATTTCAAGGAAAAACGATGGCAAAAAGGAAGAAAGGCAGACTTCCAATCTCACACATCGAGAACATAACTAACTTCAGTGGCCTAAGTATTCAAGAAATTGTCCATAAAACTTCTAGTCCAGACAGAGCAGTCTGGAGGGAGATGGCGGTGTCAAAATGTGCAGCGGCCAACACCGAACCCGGTGACGCCGACAGGTGAGACCCTACTCTACCCCCCCCCCCCCTCATCGTCTTGCAGTTACCTAACGCTTCCTAATCTTCTGTTCTTACCCTCACCATTTTCACCAGCTTCCGTCAGCTTCCTGACCATTTCATCCCTTGAATTTGATGCATAGAGTGAGGAGGAAAAGGGTTAAGAAGCTGGTGGATAAGGTGAGGGAGTGAAAGGGTTTGAAAGGTGGAAGATTACTTCCTTTACTGTTTCCTTCCGCTTATACTGTGAGGTGTGGCGGGGAGGAGATACAGGCGTCTGTCTGTGGCGAGGCGGTAACCGACATTGTACGTCACCGTATCGCTTCATGTGTCGGAATATCTGGAATTGTATGCGCGCTGGACTTGTTGATTGGGGGGGGGGGGGGGGGGGGCATCCTCGTAACGCGTCCAG
The DNA here is from genome assembly GCA_030674185.1 of Monoplex corrugatus. Taxonomy (NCBI): domain Eukaryota; kingdom Metazoa; phylum Mollusca; class Gastropoda; order Littorinimorpha; family Ranellidae; genus Monoplex; species Monoplex corrugatus. The sequence continues at coordinate 42,167,373 of CM060314.1, read as the reverse complement.
ACCATTTTGTTTGCTGCCTTTCTATGTGATGTAGGACGGGTATTACTTCTACCGTTTTTTTGATTGTCTGATTTCTGACCTTGTCTCTCAGAATTTTGTAAGCTGTTCTCCCATGACATCGCAGGCTTCAAATGTTCTTTTGAGCGATTTTGTCAGTGACCATGTCTGGCACTGGTATGCGAGAGTTGGGATGAAGATGGCAGTGACAAGTTTTCTTTTGGTAGTCAAAGGGATTCTTGGATGCTGCAATAGAGGTGCTACTTGGTAACTAACAGTGTTTGCTTTCTGGCAGCGTGTTTTAATTTCTCTGTGTAATTTTCCATTTTCAGTGAAAGTGCTACCTGGATATTTGAATTCTGATGTTTGCTTCAACTGAGTTCCATCCATATTTATGTCCAGCTTTCCCGGTGTTCTGCTAACTGTCATTACATTTGTCTTTCCAGAGCCAATCCTCATATTTCTTGCAGCATGCATTCAGTTGGTATAGATGATCTTGGAGTTGGGTTTTGTTGTTTTACGTCATGGCCTGACCATTAGCGAACAACAACTAGTTCAGCGCTTTTGGATCTGGGTCTGTTTCTCTGGTGAAGGGGTCTATATGAATAATGAATAGCAAAGGAGAGACTTCGCAACCCTGTATGACCCCAGATGTTACTGGGAACTAGGTTGAGAGCCTACTTGAGGTACTAACACACTCTTGCTGTTTGTATACATAGCTTCACGTTATCTAACGATTGTCCCTTGATGTCATACTGTTGCTGTTTGTATACATAGCTGTCACGTTATCTAACGATTGTCCCTTGATGTCATACTGTTGCTGTTTGTATACATAGCTGTCACGTTATCTAACGATTGTCCCTTGATGTCATACTGTTGCTGTTTGTATACATAGCTGTCACGTTATCTAACGATTGTCCCTTGATGTCATACTGTTGCTGTTTGTATACATAGCTGTCACGTTATCTAACGATTGTCCCTTGATGTCAACTGTTGCTGTTTGTATACATAGCTGTCACGTTATCTAACGATTGTCCCTTGATGTCATACTGTTGCTGTTTGTATACATAGCTGTCACGTTATCTAACGATTGTCCCTTGATGTCATACTGTGCTGTTTGTTACTAGCTGTCAGTTCTACGATTGTCTTGATGTCATATGTGCTGTTTGATACATAGCTGTCACGTTATCTAACGATTGTCCCTTGATGTCATACTGTTGCTGTTTGTATACATAGCTGTCACGTTATCTAACGATTGTCCCTTGATGTCATACTGTTGCTGTTTGTATACATAGCTGTCACGTTATCTAACGATTGTCCCTTGATGTCATACTGTTGCTGTTTGTATACATAGCTCTCACGTTATCTAACGATTGTCCCTTGATGTCATACTGTTGCTGTTTGTATATACATAGTCCCTTGATGTCATTACTGCTCTAGAACCTCCCATAATTTGTTTCTGTTGACTGTCAAAGGCCTTTGCTGGAAGATAAGAAGGGAGTGAAATGGTTATTAAGTTGGTTGATAGGGTTAGCGAATGAATGGGGTTAGGTAGCTGGTGGATAGGGTGAGGGGTGAAGTGACTAGGAAGCTAATGGATAGGGAAAGGGGGTGAAAGGATTAGGAAGCTGGTGTATCGGGCGAGGGAGTGAAAGGGGTAAGGATACTGATGGATAGGACGAGGGAATGGAAAAGGTTAGGAAGCTGTGGGACAAGGTGACGGAGTGAAAGGATTAACTCCCCAATTACAGCTCTGATGCACTCTGACAGTCTCATTCCGGATAACGAGAGGGCCATACCAGGAATGCAGGCTCATGTAACTCGATTATCTTTTCGTCCCCCTAGTAATTATCGCTCAATTAATTATGGGCACGCGCCAGTGCTGACAGGTGGGTAACGACCCAGGTCGTTTGGGTGAGATTGAACACCAGGGGTATTTTCAGGCAGGGGCCACCACGAGTGTCAGCAGTCTCTTGTTATGTCAGGATGGTAGCACCCGATAGGTAAAGGGTGGGGATTTTTCCGATTTCCGATTTCAGTATATGTGCAACCCTGCTGATTCCTGAACCCCTTTTGTGTGTGTTTATGTATACGCATGTAGATTATCAAATACGCTTGTTAACCCTTTGACTCCCGGACCCTGTCCACCACATCCTGCATTGCCAACCATGCTAGCAAAGCTAAAACTTAACCCTTTGTCTCCCCCACCCTATCCACCAGCTGGTGGATAGGGTGAAGGAGTTAAAAGATTAAGTTTTTGCTGGTGGATAGGGTGAGGGAGTCAAAGGGTTAAGTTTTTGCAGTTGGTGGATAGGGTGCGGGAGTCAAAGGGATAAGGTCATGTAAGCCATGTCAGTGTTCGATGGCCTGTAAAAAGAGGAAAATACCCGGCATGCATACCCTCGAAAACAAAATATAACTGTATACCTGGCGAGGTAAAACAAACAAACAAACAAACAAACAGACAAAAAAAACGGCCAAGCAGAAGAACGCCAAGCCTATTGCTGTGTTAAAGGTTATCTCCTAGACACAGATGAATCAGAGAACTAACTTGACAATAACGCATCTTTCTGTACCTTGACCTTTGCCCTTTGGCTTGGAGGGGGGGGGGGGGTCAAAAGATCGCGGGCCTATGGGAGGAAGAACTTAAAAAGGGGACATTTTGACATCGACAACGACAACAACGATAAACAATAACAAAAAATAATGATGATGATGATGATGCTTGGTGATGATAACAACAGTAGTAATAATGATATTAATGTTGTTATTGTTGTTGTTGTTATTATTATTATATTATTATTATTATGATCATTATTATTATTATTATTATTAATTATTAGCGTGTGTTTTTGCTGCCACGATTGTCTCGTCTGAATAAACAAAAGAGAAATTTAAAAAATAAAAATATAAACTTGAGAAGAACGCTGCTGTCATACCAAATTGTAACCTCTTCAGTATACCGAGTTTTCATTGAGTCAGCATAGTCAGCTCGCGTTCTGTTTGTTGATGAGACATTGTCATGATGCAAAGCAGTTGATGCGTTATTCTAATCTACCAGTACCCACCCATCCCTCTCCCCCCTCCCGTCCCCGGTAATGCTCTCTCTGTCGTATCCCCCTCCTCCCTCTTCCTCGGTAATACTCTCTCTCTCGTATCCCCCTCCAGCCTCCTCCTCGGTAATACTCTCTTTCTCGTATCAGGGCTTAAAACGTTCCGCGTCTGGGCGGAATTCCGCGATTTCGGTTTGTTGTAAAAAAAAAAAAAAAAAAAAAGGCATCCGTGATCGGCTTGCAAGCGTTCATAGCAACGGCGCGCAAGTTATGGCCCCTGATGGCCCCCGGACCCCCCCCCCCCCCTAGTTTCAGTGGTTTTTTCCTCCTCCCGTTTTAAGCCCTGTCGTATCCCCCCCTCCCTCCTCCTCGGTAATGCTCCCTCTCTTGTATCCCCCTCCTCCCTCCTCCTCGGTAACGCTCCCTCTCTAGTATCCCCCTCCTCCCTCTTCCTCGGTAATGCTCCCTCTTTCGTATCCCCCTCCTCCCTCCTCCTCGGTAACGCTCCCTCTCTAGTATCCCCCTCCTCCCTCCTCCTCGGTAACGCTCCCTCTCTAGTATCCCCTCCTCCTCCGTAGTAACGCTCCCTCTCTAGTATCCCCTTCCTCCCTCCTCCTCGGTAATGCTCCCTCTTTCGTATCCCCTCCTCCCTCCTCCTCGGTAATGCTCCCTCTCTAGTATCCCCCTCCTCCCTCCTCCTCGGTAACACTCCCTCTCTAGTATCCCCCTCCTCCCTCCTCCTCGGTAATGCTCCCTCTCTAGTATCCCCCTCCTCCCTCCTCCTCGGTAATGCTCCCTCTCTAGTATCCCCCTCCTCCCTCCTCCTCGGTAACGCTCCCTCTCTAGTATCCCTCCTCCCTCCTCCCTCCTCCTCGGTAATGCTCCCTCTCTAGTATCCCCCTCCTCCCTCCTCCTCGGTAATGCTCCCTCTCTAGTATCCCCCTCCTCCATCCTCCTCGGTAATGCTCTCTCTCTCTCTATTCCAAATTTGAGTCAAAGATGTAGATATTTGAAGAGTCACGAATGCATACGTTTGGAAACCATGACCTGAAGGCGAAGGTCCAGAACAGCCTAAAATCAGCAGTTTATAGAGAAAGGCGTGTCCACAGCAGCGGCATCTCAGGACCTTTTGAGAATGTTTTCATTGTTTTCACTGTCGTGACAGTCGACTTGCCATTTTGCTCGCTCTGTATACTTTTTTTTTTCCATCTGAAGAGCTGATTAGGTCGCAGTGCCTGAAGATGTACAAATTCTGGGATTTCTGGTTTACACACACACACACACACACACACACACACACACACACACACACACACACACACACACACACACACACACACACACACACACACACACACACACACACATACACACACACACACACACACACAACACACACACAACAACACACACACACACCACACACACACACACACACACTCACACACACACACACACACACACACACACACACACACACACGTAGTGTGTGTGTGTGTGTGTGTGTGTGTGTGTGTGTGTGTGTGTGTGTGTGTGTGTGTGTGTGAAGGGAAATCGTTAGAATGGCATGATCAACCTTTTTTCCTGTTTTGTTGTGTGATTTTTGTTGTTGCTTTGTTTCTTTTTGAAGACTCTTGTTTGTATGTTTGTGTGTCTGTAGATAAAAAATGACCGTGTCAGCAAAAATGTATCGACCGGCTTCTTCGCGTTCGCCCGAGGTAGATTCAAGTTGGGATCTTTTATGTCAGTGGTTGATGGAGGATTGTCGTTGGAAGGTATAATGGTAGGGGTTAACAGGGTATGCTGTATTTGTCCAGCTCTGCCATATTGTTGTTGAAAACCCGGCCGACTGCGTAGAGACATATCAGGGCTATAACCATGGCAAACCGTACACAATACCTCACTGAAAAACAGCTGGCAAGCAAAATTAAGTACACATATCAATGCACATAATATAAGGACATTCCCTTGGCATTGTCCACTCCATCTAGTTTATCACTAGGGGATTTTAAAAACAAACCTGAATACCAATGTAAACATAACTAAGGACACCAAAACATAAAAACGGGCTTAAACTACCTAAAATTGCTTCTTTACATCACATTTACTTATAGCCAAAAATGCACTCAATATATGTACCCAATTATCAATCCTGAAAGACGTTATGTAAGGCTGTGTAGAAAATACAGGTGGATGGACCAGCAAGGCAGAAAATGACAGGAAGAGATGACAGAAAGCAAAGGAGGAAAGGAGAAACAGAGAGAGTGACAGAAAAGAGGAAATTACTAGCACAGGATTTCCAGAAAGTGAGGATACCATTTATACTGAAAGATCCCTCGGCATCCTCGCGGTGGAGTGGCGGAGGGGAGCTCTGCCATTGAACGGGTGGGTATGTTAATAGTAGTGAGCTAAATAGGCAATGTTTGATCAAAAGGCTTTTTTGGACTTCACTGAAATAAACCGACAGACGTTTTCTCCAGTGGGTGGCCCATTGGTGGCTTGACATTTCTGGCACCCGTGGAATTACTGGCATTGGAATTTCGACTGTGTCAGTTTAGATTTGGTGGTGTCTTGAGGAGTCGGAGTGAGTGACATACCACAGAAACTGTGCAGATGGTCTAGGGGGAAATAAGGCACTGTATATTGGCTGCTCAAGCATTGGTCTTGACCACTGATCGATCCCGAGAAAAGTTGGTAGTTAAATTTTGAATGGAAATAAACCATTATGTGGGTTACATCGTCTGGACATGCGACTCCGTCAGGTTTTCAGTCATTTTGGATGTGGACAGATTTTTAACACAGACTGAGTCTTTTCGTTAGCTGTATATCACGAGCAGATATGGACATATTTTTGGATCATGTGTTTGGTATCACATACTATCTGACCTGGTTAGATCAATGAGATTGCTCTATTCCCAAAGTGACAATTAAGCAGACTGTGTCTGGTAGATCGGAAAAATGCAGGTTGTTGGTATTGTTTAACGGTTCTTCGTTTTTTTGCTCGTTGTGAATGGTTGGTGTCTTGTTGGACAGTACCCTCGGACAGGGGTTTTTGGTTTTGTTTGCTTGCTTGTTTGGGTTTTTCCCTGCTTCATCTTCCATGCTGCTTTGGTGGTATTGCCCCCACACCGATCACACCATCCAACCCAGGTTCATTCAGTTGAAGTCCCAGTGTTAGGAAATCCATTAGAACAAGCGATCAGCATCAAGCTCTTTGGAATAGTTTGGCATTTAGAACAGCCACAAGGACAGTTTGTATTCATTCCGGCCAGAATTATCCATAGGTGTTGGACCATTTCAGTGTCACACTGACCTTTATTGTGTTGCTCACTTAAAACTGAAAAATGGAAATCCTCGTTATGGTAGTTCAATATTCTTTCTTCCTTTTCAGCTTCTAAGTTCATGAACTGTAACTCACAGGTGCTCTTATTTATTATGCATAGGTCGTTACGAAAGGGATTTTACATGTGTGGCTTTCTTGTTTTTCACCTCGCCATGTAGGCAGCATAACTCGTTTTTCGGGAAACTTCGGGATTCCAGTGTTATGAAATTGGTTGTCGGTGTGTGATGGCTGTCCAGCTATATCTTAATGAAAAATCTGCGTGCCTGCCCTCTCCAACCCTTCCAAACTCAATGTCTCTTTCTTTCACCAACATCTCACAGTGGATAAATAAATGAGTGAATAAATAAATAGATAAATAAACAAATAAATAAATAAATAAACTAACAGGCAATATAAATGCGACGAGATGTAGGAAGATAGAAACGCACTGGTTGTTCTGCAATAACCATACATGATTTGAGAGAGAGGGGTCTCTCAACTCTGTGTTGTGTGTGTGTGTGTGTGTGTGTGTGTGTGTGTGTGTTGTGTGTGTGTGTGTGTGTGTGTGCAAGGGAAGTGGGGGAGGGGTAGCAGATTTGCCGAGCAGTGAAAGTGTGTGCGAGTAGGGGATAGGGTGGGGTCGCAGTGAGGTGAAGAAAAGGGGAAAATAAAGGTGCAACATTTGCTGACGGTCCATAGAGAGCGAGAGTACAAGCTGCAGATGCAAGGGAGGCTGTGTGTGGTGTGTGTGTGTGTGTGTGTGTGTGTGTGTGTGTGTGTGTGTGTGTGTGTGTGTGTGTGTGTTGTGTGTGTGTGTTGTGTGGTTTGTTTGTTTGTTTGTTTGTGTGTGTGTGTGTGAGTGTGTGTTTGTGTGTGTGCATGTGTGAGTGTGTGTGTGTATGTGTGTGTGTGTGTGTGTGTGTGTGTGGTTGAGGAAAAGGGGGCAGGGTCTACAGCTCCCCCCCCCCCCTCTTTCGTCCTTTTCCCCTCCTACTTTCTTCCTTTCCTTGTTTCCTTTTTCTCTTTCAACACCCTGGACAGAGGACAGGCAGACAGACCGGACACAACGGCCCAAGTGTGCGGAGGTGACAGACGCGTGTGTATATACTTAGGATCAAGGGGAGAGAGACAGGGAAAGCGAGAGAGACGAGACAGACATAGAGTGAGTGCACCAGTACAAACCGAATTGCCTCGATCGCAGACTGCCTCCCTTCATCCTCTCCTCTCTCCAAACCTTCCTGGTGGACGGATTGGAGACCCCACACATTGCAGACAGGGGAATCGCCTGACACAATCCCCATGAGACAGGGGGAGCGAGAGAGAGAGAGAGAGAAAGAGAGAGAAGAGGCAGAGTTATTGTGTTACGGAGTTATTATAGTAAGGCGATTAAGTGTTTTGGCGAACAGTGACACAGTATCGACCAGTTGATTGTGTGTGACGTAGTGTATAGGGGACCTGTCGGGACATTATGTGTATCGGCAGCATTGGTATCCTGGGATGGATGATTATTGGTTGGCATCGTTGGTCAGTTTGGGGAGTGATGCTGCAACAAGGTGTATGCCTGATGTAGTCTGGTTTTGTGTTTAGTGATTGTGTGTCGACCCCGACATCATATTTCAAATAGACTTGAAACGTTTAAGCTGTGGTGACTGTACTTACTGGCAGTCGTATTGAAATCAGCAGTTGTCGGTAGTTATTTTTTTTATAATTAAATTAATTACATTTAACTTCAGCTGTGTACGGATATTTTATCTAGATCCCATGGCAATGGCGCATGTTAAAAGATTTCAAATAATCGTATTTGTTGTTCTTGTTCGTGAATTGGATCGAAAGTTCGAGCTCTATTATTTGTGAGGATACAAAAATTATCTAATGTCTCGCGTGCAGTTGCTGATTGTTCGACTTTTATTTATGTATTTGTTTCATTTTTGGTTTTGTTTTGTTCTTTGTTTGTTTGTGTGGATGTTTGCTTGTTTTTTACCTGAGTAACATTTGTAGCTTGTGTCAAATTACTGAAGTTTCGAAAATTCACTGCTTTCGATTTAGTACGCCCCATAATTAGATAAGATGAAATTGTTATGCTGATTGACAGTCTGTAGACTAACTTCACTTTGCTCGTTTGAGACGCTTTTAGGTTCTGACGGACTGAACGTCTTTTTAGAGCAGTGCTGTGTGGTCAGTGAACAGTTCCCTCACAGGGTATAAAGGTGTCAAAAAGGGCAGGGGTACACGAGGACAACTGACAACAAATTGTGTTTGATATGATTAACCTTATCTGTTATTGTCAGCTTGGCCTTTGCTCTCTTCACTGGCAGGAAACAGTAGAAATTTGAATTTCAGTATCAGCGAATCTAGAAAATGTTCGGGTTTGCACATGTACGAATCATGCTTAAAACTGTACGTGTGGCCTCCTGTCTACCGAATTATGAATGGGTATGTTTTTTTCATAGTTAGAGAAGATAAAGCAGCGCGACAGAGAGGGTGGGCGCTGTCCTCATAATTCTGCTCTGAGAATAGTTGAGGCCTCTGTCATGTCATTTCTTATGATCTTTGCATTTCGGGGCAATCCAGATTTTTCCCTTTTTAAAACAATATTTTTGCTAACGTGATTTAGTTCTTATCATAATTAAAATAAAACTCCAGTATCATAATTGATATCAAGTCAGCGAAGGAATAATGCTGATAATAGGAAATGTTTTATTTAAATCGTTTTCCGTTTGTGTACATAGATATACATTTTGTGCAGTTATGATTTTAAACAAAACAACATGTTAATCTGCACAGTATGACGAAAGCCTTTGACAGTATGTAGTACTATTAGCCACTGACGTGAATTACTGAAACAACAGAAGTAAATTTCGAACACAAAGATTTAGGGACGGGTGATGATGGTTGTCCATCTTAGTCATAGGTTCTACACATAGACCAACAAGGCTTTGAGTGCGTCTGCCTTACTTGGACAAGGATCTTGTGTGTTAAGTGTTTGTCAGAACAGTCTTTGTAGCTTTAAGCTGTGTGCTTCCCAGCCTAACAAGATGAATATTTCGTTGTTTTGCACTGCTCTGTCACCTTCCATTGAAGCTCTATGGACTGATTACTGCCGTATTTCTTAAGTTTGAAAGAGTTCTTTACACCTCTCCTCTAATTCAGTCAGGAGAGTTTGCCTTCATGAATGGTCCCAGACTGGGACAATCCTGTAGGTGATGCTAGGGGCTTAAATTTGATCCTAATATCTGCAGCAGTGAGGTGTGTCACATCCTATCTGTATCCTGACTGGCTCAGGTTGTGAAAAACCATCTAGCTCAGTCAGCTAAAAAAGACCTTGGTAGAAGACGGGTCTGTTTGCCAGTGTTTTGACAGAGGTATGCCTGGCCTTGTTTGGAGGCCAGAGGGTGTGTTGGAGGGTCGAACAGGAAGTGTCATCACCCAGACACAGGTTGACCGTACTGTCTTGTGTGTTTGTTGGCCACTTTTCTCTGCGCACAGTGAACCTGACATTTTTTACCTTCCCTAAAAGCTTGAGTGCTTTCAGGCTGGTCATGTCGTCGGGTTTTTAAGTGGCTTAGTTCCACTTTTTGAATCGATTAATGAATGATGAAACGAATGGATAAAGGAGTCGCTCATAAGTCATTCAGTTAGTCAGTCTGGTAGGCAGGCATGTGCATCAGTCACAGTGAGTAAAAAAACCGATTCGGTAATAATGTAGCGAGAGACACTCGTGAAAATAATGGTATCTTCCGTATCTCGTACTTATTTATTACCTTCTTTCCATTGTAATGTGTTGGTAACAGTAACAGTGATATAAGAAAGAGGTTAGAAGAACTGCACTTGCAGTGGTTCAGTTGTGTTGTGCTCATTTACACTTATTATAGAGAGCTGCGCCGTTGTGGTTATCTGCCGTTGCTCAGCATAGTAGAACAGTTACTCAGTTATTTGTTTATTCGTTTATTCAAGTCAGTCACACATTCATTCTCCCTTTTCAAACATGGCGCTCCCCCTTGGGGATGCCGGGGTCTCTTTTAGTATAAATAGTATCCCCACCTTCTGGAAATTCTGTGCTAGAAATCTCCTCTTTTCTGTCACCCTCTTTGTTTCTTTCTTCCTCTTTTGCTTTCTGTCATTTCTTCTTACAATTTTTTGCCTTGCTGGTCTATTCACCTGTATATATGTTTGATAAAGTCTTACGTGCTTTCTCCTAGGATCGATAATTCGGTAAATGTATTGAGTGCAGTTTTGACTCTAGGGAAATGTGATATGCGGAAGCAATTTTGTTAAGTTAAGCCCGTTGTATATACGTTTTAGTGTTCTTAGTTATGTTTGAATATGTATTCAGGTATTTTTATAATCCCCTATGTGATGAATTGTCGGAGTATAATTGGATACATGTATTAAGTTTATTTTTGCCTCTAGGGAAGCGAGATATGCGGAGGCAATTTTAGGTAATGTGCCTGTTTTATGTATGTCTTGATGTCTTTAGGTATGTTTAAATTTGTAGTCAGGTGTGTTTTTTTATATCCCCTGTGTGATAAATTGGACGGAGTGGTCAGCTCCAGGGGCATCTTCTTAGAGTGTGTGCGCGAATGCATTGATACGTGTACTGAATTTTCTTTTCCTCCCCCCCCCTCCCCCCCCGCCCCTGTTGAAGTTTTGTATGTGTTTTGAAACGGTTATATCCCGGATAATGGCTTTACGCAATC
>CM060314.1:42131304-42153804 GCA_030674185.1 Monoplex corrugatus | reverse complement strand
GTGTGTGTGTGTGTGTTGTGTGTGTGTGTGTGTGTGTGTGTGTGTGTGTGTGTGTGTTTGTACGTGTGTGTGTATTTGTACGTGTGTGTGTGTTTGTACGTGTGTGTGTGTTTGTGTGTGTGTGTGTGTGTGTGTGTGTGTGTGTGTGTGTGTGTGTGTGTGTGTGTGTGTGTGTGTGTGGTGTGTGTGTGAAACCTTCCGAAAACCCTGTGTGGTTTAGGAACATAAGTTGTTCCATTGTACTGATATGGAGGCTTCATATATATCTTTTTCTTTTTCTTGGGGGTTGAGGGTGGGCAGGTAGCGAAAATATGGAGACTTAAAAGTTCAGTGATGATATTTAAGATATGTATAGACCCATTTATACACAAGTGAGAAATATTGAGGTGTTATTCATTACCACCATGGGTCGGCTTGGCTCATCATTCTCATTTGCTTTCCTGTACGTACTCTCATTCTCTGTCTGTCTTTTCTGTTTGTCTGTCTGTCTGTCTGTCTTTCATCTCTCTTCTCTCTCTCTCTCTCTCCGCCCCCACCATCTCTCCCCCTCTCTCATCGTCACCTTGCACGCAGAACAAAAGAAAAAATGGTGTCACGTATGTAGATTGTACAAAGATCTTTGTGTTGTGTGTGATTTGAACCTTGTGGCCAGGTCTGTCGTATTGACTGTGCAGTTTGCTGTGAGTCATGTCACCTGCCCTCTCTCGCAACAAGCCGGCACGGACTGCAAGCTGGATAAATTAGTTCGGACAGGAGGAACGTTGCCTTACATCCACAAGTCAGTTGTGGTGATGTGGAGTTGTTGGAGAGTCAGGATTTTCTTTATACGTGTCTTGTAGTCTCGAAAGAATGAGAGGAATGGCACCTCTGCTGGACCAGTCTTGACCCTTTGGAGACTTGGATTGTGATAGTACAGCAAACAGTAGAGAATGACAGGCGAGTGGTGGATAGTAGAGTTAATCATAATGTGTACGTGTATGTAATAATGTTACTTGTGATGCATATTTTAATGCACAGCTGTTGTCGATTCTAGGTGCATAGGTGCACCGATACATGCACAGCGACATTTGGGATTTGCATCGTGTTTAGTAGAACCACTGTTGATATTGTTTAATGTTGCCCTTACGATTACTTAGACCAGTTACAGACGCATTTGAATTTGGACATTCGGGTTTGGTTCAATATGTTCAAGTTTGTTTGTTCTCCCCCCCCCCCCCCCCCCTCCGTCCCCCTGTTTTCTCTTGAGCGGAAGGTTTTTTTCTTTCAGTTGTACTTCAGAAGTTTTGTACACAGTAAGCAAATGATGGAAACACGGAGCGTTGATCACTCGCTCTACAGTCATGAACTTCAGAGTTTTTCAGAGCCATTGTGGTTATACAGTATAGGAGGAACATTTATCTTTAAAGATTATAAATTTCTTTAAATATTTTACTGAGCAAAGTGACCATATACGATATGGGAATTTATCGAGTAATTCATAACTGATGTACAAAGGGCCTTTCTTTTGAGGATTTTGTTGGTTGGAATTATTTCATGTTCAGTTTAGTAAGGCAAGTTTAGATTAATTGAGTCATTGCGGAAATGCTGAACCTGGGCAATTTTTGTACTGTCAACAAGGAATGACTGAAAATGTAATACTCCAGATAAACTTTATGTTATTTAAGGTCTCTGTCTGTTGTTTACTAATAATGGTGACACTTATTTAAGGTCTCTGTCTGTTGTTTACTAATAATGGTGACACTGTTTCATCTTCCTCACTTCCATTTTGTTCTTCTCCCGGATGTCAGATCTGCCGATCCAGAGATGTTGCAATATTAGCTGCCTGGTGAGGATCGACTGCTGTTCCCCTAGTGCGTTAGGGTAGTTGCCATAATATGTTCTTCCGGTAATATCCACAGGTTTTGGCCACAGGCTCAGTCTCTTGTCTGCGAGGTTAGGATAGTCCCGTAACGTGTGATGATGTGGTGCTTGGTCTGCAAGTCTGTATTTATATGAAGATTATGTTCATGTTCGATCATTTGTGTAGATGGATGTTTAAGATCATACTGTCCCCATTGTCGTACTTTGGGGGGCAGCGAATTTTATATACTGGTGTCTGTAAGCTTTTTGATAGTGTCTGTTGAGCCTGGTTAGAGACACGGTAAAAGGATACGATTACAGTGATCTCCTACATGTATTTTGTTGTCATTTTGGCTGAGCCATTTGTATTTTTGTCTCTATGAATGTCAGACGATACCGACTTGCTCCATGCTTACCAGCTTTCGATAGTTGTCATTGCGTGATAGTCTGACATGTGCTGGTACCCACTGGACGGTTGTTTCTATTTTGGCTGACGGACTGTGTTGCAGGGAAAGTCCTTAGAGACAGAGGTCCCCCCCCCCCCCCCGTGGGGATGCCGGGGGCTCTTTCAGTATAAATAATATCCCCACCTTCTGGGAATTCTGTGCTAGAAATTTCGTCTTTTCTGTCATTCTCTTTGTTTCTGCCTTGTTCCTTTGCTTTCTGTCATTTCTTCCTATCATTTTCTGCCTTGCTGGCCCATTCACTTGTATGTGTTCGATACAGTCTTATGCACTTTTTCTTAGGATTGATAATTGGGTACATGTATTCAGTGCATTTTTGGCTCTAAGGAGGTGAGATATGCGTAAACAATTTAAGGTAACTTATGCCTGTTTTTATATATGTTTCGGTGTCCTTAGGTATGCTTTAATTTGTATTCAGGTATGTTTTTAAAATCCCCTGTGCGATAAATTGGAGTGGTCAATGCTGGGGGTATGTTGCTAGATTATGTGCGTGATTGCATTGATATGTGTACTTAATTTTCTTTTTCTTTTTTTTTTCTTTCTTTTTTTCTTTTCTTCCTGTTGAAGTTTAGTATGTTTTGACGTGGTTATAGCCCTGATATGGCTCTACGCAATCGGCTGAGCTTTAAACAACAATAACAATAACAATTTAAAGACAGAAGACCTGAGGATGCAGGCTGTAAAAATAGATGCAAATAATCTCCCTTAGATTGCATTTCCATTGTCTTTCATGTTCTTGGTATTACTGTGAAGGGACACCAGAGTCGTATAGCGAGCTATCCATTCTGGAATATTAGCCCTGAGGTTGAGTTGTCCACACGGAATCGGTGATAAAAAAATAAAAAAATGCCGAGTGAGGGTGTGTGTGTATGTGTGTGTACGTGTGTGCGTGTATGCGTTGTGTGTTTGTGAGCGTGATCGAGCGACCAAGCGAGCTAGAGAGATGGCCTCTGAATGCATATTGCTATGATATCCATGATATAACTCTCCCGGTTGAGTTTGAAACATTAATGCGATATCGATCAGTACAGTCTGGAAAGCCCGTGACTTCAACGAGTTACATGTAGTGGGCAGGAATTTCCGACGGCGTGCTGGTAGACAGATCAGTCACTGCACTGAATTATGGCATTAGATTGCTTTTATTTTGTTTTGTCAAAAGGCTACTTATGGCATATGGGTCTTTTTTTTTTTTTTATCGGTGTGTTTTGTCTCCATTTTCTTAGTTTTTCGTGTTTTTGTTTTTTGTCTTGTCATGTCAATGCTAGTTATCGCATATGCGGTCGTGTGTTGTTTTTTTACAGTTATTTTTTTTATTTTTAGGTTTGTATGTTTTAACACAACTTTCTTATATATTGTGGCAGAGATAGAGAGAGAGAGAGTGTGTTGTGTGTGTGTGCGCGCGCGCGTGAACGCCTGCGTGCATGCGTGCGTGTGCGTGTGTGAGTGTGTGGTGTGTGTGTGTGTGTGAACATGTGACAGGCAGGAGTTACTCTATGTTTATGTGACAATATCTTCTCTTACGTTTGCACCACTTTATGTGATGAATGGGAGAGCTTGGAGTAAGCTGTAGGTACAGGCGTGCTTTGCAGTGTCACTCCTGTGCAATATGTATGTGTGTGTGCGCGCGCTGCGTGCGTGCGTGCGTGTGTGTGTATGCGTGCGTGCGTGCGTGTGTGTGTGAGTAGTTGTGTGTGTGTGTGTGTGTGTGTGTGTGTGTGTGTGTGTGTGTGTGTGTGTGTGTGTGTGTGTGTGGGGTGTGTGTGTGTAAGCTTATGCATGGAAGTACATATCAGCGAGCGCGGTAGTCAGGCGGGTGAACGTCGGACACAGTCATACGATCCGCCATGATACCTCCGCCTGGTGGGTAAAAGGCGGAGAGGTTTTCTGTCTCTCAGGTCAGCATGTATGCAAACCTGCTGGTGCCCAAAGCACCATTAATTTGATATATATACGCCTGCAGAATGTCAAATATGCACGTTTAAGATCCTGTAAGTCACGTAAGTGTACTGATGCTTATGGAAACATGAAAACACCCAGTATGCACACCCACCGAAGATGCAGACAGTGCAACAAATAATGGATGTGGACAGCTGGCCTAACAGCTCGATTTGGATTGGGTTCAGTTTTTGCGTCGTCACCCGCCTCAGGGGATATGGCCGACAGTGATAACCATCCCAGGGACGTGGGGGGAAGTGGGACCTATCTAATCCTACACTGACTCCACCAGAACAACGCGATGATATTGATATGGGACAGTGAGAAGGCCAGTTTTAATGTAGGGCACCCCGGGATTCGAACCCACAACCGTTAGTATGTGAATCCGACGCTCAACCAACTGAGCTACTGAGGCCCGCCAACAGCGCGAGTTCACTGAGCTTCACTAAATAGTCTTGATGATGTGTGATCCAAACGAGTTTGCAGAATTAGCGCTATACTGTAATGGTTTTTTAATAGGATTTTAAGAATAGCGCTGAACAAGATGGTTTATAATGGATTTAAATACTTTTTATGTCATTTTTCTTTTTCTGTGTTCTTTTGTTAAAATAGTGACGGGCTAGGTAATAGTAGTACTTGAAAAAGGCAGAGATAGTTTCAGTTGTGTATTAAAGTATACAGGAATTCCTTGTTTCATTGTGTATAACGTTTGAGTTTTCTCTATAAACATATAATTGAATATTGTAATGACTGTCAGATGTTCCGGTTGTAAAACATGACATTGTAGCAGTCAGTCGTATGGAATAAACGTGAAGTAAACTGACGGATAGAAGCAGCTATGTGTGAATGTGGTTGATGACAGTTCCTGTTTAATGTTGCACATTTCAAGACCGTCTTGGTTCACAGCAGACAAAATCGAGAGTTCGTTCGTTTGTTTAGGTTTAAAATCCTAACGCACGTAGTATATATACGCGAAGTACCAATCAGAAAAATTTAAAAGAAGCTTTGAAATAATGTATTAAAGACGTGTGATTCTGATGTCTACAGAAGAAAATCGAGAACGATCAGTGTTTGATTCGAACACAAATGTGTGACCAGATGTGTTAAGACTTGACCAGTCTTGATATGCTCTAATTCCAGTAAAACGTACGTGATTACGTTTGCCGACATGTTTGGTTTCCACATCAATTCGTGCTGATTTCTGATCAAAGAAATACGACGGCACTTCCAGGAAGGAAATGAGACGGTACATTCTTCAAAAGAAACGCGTAGAACATTATTGAAAGAAATTAGACAATACATCCTTGAAAGAAAAATTGGAGAATACCATTTTGTTATAAGACTGCCGGTGGGAAACGTTTTACATTGGCCTGTGCTCAGAGGGAAAGTTAAACAACAATAACATATTACTCTTGAAGGAAATGGGACAGCTCATTTGCAGAATTATAGGACAGTACATTCCTCAGAGAAAATGGACAACGCTTCTTAAATAAATCGAGTTTCTTGTTTTTGATGTAGCGCTCGTTCACACGGGCCAACACCCAAGAGCAAAGTCGCGTCAATCCAGTTTGAGACTTGGACTTTATAAACTTGGATGTGTGCAGGAGAGAAACTTGACAGCGCTTCCCTTAAGACTTGAGAGACAGGACAAACTTATAGCTACGTCGCGAAAAGTTCTACTAAAAACAAAACAAAACGAAAAACAAAATTCCGGCATCCCTTAATTGATAAGAACTGGGCAGAGAAATCAATGGAGGGGTGTCTTGTAGTCTTGTACTGGCTGTGGGAGGTGAGGAGGTAACGGAAGAGAGGCGAGGGAGGAGATTAAAGTTTGATGAGGCGAGGTAGGAAAGACGTGTCGGGCTCTGGAACGGCCTCCAGGCCATGGCTCTGCTGCGCACAGACAGCGGTACTGCTACTGCTGGTGGTGGTAGTGCTAGTGGAAGTAGTACTTCTGGAGCTCCTGGTGTTGAAGGTGGTGGTCGTTACTCCAGCAACATGTTCGGTCTGCGGGCTGAAGGCTATGGTGAGTGGCTTTTTCAGTTTTAATTACTTTGGTTCTATTTAGTTTCTTTATTACTTGGGATACGTTTGATGACAGTAATCTGTAATGAATCGTTTTCTATTCTGCAGTACATGTTGATACAGAAGAAATTGTTGTTGCTGCAGGTTGGCGAGTCAGTACGATTTTTCTTTCTTTTTTCTTTTATTTAAAAGATTTTTTTTTTGGTCGGTGGGATGATGAGTGGTTGAGTGGCTGGTTGGTTGGTTGTTTGGTTTGGTTTGACTGTCAGAATAGGGACAAGTGTGCCTTTATATGTATGTATCTGAGTCATTGTAAATTAAATTTACAGTCTTTCCGCCGATGGACGGCCCAGAGTATGCTGAAAAAGTTGCCTTGTTGTAATGGCAGGACTGTGCAGACAATTTTTTTTCATGTTTTTTGGCAAGACGATGCAAACGTTACTTTACATTGTCGTTGTATTGGGAAGACATTACTAATTTATTGTCAAAATGTGTCTTTGTTTTAGCTGGGCAAATATTACATTTTTGTATCATTTGGCGAGTAAGTTGTCTTGTATCGCTTGCCAAGAAATGTGTCTTTGGCGTGCCAGTACTAATAGAATGTGTTGCTAATAGTGTAGAACATATTAACTAGACATTGCTGACAAAATATATAATTGTTAATGTAGAATGTATTGACAATATATTGCTGTCAAAACATGTCACTCTATTTGTTTTAGACTTGTCTACTTAAGACTTAAGACATTTTATTCAGATTGGCCATGGCCCGATATGAAGGGGTGTGAACATCATACATTAGTATGCACACAGTTGTAATTTTTAGGTGTAACATAGACGAATATAGATATACTAATCTCGTCAGATTTCTTTGCAATTCTGTATAGAAATATTGCAGTTTCTGTATATTATCTTCATTTATAGAAGAAAAAGCATTGACAATGTAAATAGATACGAGTGTTGGTAATATCTAGCTGGGATGAACTCATTTCGCAAATCATTCGAACCAGTACACTAAGAGTAACATGAACTTCATCTTCGATGGATGACTGATATAAAGCAACATCTAAAACTTTGTTCCTCAGAATGTTTAAACGTTTGTAATTGTATTGAAGTATCTGAGATGCCGTATCTTAACCTGTAAGAGCCTGTAGAATGAATCTATTGACCTTCGTCTAAATTATCACCTAGAAATACTTTTCTTAAACATTCTATAGATGAAAATCTATCACTGTTGTATATGCAGCTGTTCCATTCCTGCCAACAAAGCCCCGTGGGGATGCCGGGGGCTCTTTCAGTATGAATAGTACCCCCATCTTCTGGAAATTCCGTGCTAGAGATTTCGTCTTTCAGTCACTCTCTTTGTTTCTTTCTTCCTCCTTTGCTTTCTGTCATTTCTTCCGGTCATTTTCTGCCTTGCTGGTCCATTCACCTGTATGTGTTCGATAAAGTCGTAGGTACTTTCTCTTAGGGTTGATAAATGGGTACATGTATTACATACATTTTTAACTGTAGGGAAATTTTAGGTAAGTTAAACCCGTTTTTATGTGTTTTAGTGTCCTTAATTACGTTTAAGTTTGTATTCAGGAATGTTTTTTTTAATTCCCTGTGTGATAAATTGGACGGAGCGGTCAATGCTGGGGGCATCTCCTTAGATTATATGCGCAGTTCAACAGGACTGACTTCTATGGGCACCCAGGTACTTTGACTGAATAAAGGTGGGGTTGGTGGTGGTTGGGAACCGGAATGCATGGTGTGAGAACAGAGCCACTAAAGCCGCGATAAAGATAGGGCAGACAAAGAGAGAGAGAGAGAGAGGGGGGGGGGGGGGGGAACGCATTTTACAGCCATTCTCCATGTCGTTGAACTTATCTCGTATGTGTCTTTTGCGAAGACTCAAAGCAGTGGAGACATTGAACACCACTCCTGAACGTGACCTGCCATTTTTTAACAACAACGTCACTTTATGGCTTACTGTGCGTGTCTAGGTGATCGTATCTTGCATGTTGCTTTTTTGCTGAAGATTAATGGAACCGATCTCTGTTGATCGTTGCAGTCTGAGAATGCGGAATTTTCTCAGTCACGTTTAATGCGCGGGCTGTTGACGTGGTGAAAGCGTATGTCTTGAACCTATGTAAATTGAAAATTCAGAATTTGTTTAACCCTTTGACTCCCGTACCCTATCCACCAGCTGCAAAACCTTAACCCTTTGACTTCCTCACCTTGTCCACCATCTTCCTGCAGGAAGCTGGTGGATAGGGTGAGGGACTCTGCGGAAGTCAAAGGGTTTAGAGGGATTCATGGCACTCAGGTAATTCCATATTACGCAGACGGTTTATATCTTCCAACAACGATCAGCTAATCTGTTAGAGCGTCTACAGAACTGTACATGGACGAGGTCATGACACGCATGCATGAGAGACGCTAACCTATAGGTTTGCAGACTGTGAATGTTGACGAACCCTCGGTTGGTCTGATGCTGTAATGTGCGCGTGAGTTCTTGTATGGATGGGAGGTTCCGTTTTAAGGTGCCTGTAGACTGTCTCTTCTAGACAGCAATATCTTACCTTAATTTGCCGGTATCGTATGTAACTGTTCCGTTTATCGCCAGTCACAAAGTGGATAACTTACTAGTTAACTATCAGACTGTCCATAGTGAAAAGGATCGTATGGACTTTCTGCCTGCGACTTAGATTCCAACTTTCATCCTTTGCTTTTACCGTCAATAAAGTCCTATCTTATAGCCAGTCATGTCCGAAGTGACACCACTACCCCTCCGTCTTTCCCCTCAAACACACACCGTCTTTCCCCTCAAACACACACACACACACACACACACACACGCACACACACACGCGCACAACACCCCACACACAACACACACACAACACACACACACACACACACACACACACACATACACACACACACACACACACACACACTCTCTCTCTCTCTCTCTCTCTCTCTCTATCTCGCTCGCTGGCACACAGGTGAATGACCTGAAATCGAAGTAAATCCGGTTTTCATGAGAGAAGAGGATGTTTGTGTGTTTATGCTGTCACAATCTTTATCTATAATAATCGCGCGCGCGCGTGCACGTGTATGTGTTTAAATCCGAATCCATTTTCAGTACAAGAAAACGAGTCTAATTATACATTCTGATAGTTGATCTTTCGATACTGATCTCAGGTATGTTTTTAAATCCCTTGTGTGATGAATTGGACGGAGTGGGCAACGCAAGGGGCATCTCGTTAGAATATTTACAAGAATGCATTGATATGTTTACTTAATTTTCTGTTCCTTTTTTCCCCCTGTTGAGTAGTGTGTGTGTGTGTGTGTTGAAACGTTTATAGCCCTGACATGGCTCTACGAAGTCGGCTGGGCTTTAAGCATCAGTAAGAGTAAGAATAAGGCCACCGGTAATTATTGTCCACTTGACTACTCCATATTCTGTGAGTGAATCACAGACCTACCAGAAGGACGGTCCAAACCGCGCTGGGAATACTGTCACCTACTGGAAGTCTGCCATGCCCAAAAAAATACTTGACACGAGTTTGCACAATGCTAAGGGGATTGTGCACCTTGATGTATATGTCTTCGGGGTTCAAACGAGGTTTCAGTATAAATGATAATAGTACTGCTACTGCTACTACTACTACTACTGCTACTACTGCTACTACTGCTACTACTGCTACTACTACTACTACTACTACTAAAAATATCATCATCATCATCATCATCATCATCATCATCATATGTGCCCTGTCGCATTGCGTTGCGATCATGGCCCTCCACACGAATCTATCCCTTGTCGCTGCAAGTACATCTTCCACCGTCTGTGGTCTCAGCCACCCTGCAAGTCCGTCCAATATGTTCTCCCTGGATCTACCTGGTGTTCTCTGTCGATCCCTCCAGCTTTACTTACTTACTACTATTACTACTACTGCTACTGCTACATGCTACTACCGCTACTACCAACAACAATAACAACAAGAACAATAATAATATAATAATGGTAATGGTAATAATAATAATAAAAGAAAATGCAAAAAAGAAATGATTGGGGTAATGGTAGTCTTATACACCTTAAGCTGGATCGTAGGAGAGTGAGGTGGTCGAGACCTACTATTCTCGGGCTGGCTGTTGACGGCGGGACTCACACACCGTCACTGCTTGAACTTTCCCAGATTGGAAACAGGACCAGGTAGCCATTCACAGCTTAGTGGACTTCGAGTCCGATGATATAATGCTTACCCAGCCACGGTTGAAGGCTGGCATTCCGACTATAGGGCGGGAGCACACAACCCTGACCATATACTCACAGGAGAACCTGTCGTCCATTGATTGATTGATTTGGTTCAGTTTTTACGTCGGCACCCACCTCATCTAATCCTATACTGACACCACCAGAACAACGATGATGTTAAGATGGGACAGTGAGAAGACCAGTTTTAATGTAGTGCACCCCGGGATTCGAAACCACAACCGTTAGCATGTGAATCCACAACCATTAGTCGTTGCCCATGCAACAGGTTCTGTCTTTATTCGACGCTGGTGTGTGTCATGGGAAAGGCTCATAGTTAAGACTTTATCCTACCTCCCCCCCCCCCCCCCCCTTGGCTGCAGCCCTCGAGTAGCTTTGCTCAAAAATTTTGCCAGGAGCTGCACGAAGGTCAGGTCAGCCTGTTGTCCAGTCACTGTAGGATCTTTCTCCCACGGAAGGTCATTGTGCCTTACTGAAGTTTGTTCAGTGCACAAGCCACTGGGTTGAAGGAAATAGGTGGTCTCTTTGACCTAGGTCTGTTGTGGCTGGGTGCAGTGAGTATAGTAGGTCCGTTGATGTTGGCAGAGAAACACTGTTGTTTTTGGTGTGATCAATATGTCGGTGAATGATTCATGCAGTTGTTTGTGCTGTGATCAATACATCGTTGAATGATTCATCCTGAAGTGGGACAGACTTCACGGCACTCGGGGGTCAAGAGGTCTTACCTTGTCTTGGAAAAGTGAAAGCTATATTGACATATAAACCTAGCAATAACTAAACAGTTGTGTGTGTGGGGTGTGTGTGTGTGTGTGTGTGGTGTGTGTGTTGTGCTGTGTGTGTGTGTGTGTGTGTGTGTAGTCATGTATAGTCACGTTTAAGAATGATTCGGGTCTGATCTCTCTCTCTCTCTCTCATCTCTCTCTCTCTTCTCTCTCTCACACACACACACACAACACACACACACACACCACTACACACCAACACACACATACACACACACACACACACACCACACAAACACACACTTTTTTCCCCGTCTAATATCACTCATAGTGAAAAGACGCTGAGTCAGAGAACGAACACACATACACAAACAATAGACACACACACACTTGCACGTACGCACGCATAAATGATACACACACGTTCGCTCGCACGCCCACAACTAATCGCACTTTCTTTCGCCTCTCTGTCTGTCTGTCTTTTGTCGTCCGTTCTGTTTGTCCGTCAGTCTATTTGTGTCTCCTCTTCTCTCTCGCTGTCTTCTCTCTCTCTCTCTCTCTCTCTCTCTCTCTCTCTCTCTCTCTCCCTCTCTCTCCCCCTCTCTGTCTTCTCTCTCTCTCTCCTCTCTCTCTCTCTTTTTCTCTTGGCCTCTCTCTCTCCCTCTCTCTTCTTACACACACACACACACACTCACATTCACACACACACACACACACACACACACACACACACACACACACACACACACACAACAACACACAAACAACATACACACACACACACAGAGACATACACACACAACACACACACACACACACACACACACCACACACACACACACACACACACACACACACACACACACACACACACACACACACACACACACACACACCGATGTGATTTGTTGGATCCTATTTGAGGAATGTACGTAAAAGAAAAGGACTTTTGCTCGTTTCAGTGCCAGTGATACGATAGGATTTCCGTCACACAGCCCATACAACATCGGTAGAAAAGCCGATGAAAAAGTCTTTGTACTAACATAGCTTAGTAGCTATGATCATAATGAATAGTGTGTTCTGCAGAACATTGTAAAAGGACAAATGTGTGTTAAGTGCGTTTTCTGTTGGAAATAGTATATAGGAGACTCAACTCGTTTTACGTTTAAAACTCTGCGATTTTTGTTCGTTGAAAACTTTTGGAAATACTTGACACATGGTAAATTGTAATGTTTGTGTTTATCTATACGGTGGCCAAGGTTTGCTTAAATACTCTATAGTATTAGTGAAGTCACTGTCTCTACATCTGTTGGTGCTACTACTACAACTGTTGCTATGTACCACGAGTGTAAGTGTAGTCTAATAATATTACTGGTACTGCTAAGTACTACTCTGCTCTGCTATTGCTAGAAGTATTACGACTAAGAACAAGATTGGCGTAAATAAAGACTATTACTGCAGCCATTGCCACTACATCTGTTACTGTTTTACTATACAGCTATTGCTGTTTACTATACTGCTGGTACTATTGCTGTTGCTACTATGCTGCTGCTGCTGCTGCTGCTGCTCTACTGCCAGTTTTTATTAGTCGTCTACCACTACTGTTATTACTACTACTGTTCTTACTGCTTCAACTGCTGTTGCTGCTGCTGCTGCTAGATTTCTGCTGTCAGTACACAGAAAGTAATCGTACAACTATTGATACGTTTGCACTTTTTTGTCAATGGTGCTAGCATTGCTACTGCGGCTAGGTGATGTGTGTGTGGCGTGCGTGTGTGTGTCTGTTGTGTGTGGTTCTGTGTGTGTCTGTGTGTGTGTGTTGTGGTGTGTTGTGTCTGTGTGTGTGTGTCTGTGTGTGTGTGTGTGTTGATGTTGTGGTGAAGCACTTTTATTAAACAGTTTGTTTCTTGTTTGATTAAGTAAACACTGTCTTTACGTATTTAATGGTGTACGATCATTACTTTTCTTGGTAGTCTAGGGGGGCGAGGGGAGGGGGGGGGGGGCAAGGGTAGATAAAACTTACGAATATCTAATTCTTCTTCTCAAAGATAATCAGGAAGGGGGGGGGGGAGTTGAGGGGGGAGACCTTCAAGGCTGGTAGTTGTCAACACATGATTTGATTCAGGATAAATCTTGACTGGTAATTATCATTTAGCTTCCAGTAGGTGCGTTGGTGTACGGCACTATCTGGAAAGCAACAACAAACAAGAAGCAATAGTAACAAAAACAAACAAAAACAATAGTAACAATAACGTAAACCCAACATGGTCAAACCATTCCGTCAGTGTTTCTGTCCATTTTCGAAAATAACAATAACATAAAACTCGATATGGTCAAGCCAACTGTCTGTGTTTCTGTCCATTTTCAAAAATAACAATGAAACCCAGCATGATCAAGCCATACCGTCTGTTTCTGTGCATTTTCAACAATACCAATAACATAAAACCCAACATGATCAAGCCATACCGTCAGTGTTTCTGTCCATTTTCAACAATAATAATAACACAAAACATAACATGATCAAGCCATACGTCAGTGTTTCTGTCCATTTTCAACAAAATGATGATAACATAAAACCCAACATGATCAAGCCATACCGTCAGTGTTTCTGTCCATTTTCAACAATAATAATAACATAAACATAACATGATCAAGCCATACTGTCAGTGTTTCTGTCCATTTTCAACAAAAAAATAACATAAAACCTAACATGATCAAGCCATACCGTCAGCGATTCTGTCCTTTTTCAACCTATATAATAACATAAACTAACATGATCAAGCCATACCGTCAGCGTTTCTGTCCATTTTCAAAAATAATAATAACATAAACCTAACATGATCAAGCCATACCGTCAGTGTTTCTGTCCATTCTCTTGATTCACAGCGGGCTCTTGTAGTCAAGCCGTGGACACAAGATATGATATCTCGACCTGAAGCCCTGTCCCCCAGCTGGCAACGTAAAGCTTTTTTTTTTTTTTTTTTTTTTTTTTAGGATCATCGCACTTAGGAAGTTACCTTTGTGCTCACCTTTTTTTTCGTCCCATTTTTCTACGCCACCTTAATGGCCACAGGAGTTGGCACAGTTTTTTTAAGGATCATCGCAGATGGCAGATTGGCTGGAGCGCCTATGGAATCGTGTGAGTGTTATGGAGTCCCTTTTGCATAAACTCGAATCCTTTATTATAATAAAAACAGCGTGTGTTTTTCATAAATGTGACATTGAAGTAGTCTTGTTGTTATCCATTCCCACCCTTGGTATGGTAAGTGACGAATGTGGACTTGACATTATAGACTGGTGGTGACCAAAATTAGTCTACGTATTATATATTCCAAGCGTTCATAAGATCAGCTTATTTGATAAAATGACCTTGAAATGGAATTTTGTATTACTGATTTACTACTCACGGTGGCATTGGAGGATTTTCTCGATAAGTCTTTAGATGTAGACAAAACTTGTCCATATATTTTCGGAAAATCCATGCTTTTGTTTGTTTGTTTGTTTTGTACGTGTGTGCGTGCGTGCGTGCGTGCATGGGTGTGTGTGTGTGCGTGTGTGTGTGTGTGTGTGTGTGTGTGTGTGTGTGTGTGTGTGTGTGTTGTGTGTGGTAGGTGTATTGATCCATTCGTTTTGAGATTGCCCAGTGTAATTGGCTGGTGCATTCGCCATACATCTCTGTTCTTGATGATGTTGGCTCAGATTTAACAGGGATCCACCACTTAAGTTTGGGTTTTGTTAAAGAGGTATTTGTCGCACCCTGTGAATCCCTTATGCGCTTCACCCAAATCTGCCAGTTATCGTCTGCCAGACTTTTTGAGCCTTCATAAAACCCTACACACTGGCACGCCATTGAAATGGAGAGGGAAGCGGGGGGGGGGGGGGGGGAGCATGACTTATGAAGCGCTATAAACTGTTTCAAGCATTCAAATGGGCAGCAAAGAAAGCTAGTTGTATGTAGGCTGGGATTGAAGTGGAGACCTCTGCAGATCTAGAGTCTACGATTCTGTCAAAAGAGCCAGCTAGCCGGCGTAAGAAAAACTCCAAAATATTCTGTCTTCTGTGGCAGAGAAAAATCTCCGTCTTTCTTTTCTGCATTGGCTCTCCCTCTGTGCCATTGTCCCGCCCGTACTTTCTTCTGTTTTCTTGTTTTTTTGTTGTTGTTTTTTAAAGTAAGGAGTAAAGAGGAAAGATGACAAGGCAGAGAGTGATAGGAACAGTATCTCTTTCTCATACACACACACGCGCGCGCGTGCACGCACACACACACACACACACACACACACACACACACACACACACACACACACACACATACACACACACACGCACGCACGCACGCACGCACACACACACACCTCACTCTCTCTTTCTCTGTCTCTCTTTCTTCCTCTCTCTCTCTCTCTCATTGTCTCTCTGTCTCTCTCTGTTTCTGTCTGTCTGTCTGTCACTCTCTCTCTGTTCTCACCCTCCCTCTTTCATTGTGTGCCTTTTTCTCTCCAACTCACCATCTCTCTTTCCTTCCCCCCCCCTCCCCTTCTCTGTCCTCCTCTCTCTATCTGTCTGTCTCCTTTCTGCTCACCCTTCCCTCTTTTTTTTTCCTCTCTTTGTCTGTCTTACTCTCTCTGATCTCAGTTCTTACTTTAAGCATAATCATCAGGTACAGCCAGTTCTCATATGTTCACCCTAACCCTATTCATCGGGAGGTTTGAGGAAATGCTGTCGACCGAGTTTTTTTTTTTAATATTTTTTTTTATCTGTCAAGCAGATCAATATGCCTATGCGACTGTCCTGTACACCAACCACCCTACGGGTTTTCCAGTATGCGAACTAGCTCTTGTATAATTATATGTGGAAAGACAGGAATCAAACGAGACCTTCGGCAGAAAATGCTGTTGCTGCTGCTGCTGATGCTGAACCTGTGTCTGCCGCTGTCTGTCTGTCTGTCTGTCTGTCTTCTCTCTCTGTCTCCCTCTCTCTCTCTCTCTCTTCCCCCTCCCCCGTCCGTCTCACCATCCATCTGTCTGTCTTTGTTTCTCTTCTTTCTTTCACTCTCTCTCTCTCTCTCTCTCTCTCTCTCTCTCTCTCTCTCTTAATGTTTTGCTCACTTTAAAAATCCAAACAAATAAATGTTAATTGAATATCACTAAATGCGATAATTTAATATCGCTGATTCGTATGTGTGTTGATCCCTGTCGAAAAGAACATGTCTCCAGATGTACCAATTCTATTTTGTACTATATTTGAGTGGTAAATGGGTCTGTTTCTAAGACTGGTTATGAATGTAGTGGTTTTGTCCTTTATTCATATGTACGCGTGTGGACGTTGGAGTGAGAAGGTCAACAGCGGCCAAAGGAAATACAGCATGTCAGAAATTGTTTACGACTTCCCACTTATCTCTCTCTCTCTCTCTCTCTCTCTCTCTCTCTCTCTCTCTCTCTCTCTCTTTCTGCGTCTCTCTCTGTCTGTCTTCTCTCTCTTTCTCTCTCTTTGTCTGTCTGCCTGCCTTTCTCTCTGTCTGTCTGTCTCCTTTCTCTGTCTTTGTATGTCTGTCTCTCCTTTCTCTGTGTCGGTCTCTGTCTGTCTGTCTGTCTTCTCTCTCTCTCTCTCTCTCTCTCTCTCTCTCTCTCTCTCTCTCTCTCTCTCTCCCTCCCTTTCTTTTTCCTTCTTTTTTTTTTTACTTGTTTTTTTTTCTTCTTTCTTTTTCGTTTTTCTTCATATTTTCTTCTTCTTTTTCTTCACCTCCTTCTACTTCTTTTCTCTTTAACAATATTGTGGGCTTTTGTCTCAGTCTTTGTACTTCAAATCTTCATAGCGGCTCTGCTGTATGAAACGTTTAGGTCATACGAAAACGTCTCGTCCAGCCGAAAGAGACAGTCAGTAGATCACAAGGCTGTGATCCATTGATTGGTCACGATGTCAGAACATTTCTAGCGGCATTAGAAAAAGGTATGTGTGTGTATACGCAGTCACGCGTGCGCGTATGTTTGCACGTGCGTATGTGCATTTGAAAAAGATGTGTATGTGCGTATGCGCAGTCACGCGCGCGCGTATATATGCACCTGCTTATGTCATTATAAAAAGGTGTGTGTTATGAAAAGGTGCGTGTTTGCGTATGCACTGTCACGCGCGCGCGTATGTATGCACGTACGTATGTGCATTTGAAAAAGGTGTATATGTGCGTATGCGCAGTCACGCGCGTGTATATGTATGCACGTACGTATGTGCATTAGAAAAAGGTTATGTTTGCGTATGCGCATTCACGCGCGCGCGTATGTATGTATGCACGTTCGTATGTGCATTTGAAAAAGGTGTATGCGCAGTCACGCGATCGCGTATGTTTGCACCTGCTTATGTGCATTTGAAAAAGGTGTGTGTGTATGTGCAGTCACGCACGCGCGTATGTATGCACGTACGTATGTGCATTAGAAAATGGTGTATGTTTGCGTATGCGCAATCACGCGCGCGCGTATTATGTATGCATGTGCGTATGTGCATCGGAAAAAGGGTGTATGTTTGCGTATACGCAGTCACGTGTGCGCGTATGTATGCACGTACGTATGTACATTTGAAAAAGATGTGTATGTCCATATGCGCTGTCACGCGCGTGTATGTTTGCACGTGCGTATATGCATTAGAAAAAGGTGTATGTTTGCGTATGCACAATCACGCGCGTGCGTATATACTTATGCATGTACCTGCGTATTTGGATTAGAAAAAGGTGTATGTGTACGTGTGACCGTAATTGAGCGTGTGCGTGCCTCAGCTTGCGCGAGCGTTCGTATGTAAAACCTCACATCACGTCGTTATCGATCAGGCAGCCCTCCCCCCTCCCAACGCCTAGCGCCCCCCCCCCCCCCCATCTTCCCCACCTGGGAAAGAGCCTCATTAGGTTTCTGCACCTGTTGGATTTCACGTCACCGACACATGAAGGCTCCCCCAGTTTTGCTAACGTGTGTCTATCCCTGTGCTGTTTGTTGCGTTTTGCTTTCGATTGTTGTTGTGCTTTGGATGGCTGTTTTGTTTTCTTTGGTTTGTGCGGGGAACCCACGCACGCACGCATACCACCACACACACACACACACACACACACACACACACACACACACACACACACACACACACACGCACGCACGCACGCACGCACGCACGCACGCACACGTCTAATATCATTCCGTGAAAAGACGTAAAATCGAAGAACCACAGAGAGAGCTAAAGAACAACAACCAAAACGAAAGGAACCATCAGCAAACACGAAAGGCAACAACGACCGTCTTCGACCTCAGGTCTCCAGTGAGCATTGTACACTTGTGTTGTCTTCGGGGACGACTTAGCGACTCTGTGCGATCGTGAAATGAGAGTTATCATTAACATTATCAGTAACAGCAAGTCTCTATCTGTCTCTGTCTTTCTCTGTCTCTTTGTGTCTGTCTGTGTCTTTCTCTGTCTCTGTTTCTCTTTGTCTGTCTGCCTGTCTTGTCTTTGTCTTGTCTTGTCTTGTCTTTGTCTCACTCTCTCTTTCTCTCTTACTTTCTCCCTCTTTCTCTCTCCCCCTTCTCTTTTTTTCTCTCTCTTTTTTCTATCTCTCTGTCTCTAATTTCCTCGTGCGCTTGCACATACATTCACTCATGTGCGCACACAGTCAGCGCGCGCACACACTCGTGCACGCATGCACACACTCATGTGCACGCGCGCGCGCGCACACACATACGAGTATACACCCACACACAGTTTCAGACAATCTTCAGTCTTCAGAATTCAGCAGTAGTCATTTCTTTATCACATTTTAATTGACATGGTGTATTCCTGCAGACAACAGTGTCACCATCACCAACACCGACACGAGAAACAATAACAACAGCAGTAGCAACAACAACATTGACAACAGTAAACTAAAGCATGATAATGGAATATGAACAGTTAATGAAAGACAACAACGTACATCAAGGAGACACGTGCAATAAAAAATTCAGTTTTATGATCGTTGACGAAACAGAAACGGTGAACATAATTGTGAAGCATAATGCACAGACATGCTCGCGCCAGCAACAAAATGGAGCAGGAAGACGTACTTGCTGTTACATGTTGTGAACGAAACAGTTATTGCTGTTACTGTTATTTTTTGTTTACAACCCAGCCGACTGCGTAGGGCGTATCAGGGCTATAACCGTTTGAAAACATACACAATCTTTCAACAGGAAAAAAAATTATAATCTAAGGAGATGCCCCTGGCGTTAACCACTCCGTCCAATTTGTCGCAGAGGTGATTTTAAAAACATACCTGAATATAAATTTTAACATAACTAAGAACACTAAAACATATATATATATAAAACGGGTCTAAGTTTGCTGAAATTGCTTCTGCATATCTCATTTCCCTAGAGCCCAAAAACACACTTTAATACATTTATCCGGTTATCAGTCCTAAGAGAAAGTGCGTAAGACAGCGCAACTAGCACGTGCATGCATACATACGTACATACATACATACATACATACATACATACATACATACATACATACATACATACATACATACAACAGACAGACAGACAGACAGACAGACAGACAGACATACACCATTCATGCTTACATACTTAACACATTTATAGGGACAACAGAGGCGCTTCTTTGATATGCTTACATACATACATACATATAAGACATACATACGACATACAGACATATATACACATTCATGCTTACATACTAACTCTTTATAGGGACAGCAAAGGCGCTTCTTAATATACATACATACTTACATACATACATACATACTTGCATAGTACTTACATACATGCATACAGACAGACAGACAAACATATACATATACATACAGACGACAGACAGGCATACATACATACATACAACAGACAGACAGACATATATACAGACATATATATACATACATACATACATACATACATACATACATACATACATACATACATACATACTACATACATACATACTAATACATACATACATACATACATACATACATACATACTACATACATACCAGCTTGGCTAGTTGTTTAAACTAAAGGGACGACAGAAGCGCTTCTTTAACAATGCTGTTTTGTTTCGTTTGTTTGTCAATTTTCATTTTGTTCAAATCCTGGGGCAGTGAAACTGTCAGTTTTCAATTTGTTCAGATCTCAGGGCAGAAGAAGTGCATGGGCAATATTATTTTATGCTGTTAAGAAAATGATGTACAGAGTGATTATTAGGAAGTTGGAGGTAATGCTGTAAATATTCTTTCAAATTTACGAAGGCCGACGATTTAATTGTGTGATTGTTGGGATTTCTCCCCGAGGGTGTCCAGACTCATTCTCTTTTCGCTTTTTATGACATGATGACATACGTACCATGAACATATCAATGAAATGTTGAGTGCCCTTGACGTGCCCTTTCAATCGCTCGGTCAGTCCTCTGCCCCCCCCCCCCAGCCTCCCACTGCTCTCCTCTCCTGTTTTGCTGTCTCGTCTCTGCTTCTGTCTCTGTCTCTCTTCTGTCTCTTCTCGTCGTCTCTCTCCCTCCCTCCCTCTCCTCTCTTCTCTCTCTCTCTTCCTCTTTGTCATGTCTGTCCTGTTATATCTTTGATTCTATCTCGCCGATCTTTCCGGATCTTCTCTCTCCCTCCCTCCCTCGTCCCCACCCCTGTGTGTGTGTGTGTGTGTGTGTGTGTGTGTGTGTGTGTGTGTGTGTGTGTGTGTGTGTTGTGCACACACAACACACACACGCACCACGCACGCACCACCAGCAACCTCATCACACACATTCAAAGAGAGTGAAAAAGAGAGGAGATAAACCTGTCAACTCTGTTTTGGCCTATTGCTCACCAGTGGTGGTTTATAATATATGATGAAAATAATAAAATAACGACGACAATATTATAATATTAATGATGATATGATATAATAATGATAAATGTGATAATGATGATGATGATGATAATGGCGACGACGATGATGATAATGACGACGACGACGACGACGATGATGATGATGATGGTAAGGTAGCGCCAAGTCTTGGTATACAAATCAAAGCGCGCACTCTCATCGTTCACTAAAGCATTCACTCGTAATGTAGAACTGGGGGCACAAATCATAAGCACATCGAGAGAGGGTGGATTGGAGGGAGTGAAACAGAAGGGTGGGCACATTACAGGGGGAAATCACTGCTGGACAAAACGTTGAAACCTTGCATATACACGAAGAAATGTGTTATTATTGATTTTCTTGCTTTCTCAGTAGCCCTTTTCATAGAAAAGTGGTAAGAGGGTTTTTTTCCGATTGAAGTGAGATTGTTTTTCTGCCGAATGAAAGATGGTTTTTCTGTCGATTTGTGTGTGTTGTGTGTGTGTGTGTGTGTGTGTGTGTGTGTGTGTGTGTGTGTGTGTGTGTGTGTTTGTGTGTGTGGTGAGAGAGAGAGAGACAGAGACAGAGACAGAGTTTATGTGAGTGCGCGTGCGTGCGTGTGTCTGTGTGAGCGTGTGTATGTTACTAAACTGTGTCAGCAAAGATTATCAGTTGTTTATGGATGGATTTTTTGGGTCCATTTTCAATGCAAGTAAAACAGAACATGTCTGTGTTTCAGTAATTACGTAGATTTATGATAGTCTTACTGGTTTAAATTTCAGGTTAATAACAAACCTGCCTTCTTTATCTGAAAGACAAGCCTTTTGTCTATATCATTGAAATGAAACTCTGCAAGGTTTGCCAGTACATACGTCTGTAGTTTTGTGTTGCGTTTCCTTTACTCTATATGTTTGTTTTGTTATTTGTTTGCTTGCTTAATTGTTGTTTGTTTGTTTGTTTGTTTTTGCAGATGAGTATGCAGCTTCTTCTTCTCTCTTGTTCGTCCTTTTTCTTCTTCTTCTCCGCTTACTCTTGGCCTTTCTTCCTTTTTCTCTTTTTCCATTTTTTTCTCTTCTCCTTCTCCTCTCCTCCCTCCTCTCATTCTTTCCTACTTCTGTTTTTCCTTCTCCTTTTCTTCTCTTCCTTGTTCTCGTACTCTCTTTGTTCTCTTATTTTTCCTCCCCTCTTTCTCCTTCTTCCTTCCCCTCCTTGTTATCCTCTTCCTCCTCTTTTTACTTTTCCCCTCCTCCCCCTGTTTATCTTCTTTTGTTTCCTTTTCTTCATCCTGCTTCTTTTCCTATTACTACTTCTTTCTTGTTCTTCCTCCACTTCTACTCTCTCCTCCTCCTCCTCTTCCTCTTCCAGTTTTCTTCCAATTCTTCTTTTTCTTCC
>CM060314.1:42121304-42126304 GCA_030674185.1 Monoplex corrugatus | reverse complement strand
TTTAATGGGTGCCGTGAAAAATGAGTCAGTCGACAGTACACACAGGGTCCACCCACTTTAACACATGTCTCATTCTCTCACATACACTGTGAACAGTATTTCCAGAAAGGAAGATATGTCTTATTGATTCAAATTTGTGCAGTCTCCAGCCGATTTATGGTATGATGACCATGATATTACTCTAATCCAGTCATATATCAAATACTGTATCTTCTATAATTGGCCCGAATTCACATGTCTTGTGCCTTTCAGCAGATTCGCTGTAACAGTGCAAGACAGTCTGAACTTAAAACAGTCTGAACTTAAAAAAATATCGTGTGAAGTTTATTGAATGAAGAACGAGGTAGTTTTGTTGTTTGTTTTTTGTTGTTGTTTTGTTTGTTTGTTTGTTGTTGTTTGTTTGTTTGTTTTGGTTGAACATCTACACTGATTTTAGCGAATCAGAAATGTTGGTATTAACTTCTACTATTCAGAAACGAACCAGAAAAGTTCCCGTCTGCTACACGTAGCTAATCAAAAGACTTGTATCGACTATAGCCTATTAAAAACAAGCCAGTCAGTAAAGTCTTGGCCATATTTAGCCAGTCAGTTACGATTACTATCATGTTCTGTCAATCAGAAGCGAGCTGGTTTCTTTGATGTCCAAAATGATCTCGACAGTTTAGCCAATCTGAGGAGCTCTATAAAGATCTTTAGCCGTTTAGTAGAAAGCGAGTGTCTGAAAAGCCCAGTGCCAGATTTAACCTAGGCACAAGTTCTGTGGAAAGCTGCAGGGAAAAAGAACACATGGTAGACCCAGGGAGAAAATATCGGACGGACTTGCAGGGTAGCTGAAGACAAGAGAGGGTGGGAGATGTACTTGCAGCGACAGAGGATAGATTCGTGTGGCGAGCCATGATCGTCAACGCCATGCGTAAGGGCACATGATGATGATGATGATGACTAGTTCTGTGGATCTCAACAACTCGGGAACATGCGTTTTCGTTCTCACAAAAATTGTCACTAATCACATCTAGTTGAAGAAAATTGGGTCATTCTCTGTCAGCTAGTATTGATCTGTTGTTTTTCCCTGCCTGCCAACTCCTCTCTAGTTGTATCTAATCAGTAAAGCATTACAAGTGATCATTTTCAGCCAAGTAGTTTTTTTTCCCCAGATGATCACAGAACTCTACTAGAGCCATTTACAGACAATCCAGTGTTTCGGTTGGTTTGTTTTCGGTTAGTTAATAGTAATGATGCTGCTCTGTGTGTGTGTGTGTGTGTGTGTGTGTGTGTGTGTGTGTGTGTGTGTGTGTGTGTGTGTGTGTGTGTGTGTGACAGCTTATAATGCCGTGTATATTGTAAAACCAAGTAGTCAAGTTTTCAGTGTTATCGGATCAAACTTTCCGATCCAGCTGCGCGTGCTCTCTCCCTGTCTCTGTCTTTCTCTCTGTCTCTGTCTCTGTCTGTCTGTCTCTCCCAGTCTGTCTTTGTCTGTCTGTCTCTGTCTCTCTCTGTCTGTCTGTCTCTCTCACACCCCCCCCCCCACACACATATTATTATATATATATATATATATATATATATATATATATATATAAGAGAGAGAGAGAGAGAGATTTTATATACATGTATATGTATATATAGATTATATATATATATATATATATATATATATATATATATATATATATATATTGTGTGTGTGTGTGTGTGTGTGTGTGTGTGTGTTTAAAATCTCTCTCTCTTTCTCCACCCCCTCTCTCTCTCTCTTCAGTATGCATACATAAACACACACGCTCTTTCTCTCTCTCTCTCTCTGTCTCCCTCCCTATCCATTTCTACCATCCTCCCTTTCTGTCTGTCTCTAATCCATCGACATCAAGTGCAGACTAATACTCTGGAGGATGAATTGACAGTTTAAAAATGGAAAGTTTAAATCTTCCCGATGTTTGGAGTCGACAACGAATTCTTGCTTTGCACATCTTGTCCTCTCTCTCTCTCTCTCTCTCTCCTCTCTCCTCTCCTCTCTCTCTCTCTCCTCTCTCTCTCTCTCTCTCTCTCTCTCTCTCTCTCTCTCTCTTGCTCTCTCTCTCTCTCTCTCTCTCTCTTCTCTCTCCTCGTCTCTCTGTTCTGTCTCTTGTCTGTCTGTCTCTCTGTCTCTCTCTGCTCTGTCTCTCTGTCTGTCTCTCTGTCTTCTCTTCTCTCTCTCTCTTCTCTCTCTCTCTCTCTCTCTTCTCTGTGTGTGTGCTCGCGTGAGCGTGTGTGTGTCTGTCTCTCTATCTCTCTCTGCCTCTGTCTCTCTGTCTGTCTCTGTCTCTCTCTCTCTCTCTCTCTCTCTCTCTCTCTCTCTCTCTCTCTCTCTCTCTCTGTTTCTTCGAACTTAATTTCCGCTTGTGTCCTAATGTGTTTATTGTTTTCTTCTATGTTCATTTTGCCTCTGTGTGTTGTGTGTGTGTGTGTGTGTGTGTGTGTGTGGTGTTGTCTGTCTCTCTCTTGTCTGTCTGTCTCTCTTTCTGTCTCTCTGTGTCTGCATGTTGTGTTGTGTTGTTCTGTGTATTGAGTGTGTCACGCGCGCTTGCGTGTTTGTGAGAGAGACTTTAAAACCAAAAATTATTGGGGATAATACATTGCGAGTGGATATTTAAATTGAAATAAGCTTTAAAGCAAGTCTGATGGCTCAAGTGTATGTGCGTGCTTGGTGATATGGCCGACAAGGGCAACCATCCCAGGAAATTGGAGAAAGGGGTGGGTCTGTGACTTCCTGTATACACGCAGAGAGAGAGTCTGGAGAGGAGAGGAGAGGAGGAGATGAGGGAGAGTGTGTGTGTGTGTGTGTGTGTTGTGTAGACTCAAATGCGTGATCTTGTTGTGTGTGTGTGTGTGTGTTGTTTCTCTCTCATTATATATATATAAAATTTGTTGATGGAAAAGATCTGCAAATAATCAGGAATATGTACTGGAAACAAACAGCTGCAATGAGAATAGAAAACAATATAAGCTCTTCCCAAAACATCAAAAGAGGAGTCAGACAGGGTTGTGTTTTGTCACCAGATCTGTTTTCACTTTACAGCGAAAACATCATGAGAAACCTAGAAAAAGACCCTGGATTAAAGGTTGGAGGAAAAATGGTAAACAACATTCGATACGCAGATGACACCGTGCTAATTGCAGAAAATGAAAGGGACCTACAAAACCTTCTGAATATACTAGAAATAGAAAGCGAAGGTAAGGGATTGGAACTCAACAGCAGGAAGACTGAAGTCGTGGTGATCAGTAAAAAACATGAAATCCCCTCATGCAAAATAACAGCAAATGGCACAACCTTGACGCAGGTTAATAAGTTCAAATACCTGGGAACATTCATTTCATCAGACGGCAGATGCACATCGG
The DNA here is from genome assembly GCA_030674185.1 of Monoplex corrugatus. Classification (NCBI taxonomy): domain Eukaryota; kingdom Metazoa; phylum Mollusca; class Gastropoda; order Littorinimorpha; family Ranellidae; genus Monoplex; species Monoplex corrugatus. The sequence goes on along the minus strand of CM060314.1, from coordinate 42,122,932 downwards.
AAATAACCGGCAGAATCGGCCAAGCCAAAACAGCATTCAAGAAGATGAAAAGCATTCTTACCAACAAATGCCTATCAATTAACATCAGGAAGAGAGTCCTTGAATGTTCTATAGAACCAATACTGTTGTACGGATGTGAGGCGTGGACAGTCAGCAAGCAAAGCCAGAACAAGATTGAGACAGCCGAGATGTGGTTTCTAAGAAGAATGTTGAGAGTTCCATGGACAGCAAAGAAAACAAACGAGACAGTCTTGATGGAGGCAGACACAAGTAGATCACCCATAAGGAAGATTAGGAAAAGACAGGCAACATTTATAGGCCATTTTATGAGGAAGGGGGATTTGGAGCACCTGGTCACAACGGGAAAGGTGGAGGGAAAGAGAGCACCAGGTAGACCCAGAGAGAGAATGTTGGACGGACTTGCAGAGTGGCTGGGGACGAGGAGGGTGGGGGAGATGCTAGGGGCAACGAGAGATAGAGACAGATGGAAGTCCATGATCGCCAACGCCATGCGGCAGGGCACCTGATGAGGATGATATTATATACATATATATATATATATGTGTGTTATATATATATATATATATAGTTATTATAGTTATTTTTAGTAGTGTTGTGTGTGTAGTATGTGTATGTGAGTAGATATATGTATATACATATGTATATAGATAGATATATTGCTGGATAGATAGAGGGAGAGAGAGGGGTAGACGGAGAGAATGGGAGGGAGAGCCATACATACATACACACATACATACATACATTCATGCATACATTCATACATACATACATACATACATACACACATACATACATGCATACATACATACATACATACATACATACATACATACATACATACATACATACATACATATCTATCTGTCTGTCTGTCTCTCTGTCTATCCATATCTGTCTGTCTGTCTGTATGTATGTATTGTGTGTGTGTGTTTGTGTGTGTGTGTGTGTGTGTGTGTGTTGTGTGGTCAGATTGCTTCTGTAAACCTCATTCTCATTCGTATTTTTCGCCATGGTGAAAAACGATGTTTACACGAGTGTCTCGTAACAGCTTCCTGAAATTGCGAATTGCCTCAGTCAGACAGGAAACGGACATTCATTATTTGACTCCATCTTTCTTTCTTTTTTTTTTTTTTTTCTTTTTTTTTTTTATGTCGTTTTAGTTTTCATCCACGAGTCCCCTGTGAAATGGACGTGGTTTCAATGCCCAGCATTTGAAATGCTTGAATCGTGCGCGTGCTTATGATTGTGGCTTCAGAGCGAGAGAGGGGGATGGGCGTGGGGGAGGAAGAACGCGTGTGCGCTCGCTTAGGCACAGACACATACAAACACATAAACACGCGTGGTGTTTGTGCTTTGCAGCAGGTCCTCTGTGATATTATAGTGAACTGCAAGTCTAGGGCTTAAAAGGAACTTTATATCATGACTTGCTTCGAAAAGGTTCCTTGTCTGTCCATTTCTGCTATTCTTCTATCTTCTTCTGTTTTTCTTTTTCTCCCCTTCAATCCCCGCCACCTGATCTCCCCACCCCATCACCGCCTTTTTTTTTTTTAACCGACCTTTGAATCCTCTTGTTTTCTATCAGCATCTTTTCCTTTGTATATTTATAA
>CM060314.1:42103804-42116304 GCA_030674185.1 Monoplex corrugatus | reverse complement strand
CTCTCTCTCTCTCTCTCTCTCTTGCGCTCGCTCTCGCTCTCTCTCTCTTTCTCTCTCTTTCTTTCATCATATACACACACTCTCACACACACCACCACAACACACACACACACACACACACACACACCACACACACACACACACACACACACACACACACACACACACACCGTCAAATATCACTTATAGTGAAAAGACGTTAAATCAAGCAACGAACGAACACACGCGCGCACACACACACACACACACACACACACACACACACACACACACACACACACACACACACACACACACACACACACACACACACACATACATACATGTATGAACACACACACGTATTCACACACGCACAAACACATACAAATTCTGTGTGTGGGAGACAAAGCTTCGCGAATACACGTCATTTTTTCCCCGCTGTCGTGGCGGGTCCCACAATGCTGGCATGATGTCGTTCACTACACAGTTCCCCCTGTGACATGTTTGTTTTTGATGGGTGTGTGAAATGTTTGTCACCGCCCATGGTCTCATATCTGCCAGAAATTGTGTTTCGGAGAGACAGAAACAGAGACAGACACACAGGCACAGACACACGCACGAGCGCGCGCGCGCGCGCACACATACACACACACACACTCACACACACACACACACACACATACACACACACACACACACACACACACACACACACACACACACACACACACACACACACACAACACAGAGGGAGAGAGAGAGGTGTTACATATAAATAGCAGCATTCGGTCCCAGAGTGTGTGTGGGGTGTGTGGATAAGGAGAGAGGAAAATATATTTAAAAGACAAGAATTTTACAGTTATTTTTTCCAGCATGGCAAATTTGAAAGCACTTTCATGTTTACGGAATATGCCTGGAATGAGTTGTTGGAGTGGATTATTTAGCGCCGGACACCTAAAGCTATAGCGTATTTCAAGAATGTGTAAGGCATGTCGAGGCACATTAATTTCAAAGCACTGCAAAGAGTTAAATAGAAACCAGTCGCCGTGGTGTAGTGGTTAGCGTAATGGAGTGCCGACTGGAAGATTGTGGGTTCGAATCCCCATTAGTCCTTCAAAAATCGTTGTGGGATTTTTCGTCTCCAACCGGCTCCTACCCAGAGTTAAGCGCGCTGTGGGCACATCTGGAAGACTGGGACCGCACAGTCGAGTCTCATCCACTTCGTGGATGCGTCATTGAGGGTGTTTCTCAAATCTTCTTACTAACACTGCAGGTGTCTGTATCTCTCGGTCCAGGCTTATGGCAAGATATATTATGATAGTAATTACAGAGTACAGCCATGTCACGTAGTCTTAATCCTAGATGGAATCCCAAAGCATCATGTTTATCATCTTCATCGTCATCGTCATAGTTACACGGCAAAATCTGTACCAACTTCTTTGGCCATTAAAGTGGAGTAGAAAATGGGATTTAAAAGAGTGAGCACGTAGGAAAGCTCCTTATGTGCGATGATCAAAGAAAAAAAAAGTTAAATATAAATCTGATGTTTGTGGTGTAATGCATGTGGTATTAGTCGCGCTCCTTAATGCTGTAGAGCAAAGACTGTACTTGTTTCGTTGCACTGTCCGTCGTTCATAGTAAGGAAATATTTCTTAAATTAGGGAGTAAAGCTCACTCATCTCCAACCACTCCAACAGACATGGGAAAATAATGCCCAGCTGCTGTATTCTCTTTCTCCTTAAAGATATTATTGGCAGACACAGTAGATTGTAAATGAATATTATTAAATGCATCATGTTGGGATAATGGGAGAACATGAACAAGGAAAAAAGTGAATGAAACAGCTATGAAAAGAATGTTCCATGCTCTGTGTATATTTCTTTTTCAGGTCATCATAGCTGACACGAAAAATGGTAGGGGTCACATTAGATGTAGGGTACTGCCTCTGATTAATCACGCCATGTGCACGCGTCCCTCTGTGTCTCAGCACAGCCTATGCTCTCAGTGCGCGCGCTGTTTGTAATAATGGCAGTGATGCTTCACGTGTTACTACTTCTGCTGACTCGTAGTCTCTGTCTCTGCTCACTAGATGTGTGTTCCTGTCTGTCTCTGGAGTCTTTCTTTGTCGTTGTCCTTATCGTCAAGGCATTGGGCGAGGTCGCCTGCTGCGATCCGCTTTCGCTCGATCGTTCACGGATTCGTCGTCTCTCCTAGTCTGCTTCTATAAGGCGCTCCCCTCCATCTCTGCTGCCTCCCCGCCTCCTGGTTTCCCGTTTCACCCAAGGTATGGGTTCATTGGGGTGGCTGCCTGCCTGCTTGCTTGCTTGCTTGATTCGTTCGTTCGTTCGTTAGCTGCGCCACCGTTGTTGTCGTCGTCGCAGTTGCTGGTGAAGTGCCAGAACTAGTGTTGTTTGCAGCTGCGATTCCCAGTGTTTTGTGCAGCGTCTTCAGTCGAGGGAGCAGTCATTGTGTGCAGTTCAGGGTGTTGGTCTTCCTAGGCTGTGATTTTGTCATTACCTTCGTTTGCGTCTTCGACGTGTAGACTTGTATGCGTTTGTGTTGGTTTTGGAAAATTGGGGAGTCTTGACTTTGTTGGAGGTGTTTTCGTTTCTGAGCAGGTGAGTGTGCGTGTGTGTAATGGTGGTTTGGCTTGGCTGTGGTGGTGAGGGTGAGGCAGTTGTTATTAGTCGCTGTACTAGTAGTGGTGGTGTGGTGTTGGTGGCAGCAGTAGCAGCAGTGTTAGTGGTAGCGGTTGTAGATTTTTTTTTACTGTTTTTTTTCTTTTCTTTTTTCTTTTTTTTTTCTAATAACAGGTTGTAATCGTGTTTTGAATGGTGCATGTGTGCGCGTGTGCTCGCGTGCGTACGCGTATATGCTGTGTGCATGTGCTGATCTCTTGTCACATTATATGTGTGACCGTGCCAGAAGCGGTGCACATGACTCATACTTGGACATGCACGCGCCTCGTATTAATTGTCTCTGGCCAAGTCTTTTGTCTTTTGTCGTCAAGTTTCATGATTTATTCCTTCTGACATCTCATTATGCTGCTGGTCTTCACTCTGCTTCACCTGTCTTATTGTGGTCTTCAGTCTACCTAAGCTTTTTTCTTTTGCTCTCCAGATTGCTTTACCTGTTTGGGTTTTCAGATTGCTTTACCTGTTTGTTTGGGTTTTCAGATTGCTTTATCTTTTTGTTTTTTGTATTTTAGTTTTGTTTTTGGTGTGTGTGTGTTTGTTTTTTCGGACTGCTGTAGCTTTTTTCTTTAGGTCTTCTTCTCTTTTTCTTCTTCCTCAGCTCTGTGAAAAGCATTGGGGCGCTGCACTAAATAACTGTTCAGCATCCTCAGCTCTGTGAAAAGCATTGGGGCGCTGCACTAAATAACTGTTCAGCATCCTCAGCTCTGTGAAAAGCATTGGGGCGCTGCACTAAATAACTGTTCAGCATCCTCAGCTCTGTGAAGAGTATTGGGGCGCTGCACTAAATAACTGTTCAGCATCCTCAGCTCTGTGAAGAGTATTGGGGCGCTGCACTAAATAACTGTTCAGCATCCTCAGCTCTGTGAAGAGTATTGGGGCGCTGCACTAAATAACTGTTCAGCATCCTCAGCTCTGTGAAAAGCATTGGGGCGCTGCACTAAATAACTGTTCAGCATCCTCAGCTCTGTGAAGAGTATTGGGGCGCTGCACTAAATAACTGTTCAGCATCCTCAGCTCTGTGAAGAGTATTGGGGCGCTGCACTAAATAACTTTTCAGCATCCTCAGCTCTGTGAAGAGTATTGGGGCGCTGCACTAAATAACTGTTCAACATCCTTAGCTCTGTGAAGAGTATTGGGGCGCTGCACTTAATAACTGTTCAGCATCCTTAGCTCTGTGAAGAGTATTGGGGCGCTGCACTAAATAACTGTTGAGCATCCTTAGTTCTGTGAAGAGTATTGGGGCGCTTCACTAAATAACTGTTCAGTATCCTTGCTCTGTGAAGAGTATTGGGGCGCTGCACTAACTAACTGTTCAGCATCCTTAGTTCTGTGAAGAGTATTGGGGCGCTGCACTAAATAACTGTTCAGCATCCTTAGCTCTGTGAAGAGTATTGGGGCGCTACACTAAATAACTGGCCATGTGCTTCTTCCGGCTCTGTCAGTTATATGCCATAGCCTGAGTCTCGGTAGGTAGTTTTTCTGTTCATTCCGAAATCATATCATTCCATTGGGTTTTGTGCTGTCTTGGTTTTTTTTTTTCTTTCTGTCTTCTGCTTTGTACCCCTCCCTCAACAATTCCCTGGAGGATTGATTTAGCAAGGCCATTGGATCTTGTTACAAGGCTGTACCAACGTAGTTTTCTTTTCTGAACTGAAATCAGCGGGTCTTTTTATGGTCCAGTGCGCTGCTTGATGGTTTGGCACACTTGTTCTTTGGCAGTATGATTGTTGTGTCTGATGTTTAGTACCTTGTGATAACACATCATTTTCATGACTTTGGTTTGTCTTTCCAAACCTACTGAGAGAGTCCTTGTCTTGCATGTATACGGGAAGATGGAATATACCAGCGTACATAAGGGCCTGATCTTGTGTTTCATGGAGATATTCTTGTCCTTCCGCACATGTTTCAGCCTGGACAGTGCTGATGCTGTCTTTGCTGCGCTCAAGAGGATTTCTAATTAAGATCCCTCGTTGCTGATGATGGATCCCAGATAAGTGAATTGTTGAACAGTTCCTAGCTTCAATCCATGGACGGTTATATCAGTAATGATGGTCATGGTGTGGCCGACAATCACATTGGTCTTCTCGGCTCTGATTTCCATGCGATATCTTGTCGATGTCACGTCTAGTATTTAAGAAGCTTAGTGAATCCTTGCTTACTGCCTTCTCCAGGTTATCAAAGTCATATGTGAAGCAAAAGTTTGTGATGGTTCTTCGTACACTGGTGATTGTGCTGACATGGTCTTCAAGTGCATGAGTCGTGATGGTAATTGTGTTGACATGGTCTTCAAGTGCATGAGTCGTGATGGTAATTGTGTTGACATGGTCTTCAAGGGCATAAGTCATGATGGTAATTGTGTTGACATGGTCTTCAAGGGCGTATGTCATGATGGTAATTGTGCTGACATGATCTTCAAGGGCGTAAGTCATGATGTGTTCAGGAATAGGTTAAAAAGTGTAGGAGACAGAGGGTCGCCCTGACGAACTCCTCAATAGCACCGTTTGTAAGCCCTGCACTGGTTGCTGTGGAGTACAGTTGCTGGGTGGTGGTGATAAGTTTTCGCCCAGTGTTAAATGTCTGTTCTTTGGCCCATAGTGCCTCCTGCCAGACTCCATCAAACGCTTTCTTGTAGTCTATGGAGATTGGTAGAACCCCCTCTGATGTTGGAGGTGTTTTCACAAAGGGTAATCAGGTTCACAAAGGGTAATCAGGTTCACAAAGGGTAATCAGGTCAAAGATCTGTTCTCTGGTACTTCATATTCTGCATCTGTTTACGTATGAGAGTTAAGCAGCAGAAGCAGATCTGTTCTCTGGTACTTCAGATTCTGCATCTGTTTACGTATGAGAGTTACATGTACTGTCTGAATGCTTAAAACTGTTGCAGCTTTTGTGTGGATTGCATGTTTTTTTGTTCGTTTATGTGTTTGTTTGGTTTTCGTGTGTATATATATATATATATATGTGTGTATATATAATGTGTGTGTGTGTGTGTGTGTGTGTGTGTGTGTGTGTGTGTGTGTGTGTGTGTGTGTGAGTGATGTGTGTGTGTGTGTGTGTGTGTGTGTGGAGAGAGAGAGAGAGAGAGAGAGAGAGAGTATCTTTAGATCATGTGCACGAATGCGTTGATATGTGTTCTCAATTTTCTGTTCCTTTTTTTTTTCCTGTTAAAGTATGATGCATGTTTTGAAACGGTGGTAGCCATGATATGGCTATACGCAGTCGGCTGGGCTGTAAACAAAAATAAGAGTAACAGTAACAGTGTGTGTGTGTGTGTGTGTGTGTGTGTGTGTGTGTGTGTGTGTGTGTGTGTGTGTGTGTGTGTGTGTGTGTGTGTGGTTTTTGTGAGTGAATGTGTATGTGTTCAGTGCCACATGTCTACCTATGTACATTTTGTGAATGGAAAATGACAACAACGATTTGTCAAGCGTTTATATGTTCTTTCCCTTTGCTTTCTGAATCAGTGTATATGTAACATTGATATTGTAAACTTGGTTCATTTTGCTGTTTTAGTTGGTCGCTTAATTAGTATGAAATTAAACCAGATTATGTTCTTAAAACGTATGTTGCGCACAAACGAAACTGAGCTAAAAAAAATCTTATCCTTTAACGCAGTTGCGCCTGTCTGATGGAAGTGATCATTTTCAACTATATTGGGGAGGGGGGGGGGGGAGTATGTGAAGATTGAAGAGACAAGCCGTGCTGATAGATGTGTTATGTATGGCTTTTGTCCCGACCTAACAATGCAGTAGAACTTTTCAATCACTTGGGTGCTTCCCCCCATGGGGATGCCAGGGGCTCTTTCGGTATGAATAGTATCCCCACCTTCTGGAAATTCTGTGCTGGAAATTTCCTCTTGTCTGTCAGTCTCTTTGTTTCTGCCTTGTTCCTTTGCTTTCTGTCATTTCTACCTATCATTTTCTGCCTTAATTGTCCATTCACTTGTATGTGTTCGATAAAGTCTTACGAATTTTTTCTTAAGACTGGTAATTGGGTACATGTATTAAGTGTGGCTCTAGGGAGGTGAGATATGCTGAAGCAATTTTAGGTAATCTATGCCTGTTTTTGTATATGTTTTGGTGTCCTTGGGTATGCTGATATTTGTATTCCGGTGTGTTTTTTAAATCCCCTAATTGGACGAGTGGTCAACGCCAGGGGCATGTCCTTAGATTATGTGCGCGAATGCATTGATATGTGTACTTTCTTTTCTTTTCTTTTCTTTGTTTCCTGTTTTGAAGCGGTTATAGCCCTGATATGGCTCTTCGCAGTCGGCTGGGCTTTAAACAATAATAACCATAAAAAGAAAACTTGGGTGCTTTTAAATCTTGCCCGAGGGCTTTGGTTGCGTAGGGGTAAGAGGACTGAAGGTTTCCCTTTTTGTCATTCCATTAACACGCCTCCTTTCTTCACCCTCACCCGCCCTCACTTCAGCCATCGTTCCCTCTTCATCCAGTCCCCACACTTCCATCTGTCAGTCACTATCCCATTTTGCTCGTCCTTTACTTCTCCTTCTTTCATTAATAAAACGAGCAGAGGCGTCCTCTCTGTTGCTGTCTCTCTCTGTCTCTATCTCGGTATCTGTGTCTGTCTGTCCATCTGTCCCTATCTCTACGTCTGTCTGTCTGTCCTGTCTTTTCTTCTCACTGTTTCTTTCTCTCTCTGTCTCGTCTGTTTGTATCTCTCTCTCTCTCTCTCTCTGTTTCTTTGTGTGTCTCTCTCTCTCCCCCTCCCTCCCTCCCTCCCTTTTCTCCTTCTTCTTCTTCTCTCTCTCTCTCTCTGCCTCCTCCCCCCTCCCCCCTCTCTGGTTTTCTCCTTCCTCTGAGAATCTCCACATACGTTCTTTTTTTAAACGCACGCGTCAGGACGCAGCTCCCCACTTCATCCTAACCCCCACCCATACACCCCAAACAACATATATACACACTTACCCCCCAAACACACAAAACACATACACTTTTAAACACACTCAAAATTTAATTTGTTTGTATTTGTGTATTTGAAATTACCCTCACGTCGACTAAGGAATGGAGCTGTCTTCACGCCACTGTTGTTAGCTGCAGAAAGTGAGTCATGCTGATCAAAGTGTGAGGTCGTTTTTGTCCCGTCCAACAACGCCATAAAACGGGTCACTGTTTTGGCCGTTAAAACAGGCAGCTTCCAAGGGCTTGATAACATGGAAGTCAGGAAGCCTGGAAATGATGGGTTTTCCCTCCGGTCTTGCCCTTAACAAGCCCGTCTCTTCTACTTCCGGTCCAGATGCTTCTCGTCTGTCAGGTCTGGCACTTCGATTTGCCTGTTAGTCACTGTCCTATTTTGCATCTTGTGTCTCCTGTCGTTTACCGAAAAAAAAAAAAAAAAACGAAAAAAAAATGCATACCCCCCTCATCCACACACACACATGCACACAACACACACACACACACACACACCACACACGCACGCACACCACACACACACGCACACACGCACACACACACACACACACACACACACACAGCAGTAAGAAAGAAACAAAGAAAGAAAGAGACAAAAAAACAATCCTTGAACACCAGCAGGCTGTTTTCGTAGTTAGACTGGCGGTGACTGCTCCAGAAAGAGGGCTGTTATGGAGGGCGAAATACATGTCGCTGTTGGATAGTCATCGGGATGCTGAGGCATGAAGATCCTATTGCCCACCACATTGGGTTTGTTTGTTTGTTTGTTGTTTTTATAGAGAGACTGTGATACAGTCATAACAGAATGTCCCACAATCAATCTCTTCTCTCTCTCTCTCTCTCTCTCCTCCTCTTCTCTCTCTCTCTCTCTCTTCCCTCTCTCTCTCTCCCCTCTCCCCTTCCTCTCTGTGCGTGTGTGTCTGTGTGTGTGTGTCGGTTCTTTGTGTGTGTGTGTGTCTGTCTGTCCTTGTAGCAGGGAGGGAAGGATAGAAAGAGGGAGGGAGGGAGAGAAAGGAAGGAGGAGGAGGAGAAGGTCGTTGCTGGGCAGTTGTCGGAATAATTGAAGCATGACTATCCCACTCTCCACCATGTGAATTGATTTTATAGAGAGACACTGTGGCCCAGTCACAGACACATATTTGTTGTCCCACAACTGTGACAGACAGAGAAAAGGATGTCGCTGTTGGACCAGTCCCCGTAATGCAGCGGTTAACGCAAGGGACTACTGACTTGGAAGGTTGTGTGTTCTAATCTCTACCATTCCTGTCAAAATCAGGTGGGATTTTTCGGCTTCATCCAGCTCCTAGCCAGAGTTGAGTGCGCTACAAGCTCAGTGAGAAGACTGGAGCCACACACTTCGAGTTTCATCCACCTCACGGATGCATCATCTGAGACCAACACTGCAGGCTCTTGTATCTCTCAGGGCTGATTGACGCCAGGATATATCATGATAATAAACATTGAGTACGGTCATAGTTGACGCTAGGATATATCATGATAGTAAACGTTAAGTACAGCCCTGTCAAGCAGTCTCAACCCTACATGGAACTCCATAGCATCATAATCATCATCGCCATTGTGATCATTATCATGATATTGTAAGAGATGTTCCAGTTTCTGGAGCCATTAAAGTGGCGTAGAAAACGGGGCGGGAGGGGGGGGGGGTCTCTGTTTTGATTAGTTATGGAGAGGCGAGGCATGAAGATCTCATTACCCACAACATTTTCTTCAAAGAAAGATATTGTGACAGTCATAGAGAGAATATCCCGCAGCTTTGTGTGTATGTGTGCCTGTACGTGTGTGTGAGAGTGGTGGAGAGAGAGAGAGAGAGAGAGAGGTCATTGTTGCGTTGTTTTATCAGGAAAGCTGAAGCATGAAGATCCCATTGTCTACCCTCTGTTGCTCTTTTTGAGACAGACACTGTGTCAGCAGTCACAGTCACACGGGGTTGGGGATTCACACGACCTGTGTGTGTGTGTGTGTGTGTGTGTGTGTGTGTGTGTGTGTGTGTGTGTGTGTGTGTGTGTGTGTGTGGTGTGTGTGTGTGTGCATGACTAAGGCCAACAAGCTTCAATCACAATATCAGGAAGAGGTTGAGGTGGAGAGAGGGGAAATGAAGATTTAAAATATCCATTTAAGAAAGAGAGGTGGAAGGGAGGCGGCTTTCGCTTTCGATTAACCATGGTAAATCGAGGCATGAAGGATCTCATTGCTCACCATATTGTTTAGAGAGAGACACAGCCCCACACCTAAGACGCACACTCACTCACACACACACGCACACAACACACACACACACACACACACACACACACACACACACACACACACACACACACACACACACACACACACACACACACACACACACACTACATTTTTGAAAACCCAGATTAATAATTGATCAATACCAGCAACAGTATTTGAAATGGGGTTGGGTGGGGGCGGGGGCGTTAGAGCAAGAGATGAAGCTCTGTACCATACAGAAGAGAAGCCCTTGACGGCAGAATGGATTTCACTGATGGTTAGTCATCGGAAATTGAGGCATGAAGGACCCTCTCGCCCACAACTTTACCATTTTGGGTTGGGAGACAGCGAAATCTCTCTCTCTCTCTCTCTCTCTTCTCTCTCTTCTCTGTCTGTTCTCTCTCTCTCTCTCCCTCTCTCTCTCTCTTCTCCTCCTCTCTCTCCTCTCTCTCTCTCCTCTCCTCTCTCTCTACCTCTCGCTCCTCTTTCTCTCTCTTCTCTCTCTCTCTTCCTCTCTCTCCTCTCCCATTCTCTGTCACTCTCATCTCATTCCATACAACATGCTCACACACGCGGAGTCTTCAAGTACGTATGTGAATAGACTTTAAGGAACTAACGAACACAGCCACACACTACACACAGTTGATAAATGACCGAAAGAATACCTAGCACTTCAGTATATGTATGTATTTTTATTAAATAGAATATGCGGAGATATGACGTACGGAAGAGTGTGTGACCGACTGTGCATAGGAGACGGCCTTTGACACTGAAAGGTGTTTTTCACTGTTTTGAAACAGTCTTGGAGAAAGTGACGCGTGAAGAATCCTTTCTTCACGACTTCACCATGCGGTTTGCTGAGTCGCAGACACCTGGCCATTGAATGTCCTCAGTCTGTATGTTGTGGTGTGTTGTGTGTGTGTGTGTGTGTGTGTGTGTGTGTGTGTGTGTGTGTGTGGTGTGTGTGTGTGTGTGTGTGTTGTGTGTGTGTGTGTGTGTGTGTGTAGAAAGAAAGAGGGAGGGAAGGAGAGAGAGAGGAAGAGACGGAGGAAGAGAGGGAGGAGGAAGAGGAGGGAGAGAGAGAGAGAGAGATTTCACTGGTGGTTAGTCACCGGAAAGTGAGCCATTGTCCATCGTAGTGGTTAGAGACAAAAAGTCACGGACATACCGAGATTTTCCCAAGACTTTTGGTGGGTGGGTATATATACATATGGTATATATAATATATGTATGTATATTATATATATATGCCTCTCTCTCTCTCTCTTTTCTCTCCTTTCTGTCTGTCTGTGTGTACGCGCGCGTAAAAGGAAAGAGAAAGAGAGAGAGAATAGCAAGATACAAACTGAAAGATGGAATAGACTGATAGAAAATGGAAAAGTAGAGATTCATTTTCAGTTTTCCAAGACTATATCTCTGCACTAGGAACAAATTCCGTATGCACTGAGCAAAGATAGAAACGGGAAAGAAGAGACTTCGGTTCCATTTTCATTTTTCCAAGACGATTTTTGGCGTTCGGAATGCCATATTACGGATAAGATCCAACGTGATCATGGCATAAGCCCTGTATCTGCGCGTGGTAGACAGAGGAGAATGGAAGAGGAATCGATGGAACAGAAAAAATTCACCATTATCAAAAGGTTATTATGTGATTATCTAGAATGCAGAAATTTGGGGCTCTTAAAGCGATAATAGAGTCACTGATTATGGGCTTCCTGTAACACTTTGAACTGAACTGAAAAAAATCATTACACCTCGCCCTCTGACAAGACCAGCAGCTGTAACAACAACGATATTAATAACAACTCCTCTCTCTCTTTCTCTCTCTCTCTCTCTTTCACACACACACACACCTCTCTCTCTCACTCACTCACTCATTCACCCACTCACCCACTCACCACACACACTCACACACACACACTCACACACACACTACACACACACACACACACACACACACACACACACACACACACACACACACACACACACACACACACCACACACACACACACACAGTCACACACACACCAGAAAACGTACGCTCATTCACACAGTGTCTCATACACATATGTAAAACATCAGGTCAATCAGCACAACTAACATTGCTCATATTGAAATAGAACCTAATGTATGGTGGTCTGATCTAGCCAAAAGGTATTAACCCTGTCTGCTATTCTGGCCAAATTCCAATAAAAAACACTGTGCAGTACAAATTCCATCCAAAGCTTCAGCTAAAATTCAATCCCGGCCAGCTTTCTACGATGTCATTTAATCGAAGAAGATTAAGAAAATCCTATTGAATTTCTTCCTTGGGCCAGACGCATATATTGCGACATGAGGAGAAGTCTCTTCCATCTCGAGAAACTTGCTTAGTGTGTCCTTTCTTCTGTAACCTTTTCAGACTTTGAGGATGCTTGAAATTTCAGATGTGACGACAAGGAGAAAAACTGCTTTGGTTTTACTTGCAAAATTGAAAGCAAAAACAAACAAACAAAAAACTAAACAGAACAAAACAAAAAAAGACATACAAAACCAAAATCAACAGAAAACAGAACAAAGATGAATACATGAATAAACGAAAAATAGTATACAAAGAAATACTCAAACGTAATTAGATAAATGAATTAAATGAAATATACTT
>CM060314.1:42088804-42091304 GCA_030674185.1 Monoplex corrugatus | reverse complement strand
AACAGAAACTGTGAGCTAGTTACAATGAAAACAGAAGCTGTGAGCTAGTTACAATGAAAACAGAAGCTGTGAGCTAGTTACAATGAAAACAGAAGCTGTGAGCTAGTTACAATGAAAACAGAAGCTGTGAGCTAGTTACAATGAAAACAGAAACTGTGAGCTAGTTACTCTTAAGTAAACGTGTAGGTAGAAAAGTAGGAGAGATCGAATGCGCGCGCCCAAGATAATTACCATCTTGGGTGTTTGCGAACAACGATTATGACATAAATTCGATTATTCCCCAGGCACACAGAAAACGCCGACTGTTGTTATCAGGAAAATGCCATCTCTGCTGGCGTCATTCAGTGCTGAAACTAGGACTGTCGATTTTTTCCCCAGCTCACGAGATCAGAAATGTGATACAGCATGATGTGTTCTGTCCAAAACGAATTTTTGCCTACAACTACATGATCTTGTCGTCAGATAATAGTGTCATTAGCTGTCCCCGTTTTAGCGCCATTTCTGTTCTTGTTGTTGGATTCACCTACAAGGAAAACGGAGATTAATAAATGAAGAATTTATGTCATATATTTGATTTTTAGTGTATTTCATTAAAAGAAAAGAAGGTGTCTTTGGATTGATTTCTTTGTTTATGTCAGAGTGTGAGGGAACAGGTGGAGCTATAACCTTTAAGCTATTAATCTTTCTGAAGAAGAAAACTCATCTGATCAATAAAACAAAACATGTAGTTATTTTCAGAGAGAAAACAGTTCTCAGATGGAAAAGGATCAGCGGAGTTTATTCAAGGCTCAGAATGTGACAAGATAATCGTTTTGGGGCAAAGAAAATAATAGGACATGGAGAGCCTAGAAGCTAGCTTAGAAACTATCATAAATGTGACAAGATAATCGTTTTGGGGCTAAGAAAATAACAGGACTTGGAGAGCCTAGAAGCTAGCTTAGAAACTGTCATAAATGTGACAAGATAATTGTTTTGGGGCAAAGAAAATAACAGGACTTGGAGAGCCTGGAGGCTAGCTTAGAAACTATCATAAAGGTGACAAGATAGTCGTTTGGGGGCAAAGAAAATAACAGGACTTGGAGAGCCTGCGAGCTAGCTTAGAAACTGTCATAAAAGAACTGTACAGAGGGATCGTCCGAATTAAACGTGTTAAACGAATTAAACGTGTTAAAACATGTTTATTATCATTGAGAAAGTGGAGCAGTCCGCCTATCGTCGTAGTATATTTGTTACTAAGAATATCTCCGTCTTTGTTTTCATAGAAATGCAGTAGGGAGTATGGTTTTGTTCAAGGGGGAGGCAAGGCATTCAGACAGCTCTGTTTCCTACAGTGAGGCCAGGTTGGCGAAAAGTAGAGCTGTCTTCTTACAATCTGATTGCATGGGTTTAAATCTGCCTTGAGGAAATGTGCTTTGCCTCCACTTTGCCTAGCTGGTCAGGATTAGAAAAGTTAAAACTACTGGGAAAGAAGGATCATCGATCATCCATCTTCATCGCCGTGGACGACGGTGGGAGCTCCACTCTTTGTCACGAAGGATCGCCAGGCGACACGGTATCTGCTCCTGTGTTTGATGTCATGGAGCCCCAATTTTCAGGCGTCAGCGATGTTGTCCACAGCAGGGGGGGGGGGGGGGGGGGTCTTCAGCAGCTAAAAAGTGGATCTTGTTCAGGCGCAGGACCTGGCGCTGCTTCATCTTGAAGGGACCTCAGTGAGCAGTAGATCTCATCACATTTAGATGACTCTGTAGACATTTGCTTTGTATTGCTTGGAATCATGGATTGTTAGAAGGCCACATGCAGGCCACGTATCTCCGACTTCAGCCCTGTAGATTCTCGTTAGGGTTTACAGGCCATGTGCCTCAGTCTTCAGCCCTGTAGGTTCTTGTTATGGTTTACAGGCCATGTGCCTCCGTCTTCAGCCCCGTAGGTTCTTGTTATGGTTTACAGTCCATGTATCTCCGACTTCAGCCCTGTAGGTTCTTGTTATGGTTTACAGTCCATGTATCTCCGACTTCAGCCCCGTAGGTTCTTGTTATGGTTTACAGGCCATGTATCTCCGACTTCAACCCTGTAGGTTCTTGTTATGGTTTACAGGCCATGTATCTCCGACTTCAGCCCTGTAGGTTCTTGTTATGGTTTACAGGCCATGTATCTCCGACTTCAGCCCTGTAGGTTCTTGTTATGGTTTACAGGCCATGTGCCTCCGACTTCAACACTGTAGGTTCTTGTTATGGTTTACAGGCCATGTATCTCCGACTTCAACACTGTAGGTTCTTGTTATGGTTTACAGGCCATGTGCCTCCGACTTCAACACTGTAGGTTCTTGTTATGGTTTACAGTCCATGTATCTCCGACTTCAGCCCTGTAGGTTCTTGTTATGGTTTACAGGCCATGTATCTCCGACTTCAGCCCTGTAGGTTCTCGTTAGGGTTTACAGGCCATGTGCCTCCGACTTCAGCACTATAGGTTCTTGTTATGGTTTACAGGCCATGTACCTCCG
>CM060314.1:42023804-42083804 GCA_030674185.1 Monoplex corrugatus | reverse complement strand
TTTCGTCACCATCGAATTCAGCTAATACTAGTGCTTTCGCCACCATGGAATTCAGCTAATACTAGTGCTTTCGTCACCATCGAATTCAGCTAATACTAGTGCTTTTGTCACCATCGAATTCAGCTAATACTAGTGCTTTCGTCACCATCGAATTCAGCTAATACTAGTGCTTTTGTCACCATCGAATTCAGCTAATACTAGTGCTTTTGTCAGCTAATACTAGTGCTTTTGTCACCATCGAATTCAGCTAATACTAGTGCTTTCGTCAGCATCGAATTCAGCTAATACTAGTGCTTTTGTCACCATCGAATTCAGCTAATACTAGTGCTTTCGTCACCATCGAATTCAGCTAATACTAGTGCTTTCGTCACCATCGAATTCAGCTAATACTAGTGCTTTCGCCACCATCGAATGCAGCTAAAACTGGTGCTTTTGTCACCATCGAATTCAGCTAATACTAGTGCTTTTGTCACCATCGAATTCAGCTAATACTAGTGCTTTCGCCACCATCGAATGCAGCTAAAACTGGTGCTCTCGTCACCCTGGAATTTAGCTAAAACTAGTGCTTTCGTCACCCTGGAATTCAGCTAATACTAGTGCTTGTGTCACCCTGGAATTCAGCTAATACTAGTGCTTTTGTCACCATCCAATTCAGTTCCCGTGCTCCAGAACATACAACAGAACATGTAACTGAATGTCCAGTCATTGACTCCACAAACTTCCATCACTGCACACAGACATTTTCCCCTCCTCTCCTCTTGCTCTTCCTCATTTTCTACTTCCTTCTCTTCCTCTGCTTCCTCCTCCCGTCTCCTGCTGTTTCAGGACGGACGAGATTTCGTTACCCCGACCAGTTTTGGAAATGTCCCAACTAAAGATTGCCAAGAATGCTATATTGTCTGGATTGTATTATGGCTGTGTTTGCCAGGATACATGTTACTTTCAGGATTTTCAATTTGGCGTCTTTATTGATGATATGGCTGCCTGATATCTGTTACCCCAAGATTGCCAGAATTTTGTTCTTTATTTCTTTGTATGTCCATTCACGTTTATGCTGTTAGACTGAATTGTGTTGCTTCCAAGATTGTAATGTTGTCGAAGGGATTTGCCGTCTAAAGTGTATTACTTTTAAGATTGTAATATTGTTGGAAGGTTTTGCGGTCTAAATTGCATTACTTTTAAGATTGCAATGTGGTCGAAAGGTTTTGCACTCTTAAGTATGTTACAAGATTGCCATGTTGTTGGAAGGTTTTGAGGTCTAAATTGCATTACTTTTAAGATTGCAATGTGGTCGAAAGGTTTTGCACTCTTAAGTATGTTACAAGATTGCCATGTTGTTGGAAGGTTTTGAGGTCTAAATTGCATTACTTTTAAGATTGCAATATGGTCGAAAGGTTTTGCACTCTTAAGTATGTTACAAGATTGCCATGTTGTTGGAAGGTTTTGAGGTCTAAATTGCATTACTTTTAAGATTGCAATGTGGTCGAAAGGTTTTGCACTCTTAAGTATATTACAAGATTGCCATGTTGTTGGAAGGTTTTGAGGTCTAAATTGCATTACTTTTAAGATTGCAATGTGGTCGAAAGGTTTTGCACTCTTAAGTATATTACAAGATTGCCATGTTGTTGGAAGGTTTTGTGGTCTAAATTGCATTACTTTTAAGATTGCGATGTGGTCGAAACGTTTTGTAACCTTAATTGTCTTGCTTTTAAGATTGCTTTGTTGTCAAAGGTTCTGCAGTCTGAATTATGTTACTTTTAAGATTATAATGTTGTTTGAATGAAAGGTTTTGCAGTCTTAAGTTTTGTTACTTTCAAGATTACTATGTTGTCGAAGGTTTTGCAGTCCAAATTATGTTGTTTTAAGGTGACTGCGTTGTCAAAGGGTTTGCAGTCCGGAGTTTGTTACTTTCAAGATGGTGATGTTTTGGAAGGGTTTTGCTATATAAGTAATGTTACTCTACAGTATGCATTGTTGTGGAGGTGACGTTAGTGACAACTGTCTTTGAAAAAAAATGTCCCTCAGAAGGTGGTTGTTGCGATTTTTCTGCTGTTGGCAGTCCGATACTGTGGAGAGTAAGTAAGTGTCAGGGTTACACTGCAGTCTTAATTACCGTCATTAGTTCTACTGATTATGTAGGTCTCGTGACCACTTACCTTCAGATTACGATAATTGCCAATCGTTTGGTGATTGCCTTATTAAAGTCAAGAATCCGTTTCTGTCGTGTGTGTGTGTGTGTGTGTGTGTGTGTGTGTGTGTGTGTGCGTGCGTGCGTGCGTGCGTGCGTGCGTGCGTGCGTGCGTGCGTGCGTGCGTGCGTGTGTGCGTGCGTGTGTGTCTGTCTGTCTGTCTGTCTGTGTGTATCTGTGCCAGTCGTTTGTGATTGCCTTATTACAGTCAGGAATCCGTTTCTGTCGTATGTGTGTGCGCGCGTGCACACACGCGTGTGCATGCGTGAGTGTGTGTCTGTGTATCTGTATCTATGCTGGTCTTGCTAATCTTTTTTTTGTTTGTTTGTTTGTGTTGTGTGTGTGTGTGTGTGTGTTGTTGTCTGTCTGTCTGTCTGTCTGTCTGTGTATCTGTGCCAGTCGTTTGGAATAGCTTTATGAAAGTCAAGAATCCGTTCCTGGCGTGTTTGTAAGTATGTGTGTATGTGTGTGCGTGTTCATGCGTGCTTGTGTGTATCTGTTTTTGTGTATGTGTGTGCGCGCGCGTGCCTGTGTGTGCCTGCGCGAGAGAGGAGAGGGGACAATCGACAGACGTGCAAATAAAGGCGTTCGTGTGTATGCATTAGTGTAGCGGTTTGGGCATCATGCCAGCCAGACTGTTCTAGTACTTGCTTAGAGTCATACATACCATCATCGAGTTAATGCAGCCCCATCACGATCCTGGAGACACCACTGAACATAAAAAACTGAACCGGCCGTCTTGTTACGAGTACTGTAGACAGACTTTAATTTATTACTTTGGACCAAGGAGATCACGTTGCAGACATTTCATTTCAAAATGTCTTGAAGATTTGCTGGGATCACACTAGTAGATTTTGTTAGTGTCTTTTTTTTTTTTTTTTTTTTTTTTTCTTCTTCTTCTTTCTTCTTCTTCTTCTCCTTCTCCTCCTTCCCCTCCTCTTCCTCCTTTCTTTCTTTCATTCTTTCCTTCACCGTGTAGATTATTGCGTTATATGGCGTGGTACCACAGTCTGTCAGAAGGCGCCAGCAGGCCCATAACTCCTGACTTCGGCCCTCGAGGTTTTCAGTAGGGTTAAGAACCCCGCCGTGAGCTCATGGCCAAAAGACTACTCTGTGAGCACAAGGAGCTATGGTTTAAGACGAACCTTATCCGTCTTATGGCTTCGTCATATGACAAAAAAAAAATTATCAATTGTGTCAAGGGCCGTGTGGGTTCGAATCCTGGGGTTCTCAAAATTAAAACTGGCCTTCTCACTGTCCCATCTTAACATCATTGCTGTTCTGGTGGTGTCAGTGTGGTATTAGATAAGTCCCCCTTCCCCCACTTCCCTGGGATGGTTATTCCCGTCGGCCATATCACCTGAGGTGGGTGCCAACGTAAAAACTAAACCAAACCAAACCGAACCGAACCGAACCGAACCGAACCGAACCAAACCAAACCAGATCATCCCATCCCTGAACTGATAGAAACTGTCGCCAAGCCAGGTTTATTTCACAGCCAACCTGCACATCTACATGTAAAATCCGTTCACTACTTGCGACTGGCTGGGTTGGGGATGGTTGTGCCACTACCAAGTTTAAGAGAGACTTTTCTATTAAGAGACTGTAGAGGTGGTGGTTAGTTTTAGCAATCCATTACCGTCGGTGTTGCGTTAGTCTAAATGATGTGCTTCTTTCAGCATGGTGTTAATGCCCTGTTTTCTTACTTTCAGCTCGTTTGTAAACACTCTATTGTCAACATTTTTACTTTCAGCTCGTTTGTGAGCATTCTGTTGTCAACATCCTCACTTTTGGCTTGTTTGTAAACATTCTATAGTCAACATTTTACTTTCAGGTCGTTTGTAAACATTCTATAGTCAACATTCTTACTTTCAGGTCGTTTGTAAACATTCTATAGTCAACATTCTTACTTTCAGGTCGTTTGTAAACATTCTATAGTCAACATTCTTACTTTCAGGTCGTTTGTAAACATTCTGTAGTCAACATTCTTACTGTCAGGTCGTTTGTAAACATTCTATAGTCAACATTCTTACTGTCAGGTCGTTTGTAAACATTCTATAGTCAACATTCTTACTGTCAGGTCGTTTGTAAACATTCTGTAGTCAACATTCTTACTGTCAGGTCGTTTGTAAACATTCTATAGTCAACATTCTTACTGTCAGGTCGTTTGTAAACATTCTATAGTCAACATTCTTACTGTCAGGTCGTTTGTAAACATTCTAGAGTCAACATTTGCTCACTTCTCTCGTATTACTTTACTGGAAGAAGGCAGACGAAAAGGAAAGGGGCAGAAGCCGTTATGTTCAAACCTAAAACGGACCTAGCAAGTCGCGATCATGTTCGTCCCTGGAACACGCAACAAAAATAGGACATTATTCGCAGTTTGTCTGGAAATAAGCATTTTATAGCTCCGTCGTAGATAGCCATGATTGCTTTATGATCAAGCTTTGCGTTCACGTTCCCGATTACGTCATTGTCTGTCAGCATAATTATCAAAGATTGTGTTTTTGTCAGGATCACTGTGACAGACCAGGTTATTGTCAGGATTACGTTTTTGTCCAGATAATTAAAAAATGACTACGTACTGTCAAGGTAATCTTATTGTCAGATTTGTGCAAAAGATAACGTTTTTGCCAGTATTACTCTGAAAGATTACGTTACACTGAAGATTACTGTGAAAGGTTACGTTATTGTCAAGTTTACTGTAAAAGATCAAGCAAGATTACATCATTATCAGCTTACTGTAAAAGATTATAGCACATCATTATCAGATTACTGTAAAAGATCATAGCAAGATTACATGATTATCAGATTACTGTGAAAGATCATGTTTTTGTCTAGATTACGTGCATAACACACACACACACACACACACACACACACACACACACACACACACACACACACACACACACACACACACACACACACACACACACACACACACACACACACACACACGCACACACACACATTGAGAAAAAGAGGGGGTGAGCACAGGAGTAGAAATAAGTCCAGTTTTGATAAAATTAACGTCGCCAGCATGGGGAAAGGGAAATATGATTTACGTTCAGTTTCCGTGTTTAGTTGCCGCTTGGATAGCGTGGAATGACGGAACTGGAATGGTCCGAAATAGGGGGAACTCTAATGGCCCTGGCCTGTCCTCCCAACAAGACCCCAGAGGCTAATAGCCCATCGCAGACTTTGAAAGGGCAGCATGAAGTATCATGTGTTGCACAGACCTTTCCAGCATGACTGGTCATTTGGGAAATACGGTCTGAATGGATTCTTGTCAGTTCTGTATGTCGGCTTGTTCTAGAAAACGTCTAAGCCATGTTATTTGTCCGACTTAACAACCCATTATGCCGTTGGCTTGTAGGGCAGCGACAAAGATCCTGCACTGTTGTCTGTTCTAGGCCAACCTCCGTAGATTCTGCATATATGTTTCAGGGTCTAGGGTTCTCTTTTATTTCTGTTGTGCGTTGCCATGTGTTTGTGGGTCGTCCTGTCTTACGTCTTCCTTCAGGTGTGTTTAGTATCCCCGTGGGGGTGCCAGGGCCTCTTTCAGTATAAATTGTATCTCCACCTTCTGGACATTCTGTGCTAGAAATGTCCTTTTTTCTGTCATTCTCTTTGTTTCTTTCTTCCTCCTTTCCTTTCGGTCGTTTCTTCCTATCATTTTCTGCCTTGCTGGTCCATCCACCTGTATGTGTTTGATAGTCTTAATTACTTTCTCTTAGAATTGATAATTGAGTGCGTGTGTTAAGGTTATTTTTGGCTCTAGGGAGGTGAGATATGCGGAAGTAATTTTTGGTAACTTAGGCCTATATTTGTTTTAGTTTCCTTAGTTACGTTTGAATTTGTACTCAGGTATGTTTTTAAATCCCCTGTGCGATAAATTGGATGGACTGGTTAACGCCAGGGGCATCTCCTTAGATTATGTGCGCGAATGCATTGATATGTGTACTTAATTTTCTTTTCTTTTTTTTTTTCTTTTTTTTTTTTGATGTATAAGTATTTTGAACTGGTTATAGCCCTGATAGGGCTGTATACAGTCGGCTGGGCTCTAAACAAAAATAACAGCAACAGGTGTGTCTAGTGAAGGGCAGTGCTGGTGATGTTGTCCTGCTGTCTTTGGATTATGAACCCAGTCCACCTCTGTCTTCTTTTCATGATGATAGTTTCTGTACTTTTTTGATTGCATTGGGCGAGTGGTTGTTGGTTGGAGATAATATTGGATCAGAAGGTTAGTATAATACTTTGTGTGGAAGGTCAGTAGCTAGATAAGTCGCTCTCGGTCATCCTCCAGCGTTCTTAGGGTTGAAGGGATACAACTGTAGTACAGTCTTAGCTTGGTGTTGGTGCTGCACTGGGGGGACCACCGCACGTTGTTCTACACTCTGAAGGTGTTTCTGGCCATGCTGAGATGGCTGTTGACGTTACTGCCTGCTCTTCCGTCGTGTCTGGCTGTGCTGTCTAGGCAAGTTAACTCTTCAGTTGTGCAGTTATGGGAGGGTTTGTTCCATTTCTTTGGATTTGTGAGCTACTTGGGATGTTCAGTGTTTAGTACTTCTGTTTTTGTTCTGCCTGATGTTTAGGCCTACTTGTTGTGCAAATATGTTGTGACGGGATGTGTCGCATGTGTTTTCGCTAAGAGACTAGTGTCAGATCGTCCGCTATGTCAAGATCTTCTTGTGTTGAAAAGAGATTGCATCCGCTGCCTCTTCTTGATCTTCAGGTCGTTCGTCCTACCATCCAATCTACGTCCACGTTGAAGAGCAATACTGACATTACAGTTTCTTACCCTATCTGTCTAAACTGTAATAGAATTGATTGGATTTCTTAGAGCACAGCAAACTACTTGGCAGTCAGGCTTTCAGTATTTACTCTTCTTCAGGACTGAGGAGGACTCAAGAGGCCGACATCCAGTTGCAGACTAGAAACGGGAAGGGAAATGTAATTTGATATATTGGTCTCATCGATAGAAATGCTTATTTTGGAGTTAAGGAACAGAAGGAATTCATCATGCTTAGATAGTCTTTTGTCCTTCATGCTACTGGTTCATGTTAATGTCCATTATTGCCTAACTTTAACAAAACTGATGGAATTCCTGAGTACTACGAACAACGAGGTAGTCCAGATTTGGATATTGAAGTTCATACATAAATGTGAAGGGAAAAAAAAGAAAGAAACGAAGAATACATTGCATTCCTTAAATATGAACAGGCGCTGAAACAGTTCATTTAATGCTGTCTACAATTTTCTTATCGATTCTCATGTGGTGATTATTATATTTCAGACTGTTTGGAGATCAGAACGCAATATTATGTAAAAAATGAAAACCCTGTCCTCCACCAAAATTTGCAAGTATTGTTGATATGGCAGCCAACTGCGAGAGCAAGATTTTGAAATAAAATCGGGATGGCAATTACATTCTGTATCCAACACTAATCTAAACCCACCAGAATGATTGGCACTCGAAAATAGGCACCGAGCAGGCCAATTTTGTGATGAGGGCTGGAACTGAATTCGAGCAGAGGTAGGGGTCACCTGGTTGTCAGAGCTGTCGTGTACGAGTGCAATTAGGCAGGAGACCTTCTCTGTTCAGCAAATAATTTCACAGGAAAGGAGATCGCTTGGAAAAGTAGATATTTCAGAAAGGGAAGAGTATTTCTCCGCTAAATCCCAAGGTATTTTTAACATAATCAGTTTGACAGGGAAAGTTAGCTTCGCATGGTAGTGGTTACAGTAAGGCGCATTTCCAAATTGTTCAGTGGGCCTCCAAGCTCTACAGTATATGCTTTCAAAAGAAAAGTGTAACTTGAGCCCAGAAAAATTTTTTTTTCAAGTGTTCATTTTGATGTGAAAAAATGTTTAGGGGAGAACAGTTGCAACTATTGAAAGACACACCTTGCAAAATGCATGATAGGAAAAAAATTGCCGCAGCTGGTCCGAACTCTCCCATTGTCGTCTTCGACGCTGCCCAAAATGGATACGGTCTTGGTCTCTTCTCCTTTGGCGTGGCTTCACGTATGCTTTTTGACCAAATGTACAGCAGCTTGTTGTTTGTCTGCTAATTCTACCTTCTTTTCATGTTCCATATGAGCTGGTTTTGTGTGAAAAGAGAGGAATCTATTGTTGATACAGAGTTTCCAGATTCTAGGAGTCGGTCAGTGTGTGTGTGTGTGTGTGTGTGTGTGTGTGTGTGTGTGTGTGTGTGTGTGTGTGTGTGTGTTGTGTGTGTGTGTGTGTGTGTGTTGTTGTGTTGTTGTTGTTGTTAATTGTTGCAAAAGGATACTTGTAAAGAGAAGATTGGAAAAAAATGTATGTTGTGGTTAGCATTAAACGTCTGTGCAAAATGGTTGTATTCTATAACAACAAAATGTTGGCGCATAATTTCCCACAATCTAACGCTATCTTCGAGAAATTACTGTATAAAAAAAAAGCCACATTCTGATTTTCTGTATGGACAACACAGTTTGTGAGTTTGGGGCTGTTATGGAGGAATCCTCACAAACATTAGACTAAATAGAACAAGGTCTTTAAGCGTCTCCATTTTTTCCCGGTGTAAGACCCTTTTGCCATTATCTGATTACAGTTGTCCAGACGAGTCCAAAATTTGCGTGAAATTGTTGTTGTTTTTGTTAATATTATTATTATTATTATTATTATTATTATTATTATTCTTCGTAACACGCTATGTAACTGTGTTGAACATATTTCAAAGTCACATTAATCTTCCTTGAAATCTGTCAACCGGAGAAGATCCATTATAGCGTCAAGTGCCCGTGGCTATACATGTAACATGTAAATGAGAAATGTTTTTATGCTGTGACTTGTGTCGCCTGTTGGTAAGGTGAAATTTGCTTAAGTTGTGGAACAAGCCCCTCCTTTCCTTTCTCTGTTCCTCCTTCCTCTTCTTTGCCTCCTTCTCACTGAATTTTGCACGTTAGGATGTGAGAACTTGAGTTTTTGCTCTCAGACAATTTCAGTGGTAGTAAACATTTTAATACAGACATTTTGATACACATGTTACATTTGTGATATGCAAAATGAACAGTTAATGAGTAAAAATACATAACTGGGTGCATGATATTAGGTTTGTTGATGCATATTGAAATTGCATTTTTTTCAGGAGAGATTGGATACATCATTTGGATGGTTTCGTGGTAGCATTTTCCCCGGTGTGTCAGTTACGAGAATACTACTCGAACCTATTCAAAACCCTGTACGCAGACAAAGTTTTGTGAACGTAAGTAATACTGCAACTCTTGGGTCTAGATCTCTTTTCTGACTGGCCCATGTTGTTTGTTGGAGACTGCTGCGTCAGAGTTTCTGTCGTGTGCTGATTGGTCTGTGGGTCGGTTGGTTCTTTTTGATTCAACTGCAGACTCAAGACCTGTTGTCTTTGAGTTCAAATCCCGGCTGGCTACGTTTAAAACTGGCCTGTTCGGTGCCCATGTTAATATTCAGTTCATTATGGTGGGGTCAGCGCATATGGAATTAAATAACCTGGATGCGATAAATCCTTCTTGATAAACTTCAAACTCAAATTGTCGAAAGTCTTCAGTGTCAAATTCTCAGCTGTATCTGCAGCACATTTCGGTGCTATAGCGTTCTGCGATTTGTGTGACATTTGCTGGCGTTTACTGTAGGAAACTATAAAATCTACCAAGAAATGCCACTACAAGATCTCATAGAGACTGTCATTGTTCATACTATTTATGTGTAATAATACGAGAATTGCTGTTCGATTGGTTAGTTTCCTGCTGAACGTCTTGAAAAATGAACCATCGGGAAATAATAGAGAACTTAGTAATCGTCTTGTTGTCATGAATGGAACCAACACAGTGCTAGGATATGAAAGGCGCTGCAGAATGGTTGAAACTGTCAGAAAGTCGCCAACATGAGCAAGTCAGGAATAAAGAAACTGAGATCGGACATAAAATACCTTTGTAAGCCAGTCGCGGAGAAAACATAATAACTGTTGAATTAATCAGGAAAAAATAATATGTATGATAGGTATGACACAGCTCGTTGTAGATTTTCCCCCCGCATAGGACAAGTCACATGCTTGACTGGCACAGCTGTGTGCACACATACATTAGCATCACGCTTTAGATCCTTAGCATGCGTCATGCTGTGTGCTGTTGGTCTAATTATGTTTTGTCTGCTGTCGCTCCTGAAGACCACTCAGTGCTGGGCGAAGTATCGATCGGCGGATAGCCTCTCCAGATTTCAGGGGATTCCAGTCAGAAACTGTGCCCTCACACGAAAACATAGCCTCATTAAACTGCCACATTAACAAGGGCTCGGAGTCTTGGGGAAATGGTACAACAGCAAGTCTTGATGATGTCCTCAGCTAAAAGCTGTCCGTCTAATGGTTCATCCTTCTTTTGACGAAGTTGGCACATTCCACAACACCCACTAGAAGTGAGAAATGGCCTGAAGGATAGTTCCCAGTTTAGGTTTTAGTCTCTGATGACAAGGTTTTGAGCCCCTTTCTGTCAGGCATGCCCGTTTCTTTGGGCTTATCGTGATTAATAACCTTGTTTGAGGGGGGAAAATAAAGATGGTTTCAAGGCATAAAACACGATTTTCTTCGCCAGACTTAGTTACATGTTCTACCGGTTAAAGTTCCAAAATGGTCCTGATGTGCGTAGATTTGTCCATGTGCTGCCTAAATTTATCACTTTGCCCAGGTTGTTGTTGTTGTTATTTTTAATTTGCTTGTTTTGGTCTTTCGATGCATCCTTGTGTCTTTTTCTCTTTTCTTTCTTTCTTTTCTTTCTTTTTTTTTTAAAATTTGCTGTTGACGTATACTGTTCGACGAAGAGGCATCATGTCCATTTTTATGTCCACATTGGGGACAGGGATGGACAAAACCTCCATAAAACGAAACATTTACTAGTACTTTCGGCGAGTAACTGAATGTAATTTGAGTCTATATCTTTGTATTACTTGACCAGCTTGAGATTGCATCGTGACCGTATACACTTTAGTAATTGATTAGAGATAGGCGCTTTGTTTAGTTAGCTTTTTAAATTCATGCCTTTCACATCAAGAAAAAGTGTCTTTCGTGGAAAACCGTCTGAAAATTATTATCCTCAGCATAAACTTTGAATCTTTTGGTCGATTATGCTCCTGATGATAGGAGTAAAAATGATTTATTGACAACAGCCACGGAAGGACGTTGCTAGTACAGATCGGAGAGAGACGGAAAGACATAAACGGTTTAAAAAGATTCTTAGCAATCGTGTAATACAGAACTGGACTGCGCCACGTATCCAAAAGTTGACTTTGCCCTATCACCTCCAAAATGTACATCTCTGCCAGACCATGGTCTTCGCGAAAATTTCTTCGTTGAAGGCCGTTGCCTGACCTCTCCGTTTTGCTTCTGATACTACTTGTTTACAATTATCTCTATACGGATGTGATGTTCCACAGCGGGTTGACGCTCTTTTTCTGTCTGGTCCATGTAACTGGAAAGAGCTTCTGCTGTAAGTTCGACAGCCACATAGTCTGTCTCTTTTCAAGTTTAACTTGAAGACATACCTTTTTGTCCAGCAGTGATTTCCCCCATCTGCGTGCCCACCCTTTTTGTCCACTTTCCTCCTGTTTCCCCCTCCCCCCTCCCCCCATTCGCGTGTACTTTGTACTCTGGAGTTTGGTTATTGCGAGTGAATGCTTTGGTGAAGGTGAAAGTGCACGCTTTGATGTGATTTTTATGTCGAGTTAGGCGCCGTATAAATGTCGTCATTATTATGTTATTACCTGCGAATACATTCTGTGATAAACCACTATTAACGGGGGTCATGTTTTATTATGGCAGAAGATAATGTGATTGGAATGAATTTTTAATGTGTCATTTTATGGAAGATTATGGTCGGAGCGTGGCTTCTGTCTGTCTGTCATTCTGTTCACAATCATGCACATGCACATACAGATAAATGTGAGGGGAGGGAGTGAAGATGGTGGATACACATTCGTATCCCCACGCGAGCGCAAGCGGGCCTGTTCTCTCTCTCTCTCTCTCTCTCTCTCTCTCTCCTCTCTCTCTCTCTCTCTCTCTCTCACACCCACACACACCACACACACACACACACACACACACACTTTCTCTCTCTCTCTTTCACACACACACACACACACACACACACACACACACACACACACGTACGCACGCGCGCACACACACACATACACACACACACACACACACACACACACACACACACACACACACACACACACACACACACACACACACACACACAGTCACTACTTCGGTCGATATGAAACCATGCCATTTTTGCTTTCAAAGGGAGACTGAAAAATGGGTAAAAGGAAAGTGGAGGGAGAGAGAGATAACAAACACTCCTAATAAAGAATTGGACCACTGTCATTCATCCAGAAACTGACATTGCCCGACGATATACCTGCCATTTCAGTCGATGCTAAACCACAGACGTAGTCATTGATGTACCACGAGTGTCAGGCCATTGCCAGTTATAGCGTTCGTTCTTTCTTCTGTGTTTTGTGGTTTATTAGACCGATACGTTTAACGAAATTTGATGTTCTTTATGGATCTGGTGTGTCCAGTGTATCTTGACCATGTAGTGTAGTCGTCTGGCCAGGCCGTCCTGCCCGGAGTTTTGTAACGTGGACACATTTAGAAGATGTGTTCTACTGAGATTAACGCAATAGGAAGATCACAGTTCCTTGCTTAGTAGTTCATTGTGAAGACATAGAGAGGGATTGTAGTTGGTGCTCCTTCTGTTGTTATCTGTGCTTAGACTACGCTTATGGGACTAGGGAATACGATCTCTGTTATATTGGCGTAGGCTATCAGGATTCAGCGAACTTCCCTTAGGACTGCACAGGACGTACTGTTTGTGTATGTGTTAATTCCAACTGTTATAGAGCAGTGGGCTGACCTTCGTGGTACATCCATGACCCACGTTAGGCCTTTGCTGTCACTTTGCATTGTGCCACCTGTCGTGTATGTTGTGTGATCCTGATAGTTCTTTTTCATATTTTTATTGTGTACATTTTTTCAAAAAAACAAATTAGATGTGCAAAGATACATCAGCTTATGGTAGACTGCCGAATGCGTGACCATTGTCCAGCTCTGCTGTAGGGCAGTCGATAGTCATGCTATGATCATAACTTTATGATGAGTATCTATCGACCACGGCGTGTCTTGCTTAGCATTATGCCCGCGTGGTCTTCGTGTTCCTTGAAAGAAGGAGAAAAGTACATTATTCGTGAACAGCTTTTCATTTTCATGGCTAATTGAATGGCTGTCTGACAGCATTGTGAAAATTTGAACCAAAGACATATATCGATGGATATGTGTTTGTGTGCGTGCGTATGTACTGGTTGTGTGCACGTGCGTATCCGTGTGTATGTGACAAAGTATGTGCTTGTTCTGCAGTCTTTGTTCCATCTGACTCGTACATAAAATGATTTGAACCCAAGTTATATTTTACGCCATAGGCCGGCAGTATTGTCGTCCACTAGTACCACTGCCGTCACTGCATACACAACGAAGTATTGATCTGTTAGCGAGGACACACACAGTTGTCGGCAAGAGGCCAAAGATAGGGCGAATGAGTCATCTTTCTGCTGGCAGATCGCATTCAATACCAAAGCCTTTTTTTTATACCCTGTCAGTACAGACACATTGACTGGAACCGGAATGGACAAGCCCCTTAACATTGGCATTCATTTTCAGGTTTCCTTGTTAGTAAGAGAGTCGGTTCAAACAGAGGGAAAGAGAGATGTTTTGATATGTTCTTGACAACAGCGTCTTAGTGCCTTTATCATGTGAACGTATTCAATCAGTTTTGTAACAACAACACATCAGAAGGGAAAAATCAATTCAGTGTATGTGTAACACAAATAAACATGTACAGTATATATATGTAGTGTACCCCGTGGGGGTGCCGGGGGCTCTTTCAGTATAAACAGTATTCCCACCTTGAGGAAATTCTGTGCTTCCTCTTTTCTGTCATTCTTTGTTTCTGCCTTGTTCCTTTGTTTTCTGTCATGTCTTCCAATCATTTTCTACCATGCTGATCACCCACCTGCGTATGTTGTATAAAGCCTTACAGACTTTCTCTTAGGATTGGTAATTGAGTGCATGTACTAGGTGCATTTATGGTTCAAGGAAAATGTGATGGGCAGAAGCATATTCGGGTAATTTTGGCTCGTTTTTAAATGTTGTAGTGTCCTTAGTTATGTTTATATTTGTCTTCTGGTTTTTTTTTAATCCCCTGGTGATAAATTAATTGGTCAACGCCACTATTTAGATAACGTGGGCGATTTTTTCCCTCACTGAGCTATGGTGTACTTTTTGAGATGGTTATAGTCCTGATATGGCCCTGAGCAGTTGGCTGGTTTTTAAACAACAATAACAGTGTTCAATGCTTAGAACGTAAACGTTTATGTTTACAGAAGACAATACATTTAAGTGACCATTCAACAACCGGTTATATACTACATTAATGCATTTCAGCTTTTTGCTATGTCGCTTTTACGTTTGAGAGAGAGAGAGAGGGGGGGGGGAGGGTGTCTTTTATGAAACATCGATTCGATTCACGTTGAACTGTTTTTAGACAAGAGACAGTGTGTGTGTGTGTGTGTGTGTGTGTGTGTGTGTGTGTGTGTGTGTGTGTGTGTGTGTGTGTGTGTGTGCGCGCGCGCGCAGATCTTTTTGTTGGAGACGGCATTGAATACAAGAGCTTTTCGAATTTTTGTTTTTGAAAATGGTGAAAGGGTAGAGATTGTTTTTTATAGAGTCAGAGTGAAGCTGGTGTGTGTGTGTGTGTGTGTGTGTGTGTGTGTGTGTGTGTGTGTGTGTGTGTGTGTGTTGTGTGTTGTGTGTGTGCGTGTGTGTGAGGGGGGGGGGGGAGTTACTGGTGGCTCTGAATAATATTTTCATTTTTGGCGTAAGAAGAAGAAAAAGAATCAATAATGTCGCTGAGAATAATGTTCCCATTATTCTTGGAAAAGAAGGGAAGGGGGTGAGAGAAGCTTGTCGTTTTAGTCAGTATGATATAAGCTTTACGTCTGTGACTCATCGAAGTCGCCATACTGTCGTTTTTGTACATGAAGATGTCATAGTGCTTCTCTCTCTCTCTCTCTCTCCTCTCTCTCTCTCTCTCTCTCTCTCTCTCTCTCTCTCTCTCTCTCTCTCTCTCTCTTCTCTCTCTCTCTCTCTCTCTCTCTCTCTCTCCTCTCTCTCTCGCTCGCTCGCTCGCTCTCTCACATCTGTCTGTCCCACTTTGTTTCTGTCTCCCTCTGTCCCTCTCCGTTTACCCCTCAGGCCTCTTCCTTTCGTGAGCTCTGTCGCGTGAATGCAGATAATTTGAGTAATGTTAATTATACAGAGCTTTTAAAATTCTCTGCCATCTTTTTTTCTGACAGGTCCCCCCCCCCCCCCCCCCCATACACACACTAATGTCAGCCTCTTTTTCCCCACATTTTTTTTAATCCTCCTCCTTTTCCCCCCTTAGATTACTTGTATTTTAGTACTCCAGAATCTATGGTAGTAGCAGGGCAACAAAAACAAACCGTTGACGTGATAAATTCGCTGATTTGAATTCAAAAACCCCTGTAGAGCATTCGTTCTCTCTGTGAGTATGCGGAAGACAACGGAACATAGAGGTGTGTGTGTGCGCGCTCGCTCGCGCGCGCATGTTTGTGTGTGCGTGTGTGTGCGTGTGTGTGTGTGTGTGTGTGTGTGTGTGTGTGTGTGTGTGTGTGTGTGTGTGTGTGTGTGTGTGAGTGATAGCAAGCAGGACATTGTGAGAACGGTGTATGTTGTTATGACAAAGAGTAGAATTTCTGTCGCAAGTGGATCGTGAATATGGATGAGCACAACCGTCACATCAGACAGACATGGCAGACCACCAACATCAGACTGGCCCGGGGGTGTGTGTGTGTGTGTGTGTGTGTGTGTGTGTGTGTGTGTGTGTGTGTGTGTGTGTCTGTGTGTGTGTGTGTGTGTTGTGTATGTGTGTGTGTGTGTGTGTGTGTGTGTGTGTGTGTGTGTGTCCTACCTTCCAGGTTCTGATAGGCTGATGAAGATTTGTTGTCTTATGTTTCCCCCATGCCCACCCCGAGTTTGAATAATGAACAACAAGTACTATGAATAATAACAACTTTAGTTTTGAGTGAGGGTAGGTGAGGGTTGATTGGTTGATTTCTGTTGGCACGTAAAAAAAGCAGCAAGTCTGTTTGTTTGTTTGTTTGTTCATTCGAGAGACTTACTCCCTCACTTCCTCAACCTTTCCTCTCGCTGATGACGTTTTGCCACATCGAGCGAGTTTCAGCTTTGTCAGCGTTTTATTTAAAAGTGAAGCACGACACAGTTTAAAAACTGAAGCATAACAAATGTGATGACGATGAAATTTATGGACCTACCATCCACAATGAAATTCAAGGACCTATCCTAAGGTACCTGGACGTCATTGAGGTAGAACGCCCTACTGTTAGACACGCATGTTAGACCTTGACATGTGCATAGGAAGAAAATAGCGCGTGCAGGCTCTATCCAAATGACACGAAAGGATGACTTTGTCTGAGATGGGGGAAGATGAAGCAGCAGGGGGAAGGACTACTCACCATTCTTGCACTCGTGTTTCAGTAAGCCATTGCATACTGACATGGCTCACGAAATCTCAAATGTGTTAATTTGTTATGGTGCGTGCGGATGGATACACGCAAAGGCACTAACAGCCCTGCACATTTTATTGGTCTGGGAAATGAAAAAAAATTGTCCATCCGTCAGCCTTCAGGTGATACCTTCATATGGCCGTGATGCTTTAGCACCTGGTGGGAAACATTCCGTCGTTAATTCGGAATTGTTAATCGCTTAAAGTGATGTGTTGTAAACCAAAGAGGTTGTAGCGGATCTTTTACATCCTGTTGTGTCGCATTGCTTGTCTTCTTTCCTCAGTGTTACCATGGCTGTTTCGTCAACTTCTTCTTTCATTCCCTGGTCGCTTGCAGAGGGAACTAGGATGTTTCTCCAGCATTTTGCAGTGGCTGAGGATTGTTGAAGTGAGAAGTGATGCGTTCTCTGTTTAACAGGCAGACCAGGAATTGGTTGCACTGTTGATGACTGTGTGTGTGTGTATGTGTGTGTGGGGGGGGGGGGGACTGGAGTAATCTAGGCCGGCTTGCACAAAACTGTGATTTTGATTTTGGCTCGAAGGACATTTATTTCTGAAGAAGAAAAACTGTTAAAGTATTGCGCGCTGTTTAATACAATTTGATGCAGGTCATTTACTGTCGAGATTCGTTCAAATGCTCTTGAAAATGTCTAAACAAATGAATAGTTGCAATATGGATACCTGATGCAGTGTAATATGGATAGCTGATGCAGTTCAGGGTTGTGGAACGCAAAACAGCAGAGGAGAGGAATTGAATGCCTTTTCACTTTGCTGGTCCAGAGAAAAGTTGGTCTTGCCCGTTTCTGCCAAATAAACTTTACCATTTGATATGCTTACAACTAAAAACAATAACGATTGGCTTTGATAATTTGATGTCATTGATCGGTGTTAGTAAATGCTTGGAAAACAGGGACAGTCATAATAATGTGCTCATGTACATGTTGATATTGGTAACCGATGCACGTGATCGCCATTAATAATTCACCAAAATGATCAGATTGGCAATTCATGGCAGTCGCTCGAAGCCAAAGTTGTGTTGTTTTTCCTCTGTCCATTAGATTCCCTGTAGATTTAGTCCGTCTGACCCTGTACTTAGATGACAATTACCCTTAGCAATGCATGGCGGGTGAACAGAATTGTTGAACCGTACATAACCTGTTCTTTAGTTCAGCTCCCACAGGACTGCCTCCACGCTTTGTTGTCAAGAAAGTGATTGATGGGGTGTTTGACAGCTCCAACTTAATATCCGTAAATAATGTTGTATTAGCATGACGCATTGCATTTTCAGTTCTGTGTCACATTCTGATCTCGTGTAAATACCATTGCTACATGTGCTACTCCTATTGCTATAAGTATAACCGCTACTTCTGCTGCTACAACTACTACTACCGTTGCTGCTGCTACTGCCGTGATTGTTGATTGTTACGATTTTACTACTACAACTACTGTTACTACTATTTCATTCCCTATCTACTCCCCCCCCCCCCCCTTTTCTTCCCAGTTCAGAAAAAAATGATGGCACAGCTCAGTGTCGGTACTTTCCTTGGGGTGAACAGCCCAAAACTTCATAGAAATATCTGTTATAACAAGTTGTCCATGCGGAAGAATACTGTACAACATAACACAGGACAATCACATGTCCTAAAATTTCCACGAAGTATATCATGGCAAATATTGACCATGGAGCAAGATACATCGTGGCAAATATTGACCATTGACACGAAGTTTATCATGCCAAATATTGACCATGGACACGAGATGTATTATGGCAAATATTGACTATGGACACAATATATACCTGGCCAATATATTGACCATGGAAACAAGATATATCGTGGCAAATATTGATCATTGACAGAAGATTTATCCTGAGAGATATAGTATGGCAAATATTGACCATGGACACGAAGTGTATCATGGCAAATATTGACCATTGACACGAAGTATATCATGGCAAATATTGACCATGGACACGAAGTGTATCATGGCAAATATTGACCATTGACACGAAGTATATCATGGCAAATATTGACCATGGACACGAAGTGTATCATGGCAAATATTGACCTTTGACACAAAGTGTACCATGGCAAATATTGACAATGGTCACGAAGTATATCATGGCAAATATTGACCATGGACACGAAGTGTATCATGGCAAATATTGACCATGGACTCGAAGTGTACCATGGCAAATATTGACCATTGATACGAAGTATATCATGGCAAATATTGACCATGGACACGAAGTGTATCGTGGCAAATATTGACCATGGACATGAAGTATATCATGGCAAATATTGACCATGGACACGAAATGTATCATGGCAAATATTGACCATGGACATGAAGTATATCATGGCAAATATTGACCATGGACACGAAATGTATCATGGCAAATATTGACCATTGACACGAAGTATATCAGGCAAATATTGACCATGGACGGGAAGTATATCATGGCAAATATTGACCATTGACACGAAGTATATCATGGCAAGTATTGACCATGGAACAAGATATATCCTGGCAAATCTTGACCATTGACAAAAGATGTATCCTGGGAAATATTGACCATTAACACAGGATGTATTATGGCAAATATTGACCGTGGACACAACATATATTTTGGCAAATATTGACCATTAACACAAGATTTGTTATGGCAAATATTGACCATGGACACAAGATGTATTATAGCAAATATTGACCATGGACACTAGATATATAATGGCAAATATGCACCATTGACACAAAGTGGACGGCAACATCAGGTTCTCGACTGTTGCTGGCCTCACGAGACTGGTTCCTGTATCATCATGGCAAATACGGTCTAATTGTCACAGTGCCAGTGTTTCAAGCACAGGAAAATCCCAGCAGGACAGTATTGTGCTGGGTGCAATGATGCTTCCACACCAGGCATAATTATTCATAAACCACTGATGATTTCCCGCTGGGTGATGTTTAGTCGAGTTAATGTTAATATGATACTTGTAGCTGCTATATCAAACGTTCTTTGAGAGAAAGAGAGGCAGGAGGGAAGAGAAGGAAAGAGAGAGAGAAAGCTCTGTGTGTGTGTGTGTGTGTGTGTGTGTGTGTGGCGCGCGCGCGCTTGCGTGCATACACATTGTTTAATAAATCATCTGAAGTCCTAAGCCTATCTCTCTTTCACCATCCATCCATCATCCATCCATGCATCCATCCATCCATCCATCCATCCATCCATCCATCCATCATCCATCCATCCATCCATCCATCTTTTCTTCCTGTCTCCTATATTGGATATTTGTTTGCATATTTGTTGTTTGAAGTTTATGTTTTTCTAAACATTCTGAAAATCTGTCTTTTAAATCTGTCTTCTCAGTAAATGTTATTTTAGAGATACAGTATTTTGTTTTGCCTCCTCTATCATAGAGACTCAAATAGTTTTTGCCACAACGCTCTATCAGTATTATGTTGTAGCCAGCTGTGTGTGCTTGCAATAATGAAAAAAAAAGGAAAATCGATTGTAGAAAGGCAGGCAGCATCTGTTACATTGAAATATCACTGAAGTTTTTCAGTTGTAGTTTTTGAAGAGTACCAAGCCATTGGTGTGTATGTTAAGAATACTGTTTTGGTAGTCAGGTCTGTATTGATAAAAATAGGTTTATTGTTTGTGATTCTTTGGTGGGTTTGTGATGTATTTGTTGTTCATTTACGAAGACAGTCATTTGAGAGCAAAATGACTGTCACTACTTGTTTCATTAGTGCATCAACAGAACTGAAAATGGTGACCTCATCATGCTTTTGAGGTGTTTATGATACTTGATATGGTGAAAATTAGTTGAAAGGATTATGAATTATCAGTGTTTTTATGGGCTAAACATACTTGCTGTGTACAAATGCAAGAACTTAACAGCACAGATAGTGATATGACTTTTTTATGTTTCTGTTTCAGTTTTCTGTTAAAGGCATAATACTAATTGTACTGGCTATTCAATTTTTGTTTCAGTTTTCTCAAGAAGACATTACACTAACATGAATGATTCCGTATATGCACTACACTACATTCGTCATTCAGTGGAGAAGCAAAACTGTGTTGTTATACAAAGGTTTGCAAGAGGCATTGGGGGGGATAGGAGACACAGTGGGTAGAGCACTCGCTCCATGGAGAGTTCGGATTTTGTTCAAGAGGGATTTATCACACCCAGTCTGCCAGTCATTATCCAGAGGCTCCTTGATCCTACACAAAACTCCATGCAATGGCAAAGTCTTGGGAGGGGGGGGGGGGAGAGAACAGGAACTGTAAGATAGTAAGCTGACACCACCAGAATGGTTGGAGCATTAAGATGGGCAAAAAGGCCAGTTTTCATGTTACAAGCATATCAGATGTTGAATAGATAGAACCGAAATGTGGCATATCAGATCTTGAATAGATAGAACCAAAATGTGGCATATCAGATGTTGAATAGATAGAACCAAAATGTGGCATATCAGATGTTGAATAGATAAAACCGAAATGTGGCATATCAGATCTTGAATAGATAGAACCAAAATGTGGCATATCGGATGTTGAATAGATAGAACTGAAATGTGGCATATCAGATCTTGAATAGATAGAACCAAAATGTGGCATATCAGATCTTGAATAGATAGAGCCAACCAGCACACTAAAATCACTCTCAAAAGTTAAAGATAAAAGCAGACAGGTTTCATTGCCAGATTGATTGATGACCACATTTATACCAAGGCTTGAGCATGTTGGTCCAGTCCACTCAGCTGTAAATGCTCTCTGTGGGCACAGGGAAGGTACTTCAGTGAGAGAGAGTTGATGGGCCAGACTTATAGTGCTGGCCACGAAAGAAGTTGAGGTTTTGTCCCCAAACAACTACTTAAGTTATTGGGAAACTTTAAGCTTTTTATAAAGCAACAAAAGTAGAGAGGGTGGTGAGGTTTTGTTGTTGTTTTGTTTATGTTTTTGTTTTGTTGAGTTGTCTGTCTGTTTGTTTGTTTTGTTTGTTTGTTTTCTTAGATCAGTTATTTTCCATTGTGGTGTACAATGCAGGGTAGCTGTAAAATACTTTCTCCTGCTCCTATAGTGTGAGAGAGATTATTTGCTCATATTGTTAACCTTGTATGCGTATTAAATTGTAGATGAACAAAGATGGTGCCTGGTCTGTTGGTTAGCCCTATATCACACAGATGAAGATGGTGCAGTATTCTCCTCTCTCTCTCTCTCTCTCTCTCTCTCTCTCTCTCTCTCTCCCTCCTCTCCTCTCCTCTCTCTCTCTCTCTCTCTCTCCTGCCTGTGTGTGTGTGTGTGTGCATCTATGTCAATATGTCTGTCTTTGTATGGATGTCTGTCTGTCTGTATCTGCCTCTCTCTCTCTCTCTCTCTCTCTCTCTCTCTCTCTCTCTCTCTCTCTCTCTCACTCTCTCTCTCTCTCTCTCTCTCTCTCCTCTCCCTCTCCTCTCCCTCTCTCTCTCTCTCTCTCTCTTTTCTCTCTCTCACTCACTCACTCACATGCACAGAAGCTGAAATTAAAAGTCATGTTCTGAATATTCTAGTCATCTCAAATGTTACTCTGACTTGTGTGCAGTTTCAAGAACAGACAGCCTAGACCACTGGGAGGTAACCGCAGCATCTCGGAGGACAGTGTTTTCTCCCCTGAAACAAGGGAGCCCAACCTCCAGGCCCTCAAGAAGGCGGCCGTCTCAGAGGAGAGCCTGCCCAAGTCGGCCTTCCAGGTGGGTTCCACTCATGTGATAGTAATGAATAAACAAACAGGTAAGTCAGTATGTCAGTGACAAAGATGAATGAATATGACAGTGACAAAGATGAGTAAATATGACAATGACAAGACAAATTTGTATGACTGTAACAGTGTCACTGTTTAATTTTCATGAACTTTTTTTTTCCTACTCGCACGCATACACGCACGCACACATGCATGCATACCACACGCACACACACACACACACACACACACACACACACACACACACACACACACACACACACACACATGCACACACACACGCACATGTGTGCGCACACACAGACACACATGTGCATGCACACACAAAACACACACATAGACACACACAGACACACCCACACGCACACATGCACACACACACACACACACATGCACACACACGCACATGTACATGCACACACACAGACAGACACACACACACACAGAGACACACACAGAGACACACACACACACACACACACACACACACACACACACACACACACACACACACACACACACACACACACACACTCACACACACTTACACCCACACACACACGCGCGCACTTAGACACACTTACAACACACACACACTCGCACACACTACACACACACTCACACACACACTTACAGCCTCTCTCTCTCTCTCTCTCTCTCTCTCTCTCTCTCTCTCTCTCTCTTCTCTTTCTCTTTCTCTCTCTCTTAATCAAAACTGACAGAAATGAAAGTTTTTTCCTGATTCTGTGGCCCTTTATGCCCCTGATCTCAAGGTGACCTCAGTGTCATTTTTCTCTACTGCTTCCATGGCTGAGATGAATTCAAGTTAAAGTCTTTGCCATCATTGGTTCATGGGGGCTATTGTTAGAGGGATGTGATGGTAGTCTCCTTAACCCTTTGACTCCCGCACCCTGTCTACTAACTACAAAAGTTTAACTCTTTGACTCCCTCGTCCTTTTGTTTGAATGGGTGAGGGAGTCAAAGAGTAAAGTTTTTGCTTTGCTGGAATGGTTGACAATACAGGCTGCTGGTGGACAGGATGTGGAAGTCGTAGGGGTTTAACAGGGGTCTTTCACTGTCTGAGTGATTACTTTCAGTTTCATTAGCAGGGGCTCGGTAAGCAGGGTCCATAGTAAGTTGGATCAGACCAGGCACTGTTGAACTGTACTGAAATGACCTGGCAGTAGTGCAGGGTCTCCTGGTGGGTGGCTTCATTGCGGCTTGATGTTTCTCAATCCTGTGGGTTTTCTAGCTCAGTGACTTTGACTGAATCAACATGGGGTTGATGGTGTGTTGTGGAGCTGGCCTGAGCAGCATAGGGTCAGTGCCACTGAAGTTGCAAAAAAGTTGGGACAGCAACAACAACAAAAACTGGTACTAGATATATGAATGACATTTTTGATTGTTTGTTTGTTTCTCTTCTCTAGACTGAGTTATTCTCCAAGCTGAACAAGCGACGTTCACAATATTCTGACGAAGACGACGGGCTTCCCCACAGCCCCACACCACCCGTCACCACGGCCGACATCATCATGGGAGGACCCCTCAAGGTACAGCATTTATATATTTATATGGTGTGCCACTCTGTATTTCATACTGTCTTTGTTTTATGAATGAAGGTACAGCATTTATATGGTGTGCCACTCTGTGTTTCATACTGTCTTTGTTTTATGAATGAAGGTACAGCATTTATATGGTGTGCCACTCTGTGTTTCATTCTGTCTTTGTTGTATGAATGAAGGTACAGCATTTATATGGTGTGCCACTCTGTGTGTTTCACCTGTCTTGTTTTATGAATGAAATCATAAATGAATGGATATAATTTCAGGTGTGGTTGATGCCAAGGATATATTTATGATAGTATAGAGCGTAGAGTACAGCCCTGTCACGCAGTCTCAGTCCAGATGGAACTCCATAGCATCATGGTTATCATCCTCATAGACCTCATCATCGTCGCGTTGTAAGAAAACTGCCTCAGCTTCTGTGGCCAAAACAGTGGCGTAGAAAATGGGATGGTAAAAATATGAAGATTATGTGGTTGGAGACGCTTTCATTTCAAAGAAGTTATAACAGGAATAAAAGAATCATCAAGAATTTCTGTATCAGAACAGAAACAAAGCAACTACAAAATATATAACAAAAACAAAGCGACTACAAAATATAGACACAGAAAGCATTAACTACAGGGTTTTCATCAACAAATAATAGATATAAATCAGGTGGTTCTTTGTTCTGCAAATTTGCATGGACACTCTACAGTTGCCTTTTCAACATCTCCTTTCAACACTGGCTTTGAATTTGCATGTTAAAAATTTCTGCTAGCAGCTACAAAAAAGATAGCTTGCTGCAGATAAGACAAATGTTCAGTGTTGTGCATGTAGTTTTTTATATGGTGAAAGTCTAGGCTTATTCATAAACTGATTTATTTGATCATATGTATGGAAGGTTTTGTGTGCTCTGAATTAACTTATGTGTGTGATGCATGCATGCGTAAGGGCTTGATATTCTTACCTCAAGGCCAGAAATTCGAAACTAGAAACAGTTGTGGTTTATTGATGGCTTGATGGAAATAACCAGGTGGCTATATGTCATTAACAGTTCTGTCTGTCTGTCTGTCTGTCTGTCTGTCTGTCTGTCTGCCTGTCTGGGTCTCTTTCTCTGTTCTCTCTCTACTCTCTCCGTCTCTACTGTCTCTATTCTCTACTCATTCTCTCTCTCTCTCTTTCTCTCTCTCTCTCTCTCTCTCTCTCTCTCTCTCTCTCTCTCTCTCTCTCTCTCTCTCTCTCTCTCTCTCCCCTCTCTCGCTGTCTTATTCATATTTGTTTTATTTTGTTCTTTTTGTTTGTTTTTTATTGTTTTTCCTTGGAGACTCGAATAGGGGAAGGAAGGCTAGTGGGGTTTATTGTAACTTAAAGCGGAAGACAAGGCTATTTGACAATTTGGGATTTCATGACAACAGCTATAAGAACAACAAGAAAGAAAGCGACATACGCAGATACACACACAGGCGCACACACACACACACACACACACACACACACACACACACACACAACACACACACACACACACACACACACACACACACACACACACACACACACACCATTTACACACACACACACACACACACACACATTTACACACACACACACACACACACATATGCATAGCCTAAAGATATCATTGTCATATGATTATGTTAATAATGTTAATGATTCGTTTCTCTGTGTGTGGTGAATGTGTGTGTGTGTGTGTGCGTGCGTGCGTGCGTGTGTGCGTGCGTGCGTGCGTGTGTGTGTGTGTGCATGTGAAACAGCCCCTGCCTGCAGCGGGCAAATCCACCAGTCGTGAAAGCGACAACAGTCTGATCAGCAATGATGTTTCAGAGAATGAAGAGGTTTGTTGAAGATTTATCATTGTCTCATTGGGATTTTTTAGACCTTGTGTTTTGTCGTTGTTTTTTTTGTTTGTTTTTTGTTTTGTTTTTGTTTCATTACCATTTGCATAGTGGAATTCTGTATGTACCATAAGTTTGGTTCCTGAATATACTTAGCACAGTGTTTGCATTTCTTTTAAAAGAAAACCACCCCCCATGGGGATGCCGGGGGCTCTTTCAGTATAAACAGTATCCCCACCTTCTGGAAGTTCTGTGTTGGAAATTTCCTCTTTTATGTCACTCTCTTTATTTCTACCTTGTTCCTTTGCTTTCTGTCATTTCTCCCTATTATTATCTGCATTGCTGGTCCATTCACCAGTATGTGTTCAGTAAAGTCTTGCGTACTTTTTCTTAGGATTGATAATTGTGTACATGTATTAAGTGCATTTTGGTCCTAGGGAGGTGAGATATGCGGAAGCAATTTTAGGTAATTTATGCTCATTTTTATATATGTTTTGGTGTCCTTAGGTATGCTTAAATTTGTATTCATGTGTTTTTTAAATCCCTGTGCGATAAATTGGACAGAGTGATCAACGCTAGGGGCATGTCCATAGATTATGCG
Source organism: Monoplex corrugatus (assembly GCA_030674185.1). Taxonomy (NCBI): domain Eukaryota; kingdom Metazoa; phylum Mollusca; class Gastropoda; order Littorinimorpha; family Ranellidae; genus Monoplex; species Monoplex corrugatus. The sequence continues at coordinate 42,057,196 of CM060314.1, read as the reverse complement.
TGCAGATTCATTAATATGTGTACATAATTTTTTCTTGTTTTTCCTGTTGAAGTTTTGTATGTGTTTTGAAATGGTTATAGCCCTGTTATGGTTCTACACTGTCGGCTGGGCTTTATACACCAATAACAACAAAAAAGAAAACCAAACCTGTTTTCTTCTTTGGCTGTTGGTCCCAGAGACCTAGCATTATCATTTCTTGGTGGTCTAATTTTGTTTTTGATTTTATATTTTTTGTGTGCGATTTTCAGCCTGTCATTTGGTAGTTCTTTGATTTGTATATCTGAGTTTACATGACTTCCAAAAAAAAAAAAAGAAAGAAAGAAAAGCATGAAAATTCTGGGGAGGTCGGATCTGTTTGTTCTGCAGTTTTGACAGATACTGTCTACGTATGCAGAAAGTAATTTTAAAAATAGACCATCTTTAAAAAAAAAAAAAGCCATTTAAGTAGAGAGATGCTTCTACCAGAATTTAAGTTGCCAGCTGGTGAATAAAAACATCTAGAGCGAAAATTAAACACTGTGTGACAAAAATCTTTGTGGGATGACTGAGTAAGAGAAATGTTTGAAGTTATATGGATTAATGATCATCACGGCTGTGCAAAATGACCAGAAACAGCATCTTTAGTTGCTCGAGAGGCGTGGCTCCTAGCCTGGCCCTTGACCCCCCTGCTCACACGCTGTGATAGACATTCCAGTGTCAGCAAGCAACTGATGAGGGTCTTTCCCTTCTTTAATCTGTTAAAAAGTGGCGAGTTTTCACTCTTTTTGAAAGCGACTTACAAATAAGTCGAGGTTTTGTCGGCATCCACGTTTTGTCAAGTAAACATTCTGTCTCTTGACTCTGTCTTTACGAAAATTGAAAAAATTCGACCTTAATCTTGTGTGATTCATTTGCCCTTAATTTGAAGGTACAGTCAGCACTGCTCAGTGAGATTAACATGAAGTAGACGATGTTGAGAGTGGGGCACATAGAGTAATGGAGTGAAGTGGAATTAAGTAAGCTATTATTTGGCTATGACTGTTGAAATGACGGTGTTCTCTCTCTCTCTCTCTTTTCTCTCTCTCTCTCTCTCTCTCTCTCTCTCTCTCTCTCTTTCTCTCTCTCTCTCTCTCTCTCTCTCTCTCTCTCTCTCTCTCTCTCTCTCTCTCTCTCTCTCTCTTCTCTCTCTCTCTCACACCCCTTCAAACTGAGGAAGCGGAAAATCACAAAAGCTAAACACAAAGGACACTTATTCACTGTGTTGGTAATAGGAACTTATCAACAGGAAACAGGCTTTTTTGTTATATTGTGTTTGTTCCTGTACCAAACAGTAGATGTGTTACGCTATGAACTTTTGTAATGTCATTGTTTCCAGCATCTGGCCAGCCATGCTAACAGGAAAATCCATCTATGTCAGATCGATTATCCTTGACTAGACTGTGGTACTGTTTACAAAAAGAAACAGCACTGTCCAAGATAGGACCCTGCTACTGTCAGTGAAGTGGCACAGTCTCAGATCAAGCCATAGATAATGTTGAGGAATGAAACATCTGCTTGACATCTCGTTAGTCATTAGAAGCCATTACAGACTCCAGGAAATATACACACTTGTGAAGAGAGAGAGAGAGAGAGAGGGGGGGGGGAGAGAGAGAGAACTATGGGACAAAATGTCACACTCATGTCAACTTTATGGCCCCGTAACATAGACTGGGCGAAACGTCATGTATAATACAGTGTAGTGTACAGACTCATGTGTATCGTTTCCTTTAACCAGAACAAGAATACATTTGCAAATATTTTATAGTGACATCAAATATGTCGTTCGTATCCCACTTTATTTAGCAAAATTTTGAATATTGTAATGCTTACCAGTATCAATCGAGTGTAGTAACTTGTGAGAATGATGACAACACATTCTGTGTCATGGAATACATTTGAATGACATCTCTTTGTTAGTACCGACATATAGACACAGCTTGGACGTTGTCATTCATGTATATAAATCTTTGCTTTCTAAAATGTGTGAATTTATCTTTTTTACATCTGTTTGTCACCAATATTCTCATAAGCTGGGCCCAAGTTGCCAACATAATATTCTTCATTCACCGACAAACATGACAGAACACAATACATAATGTCAATTATAATTGGCTGCAGTAAAACATCTCCTTGAATAAAATATAAGATCTACTATTTTGAGTGATAAACCTGTTGTTTCTGTTCGACAATACTGATGCAACCTTATTAGAAAGGCACTGAAGGTGAACAGAACCGATTGTGTCTGAGTGACCCGCTCTGATGTACATGTATTGAGCGACTCAAGCAGACAAGAAAATAATAATGACAAACAACAACAATAACAACAAAACCCCAACACTTCCAGTGATGAACAGTGTTTTGTGTGCCCTTGCCAAGTTAGACAAGTCAAGTGGCCAATTTCGTGAAGGTGGGGTACTTAACTTGCGTCGCTCTCCTCACTCGAATTAAGCCGAAAACCATCTGCTGGGATGTGATGAGTGATCATCAATACATATGACAATGTCTTGAAGATTGTAGCATCTCTCTCTCGAACACAAGAAAAGAGAACGGAAACGGTCTGTACAAGGTGAAACATCGTGTCGGTTAAGTTGTCGCTCTATAGTGGGGTAATTATATCACGTCTCTCTCCTTCCCTGCCGAGGTGGAATTTTTTTTAATTAAATGAAGACGCTTTCTGAAGTGTTGAAGTTTGTGTGACATAGTTCTAATAGTGTGTGAATACCTCAGAAGCTTAGCCAGAAGGGTTGAAAATTACGTAAAAAAATAAAGAAAACCCTTAGATTTGACAAAATCGCTCTACTCCGTGAAATTAAGCCAGTTTTGTACAGGATGCGCAGCGTAGTCTGTTAGATTAATCTGGTCATGTCTGGTATCATTTTAATGCTACTTGTATCGGAAACACGGTCATTTACATAGACTGTTAAAAGGTGCTGTACTATTTAGCAACTAACTCGTTTTTCTTCCTTCCACTGCTCAACCGCTATCAGCAGCGTAATGTGCATGGTGTGCCCTCTCCGGCTGAAATAAGGTCAGGTCACAGCTAGGGGCTTCTGCAATTAAAAAGTCGGATTGGAACAGCCGTGTCATCCCAGACCACTTATGGGAAAGAGGGACATGTGCATGTATTACATGTAAAATGTACATCTTTGAGGAATATGAATACAAGTTTATGTCTCTCTGTTGTCAATTTTTCTAAAATTTAACTTGAAGTAGATATAGTATTACTTGTGATGCTTGAAGCACAAAATGTAAATCCAAGTTCATTGAATATTTTTATTTGCCAGGATGATCCGTTCAAAAGCCAGTGGAAGAGTTCAGTACCATCCAAAGTATCCAAGAACCCAGGAACATCTGGAGGAGGTATGGCAAAATGTTTACTGTTGTTTTTGTAGGGTTGTTGTGAAGATCATTTGAAAGGATTGGAAATGAAGTCTGGTTTGTTCCAGAGATATTGAATACATACTTGAAACAAATATTGAATACATTTTTGAAATCTTTATGGCCTCTCCCTTTCTTCTCTTGATCTTTCTACCCCTATCTCAGTCTGTCTCTCTGTATCATTTGTTTTTGTGAATCACACTCCTTCATATCTAAATGAATAATTCATCTGAAGTGTGTGTGTTTGTTGTGCCGCCACATGTGTTTTCCCATACTTGATATCACTTATGTCCTTATTTTCATGTTGATTGGCAAAAGAAACTTTATCAGTAAGCAAAATGTTCTTGTCTCCACAACTTCACTCTTCATCTCTGAGTCCGCCTTTGCAGTGAATAGTACATTTTAGCCTTGAAGGTGAAGGACTTTATTGAAGCTCAGTAAACAGGTCATCTTTTGTTTCAGTTGGACTAAAAAAAATTTGCACATCAGCAAGAATAAACTGCTTTGCACAAATCCCGTATTTAGATAAACTCTGAATAAATCAGTTGGACAAGTTTTAGTTCATTTGATTTTTTTGTTGTGTACTTTTTTTTTTTTGTTTTGTTTTGTTTTGAGGGGGTTGTCACCAGTTTTGCTTGTTTGTTTTTAGTTGTTGGTTTTTTTAATGCATTTTGTGATGTATTTAATTTGGCAAATGCTAACTCATTCATTTTTGGCAGCACTTGTTCATGTGTTTGTGATATGCTGATTTTTTTTTATATCAGGCTCTGAAACCCCCGTAGACTTTGAGAGTATGGGTCACACTGAATTGCTGAAAAGCGACATTGCCAAGGATCGAATCAGCGTGAAGCCACGCTCCCGTAAGACTAATAGGCAGTCACGGAAAAAGCGAGAGGTGAGAGGCAATACAATACAATACAATACAATACAATACTATACAATACAATACAATACAATACAATACAATACAATACAATTCTTTAAGAATAGTGTATCTGCCCAGGTGCAACTGTCACAAATAAAGATCCCACACCTGAAGTGCTTTTCAAGATTTTGCACACAACAGTGGCGCTCACAAGACTGAAACAAATATGGAAGAACAACAACATCTAGATCAGCTTTGAAATAAGACCATTGCACTCACTTGTAATGTCCATTTTTCTGTTACATTTTGAATACATGGACTCTTCATGACTTACAGAAGAAGACCCAAGCCATGGAGAGGAGGTGCTGTGGAAAGATTCTACAATCTCATATACTGACCATATTATTATTATTATTATTATGAACATTTAGTACGCCTAATCAAATTAATGCCCTAGGCGTTAACAATGGCAAAACATATAACCGAAATCACAAGCACGCACACACACGCCCACAAACACCACACACGCACACACACACACACACACACACACACACACACGCACACGCACACACACACACACACACACACACACACACACACACACACACACACAGCACGACATGCAAATGCAATGACACATTGACACTAAGACATTATAAAGCCAACATTACGTTACATGGGGGGAGGGGGGCAGAAATTACCAGTTATTTGGGAAACAGATGAGTTTTGAGGGAGCGTTTGAATGTGGACAGAGAGGGTGAGTATCTGAGTGAGCGAGGTAGCTGATTCCAGATAGTTGGAGCTTGATAGGAAAAAGAACGCTGCCCAAACCTTTTAGTGCGGACTATGGGGATACTATAGAGACGGGTGTCGGATGAGGACCGCAAGGTTCGAGATGGCGTGTAGAGATGTAACAGATGGGCGAGATACTCAGGACAGGAAGACTCAATAGATTTGAAGCAGAGACAGGCAATCTTGTAGGATATTCTTTGCTGAACCGGGAGCCAGTGAAGAGAACAGAGCAATGGCGTAACATGGTTAAATTTTGAAGAGCGGAAGATGAGACGGGCAGCATGATTTTGAACTTTCTGAAGTTTGTTAATGAGGTGAGAGGGGGAACCAGACAAAAGAGCATTACAGTAATCAAGACGAGATAGAACAAGTGCACAGACAAGAGTCTTTGTCGTGTCTTCTGAGAGGAGATGGCGGATAGAAGCAATTCGGCGGAGTTCAAGAAAACAAGTCCGACAAACGTTGCTAACATGCAGATGGAAGGACAGGGTTTGGTCAAGAGTTACACCAAGGTTACGGGCAGAATAGGAGAGAGTGATAGACGAGTCAACAAGTGTGATGGAGGTTGGAAGAGAGGGGTGATTTTGGAGTTTGGGTGGGGTGATCAAGATCAATTCGGATTTCTCTTCATTCAATTTCAGTTTGTTTTCAGTCATCCAATCCTTCAGGTCGGCTACACAAGATTGGGTGTTTTGGATCATGAGGGGAAGGTCAGGGAGAGGCCCAGAGACATACAGCTGATTGTCATCCGAGAAAGAATGATGCTGAAGTAGGTGTTCTTGGACAATAGAGGAGACAGGATAGGTGTAGAGAATGAAAAGTAGGGGGCCCAGAACAGATCCCTGTGGCACTCCATAGGTCAGACAGGAAGCATTAGAAGAAAGACCATTGACAGAAACTACTTGCAGACGATCGGTGATGTAAGAATGAAACCAATTCAAGACAGTATCGTGGAGCCCAAAAGAGTGATGCAGACGGGAGAGAAGGATAGAGTGGTCAATAGTGTCAAAGGCAGCAGATAGGTCCAAGAGAGTCAAAAGTGATACATTGTTAGAGTCAAGAGTAGTCAGTAAGTCGTTGCAGATTTTGAGAAGAGCAGTCTCGGTGCTATGTGCAGAACGGTAAGCAGACTGAAGGGGATAGACAAGGTTATTGGAATGAAGGTGGTTTAACAGCTGGTTGAGAACAACTTTCTCTAAGACCTAACAAGACTGTACAGTAGAAGCAAACAAACTGTTGGCCCATTTGAAGACCTTCTCACTTTGTAAAAAGATGGAAGATATAGTGATACAGACATGTCACAAGATCGCCACGCCTTTCAGAAACCATCCTGCAAGGCACAGTCTGAGAGAGAAGAGGAGGAGGAAGGCAGAAAAAAAGAGATGCAAAGACAGCACTCAGGACTGGACAGGCCTGAATAAGCAGTTCTTTGAGAGCGGTAGAGGACCAGGAGAGATGGACTAAGCTCATTACAAAGTCATCTGCAATGTCCCTACGTTCCACAGGGTTTCAGGATACATAAAGTTATGTATCTGGCCTCTTTGTTTCTCTTGTGGTAAACCACACAGGCAGGAAACCATCAGCCTTGTTTTCAGAGTGGAATCCGTATGTTGTGAAACTCATCTGAGTTTGCTCTGCTTTTGAGCACTTTAAAATGTAGATATCAGCATACTACTTATTTCGAAGAAAGGTATGTATGAGATTTTGTTTATAGGTGTATTGTTCCCATCATAAGCTTGAAAACATGAAAGACAGTGGTAGTGTTGAATCATGTGGCAGGGTGGCATGTATTATCCTTTTGCTCTTCTTGACGCTGTTTACATGTTTTTGCTGATATTTTTTTAACCCTTTCACCGCCGATGGCGCCTTTTGGCGACAGTATGGCAGACCGCCAATGTCGCCAAAAGGCGACAACAATAGGGTCCGTTACTCTCTCACTTGCTGCTCTTAATTGTGCTTTTAAATCAGTCCGTTGCATAAACATGATTTATTGTGCAGAATCCCAAACTCCAATCATTCTTCTTTCTTTCAAAAAAAACAGAAAGCAATTTGGTTGAGAAATAAGAAAGTTACAGTCATTTGAAATCGGTCGGTGCATTTTTCTTGTTTTTTTCTGAAAAAACAGCTGGCGCTGAGGACTTTAACATTCTAGAATCACTGGCGGTGAAGGGGTTAATGTTGGATGATGCTTAGAAAGATTGACATATCTGAAGTATTTTGACATACTGTACTCATCAGATATGTGCAGAAATTCTGTTGAGATGTGGCCTGATGATAATAACTTTATGATGTTATTTTCACAGGGTCAGTCGCCACACTCACTCCCAAGTCTCAATGAGGAGTCGCCACCCAAATCACGTGCGGACACTGCTAGCACAAGCTCTACATCAGGTTAGTAACAGTGACATGGCATTCTGCTGTGTAGAGGATTCACAGATTGTATATGAGCAAAAGGTTATGATTCTGTTATGGCTTGGGAAGTCTTCACTGTGCTGATTGTTGCATCAGATACAAAAGCCAGTGAAATTGGTTACTTCACTGCTCACAAAATGCTTGTGAACTAAACTCAGGATGCTCAGTTGTGGTGTGTTGTGTTGTATTGTACTGTACTGTACTGTATTGTGCTATACTGTACTGTACCATACGGTAGGATATGGTATGATATGGTATTGGTATGGTATGGTATGGTATGGTATGGTATGGTATGGTATGGTATGGTATGGTTGAAGTTTTCCATGATGTGAAATTCAGGATATGTCCCCAGAAAAGCATGTTGCCACAGTGTAGGATCACCCATATAAACATTTCTGTATGTATTATTGTTCCTCCTTTAAAGTGTATTTTTGTATCTAAAAAATTTGGCAGGACAGTTTGTGTTGCTGTGAAATCTCTTGAGGTGTACTCTAATATGTTTAGATAGTTATGCTAAGGAATTAGATAATTCTCATCAGTTAATTAGAAAGGGATATTTTCACACGTTTTGGGTATAAATATTTTTATCATTTTTGTGAATCACTTCAGATTTTAATTTCATAAAATGGATTATGCTACACCAGTATTTACATGTCACCCATCACCCAACAGCATCATTATTGAGTTTGATGGTAACCGCTGCATCAGACTTCACAACTCTCCTCCATTTACTCCAATCTTGACTTTTCTATACTGCTTCATATACCGTCAAACCACTGATGTTGGTGATGTTGTTTATATAAAAGGTGGGTGGTCTGCCCAGATTTCTTTTGGCCTCAACTTTTCTTGCAGTACTGTTGTCATAAGGGTTGTGTTGATGTTGATGGTTGCATGGCCAATGTGTTTCATTTTTCTTTTCTTTATTTTTGCCAGCAGTTGATGTTGGATTGTGGTTTCTTTCAGTGCATCAGTACATCAGCGCATTATCGTCAGTATATTGTAGATTTGTGATGTTTCGACCGTCAGTTTTTATTTCCATGTCTTCAGTATGTTTCTTTCACAGTTTGCTCTGTGTATATGTTTTTCTTTGCATGCACATACTGTGTTTAACAGCATAAAATTTAAGGACATTATTTATGTTTTGTTTTACAGAGTCCCAGGCGGACAGTGCAGGGAAGCAGGAAATCAGCACAAAACCCAGCAAACCTCCCAGCTCACCAGTGGACAAGGCAGCTTCCTCTACACCCCGTCACCAGCTGACCAAGCAGTCATCAGAGTCTAGCCCCACAGCACTGAGACCCACATCCACACCTGTGTCTCCAGGCCCTGTCAAACCTATTGCTGTGGCTGAACAGGAGAGAAGGGAAAAGATAAAAGATGAGGAGGAGAAACAGCTAAATGTGAAGTCAGATTTAAAGTCGGCCACATTGAAAGAAGATGAGAAACAGGGAAACCTTAAAACTGATTTGAAGTCTTCCTTGAAAGAGGATGATAAGCAAGCCAGTCTCAAATCAGATTTGAGATCCCCCACTTCCAAAGGTGACAGTATTACCAAAGCATCGTTTGACTTTGGGAAATCAGAAACTGAGAAGGAACCTGGATTCAAGGCGTTGACCACATCAAAAACAATGGATTCTGTGAAGAGTGTATCGGAATCATCATCTTTTGAGGGTGGCAAAGAGCGTAGTTCTGTGATGTCCAGATCACAACAGTTTGAGTCTAGTTCATCCAAAAGCAGTGGCACTTTTGAGGCTTCCTCCAGCAGTGTGAAACCCAAAGTGGAGTTCTTGTCCTCCAGCATTAGATCTGCTGGCAGTCAAGGTTCCAGTTCATCTCACCACTCTGCCATTCATACCCACTCAGAATCGCAGACAACATCACACACTGCCCACAGCAGCACAGCTGTCAGAACTGCTGATAATACCTCATCATCTTCTGCTCCATCTAAACCTACATCCACATCAGCAACTAGTCCTGGAGAGAGCAAGCGGGAAGGGTTACGTCAGACGGACAGCCAGACATCTCCAGCCTTTTCTCCTAAAGATGACTACAAGCTACGCAGACAGAGCCGCAGCAAGACATTGCCTGACCAGCCAACCGTTAAAGAAGAGCCCTTTGCCACCAAAGTACAGCGTGCCGCCTCACATCGGGTAGAAGCTACCAGCTCGCAGAATGCTTCACCAGAAGCCTCCCCACGCCATAAGGAAAAAGTGGTGGAAACATCCAAGAGTAAGGAGCCAGAATGGTTTGCTCTTGCCAGGAGAAAGACTGGCCGACAGGACAGTGAGGAGAAAAAGGATTTGCCTTCTCCCATTAAAGAAACTGCACCTGCCAAGGAACCTGTATCAACATCAGAAGTGCCAGTGAAACCTGCCAAGGAACCTGTATCAACATCAGAAGTGCCAGTGAGTTCTGCATCAGGACCAAAGGTTGACGCAGTGTCCTTCTCAGTGGAGACTTCTGGCAACATGAGTGTGTCCTCAGCCAGCTCCGTGTTTGGTCGGTTTGTTGAGAACAAGTCAAGTGAGGTATCTCGTGTCAGGGGAGGAAGCGTGAAAACTTCCCCAACCAAGACTCATATGTTTGCCAACCGAGGGAGCAGTGTCAAAGTCCAGTCCGGTCGAAATGATTCAGGAGCCACAGGGACTTCTGTCACAGCATCATCAGCATTGAAAACAACCACTCCAGTTTCCTCAGCACTGGCATCATCAACAGTGCCTGGTGCTAAACAGGAAGCTATAAAAGAAGAATCCAAAAGTCCGGAATCTTCTCCATCGAGAGAAGTTCCCAAGTGGAAAACACAAAGTGTCAAAACATCATCAGCATTTTCATCCAGCACCCCATCTGTTGCGTCTTCGTCTCGGTTTTCCAGTGTGAAAACGTCCTCTCAGCCTACTCCTGCTCCAATTACTTCCACCAGTGTGACAAAAACAGAAACCAGACCGACATCGTCACCAGCAAAGAAACCTCCATTAACAAAAACCCCCTCTGAGGAAAAGGAAAAGGCAAATGTTCCTGCCTGGCGAGCCAATCTGAGCCAGAAGAAACCTCCAGTTTCAGACATCAAGATTGAGCTGATTGAGACCCCATCTAGCTCTAGTGGAACCAAGAAGGAGGACAGTGCCAAGAAGGAGGAAGTCAGCATGAGGGTGGAATCTCCTACTAAGGTAAGCTCAGTACATTGACAAAGATCCTAATCATTTCAACTACATCTGTCTGTCATAATGATAAACAGGTGAAACCAATCAAACATATGTGAACAATTGTAATGTTTGTGAAAAACTTGCATACACTAAAAAAAAGTGGGACAATTATCAGACAACTGAACAAACAGTTATTTCCTTTATCATTTTGCAGATTATGAAACCACAAAAATGCTCTGTCCTACTGAACCGTACACATTAAGACTCATACTCATCTGGTGCAACGTGGGTAAATGTTTGTTGATGAATAGCAGAGAAACACATGATAAAAAAAAATTTTCATATTTTGGGTATGTTGAGAACCTCTCTCCCCTTCATGAAAATGCTTTTTTTTTTTCTTTTTTATTTGGGGGTTTGGGAGGTTAAGCATTCCAATTTTACTAGAATGCATGTATGCTTGTGTTGCACACACTGCACGGGCTGCATGCTGCCACAGTCTGCATACTCCCGCACAGTCTACATACTCCCGCACAGTCTACATACTCCATTTTGATGGGCATGCATACTGGATGTTTTCATGTGTCCATTCCATAAGCCAGCAACTACTGACAGGGTTTACAGGATCATGAACATGCATATATGATATGATATGCTGCATGCCTGTACACACCACAAAGGGCTTTAGGGACTGGCAGGACTGTAGGCCAGGAAGGTCAGAAAAATCTCCACCCTTTACCCCCAAGTGGATTAACCCTTTGACTCCCACTCCCTATTCACCAACTGCAAAGACTTAACCCTTAGAGTCCGTCACCCTATCCACCAGCTTCCTGCAGGAAGCTGGTGGATAGGGTGAGGGAATCAAAAGGTTAAGTTTTTGCTCGCTATCATGGTTGGCAATACAGGATGCTGGTGTACAGGCTGCGGGAGTCAAAGGGTTAAACTCAGGACCTTCTGATTGGAAGTCTGACATGATCCACTTGACTACCATGCCTACTGAATATCCATTTAACCCTTTGAATCCCACACCTTGATTACCAGCATCCTGCATTGTTAACTACACCAGCAAAGCAAAAACTTAACCCTTTGATTCCCTCACCCTATCCACCAACTTCCTGCAGGAAGCTGGTGGATAGGGTGAGGGAATCAAAGGGTTAAGTTTTTGCAGTTGGTGAATAGGGTGCAGGAGTCAAAGGGTTAACTGCATGCATTTGTGACTTCTCACTGGTCCTGTGGTTGACATTAGATATAAACTGGGAAATAGATTCAGACTTTTTTGTTGTTGTTGTCCTCGAAAAAATGCACACACTCATACTCTCTCTTTTTTTTCTCTCTCTCTTCACAAACTGCATTTAGCTGCAGCAAGCAGTGCTAACAAACAGCCATTTTGGAATTTTGTTGACATTGATTTTACCAATTGCAGGCAAGTGCAGCCAGCAAAGATGTGCCATCTGACCAGTGTCGCAGTTCTGCTACCCCCAGCCGAGCCTCCAAGGTGATGAATCTACTGAAAAATTTTGAAAATGTTCAGGGTGTCAGCTAGAACAAGGTGGCCAGTCGTGCTTGCTTGTGACTTGTGTGATTGCCATAAAAAGAAGCTGTTGCTGGATGGTCAGCAAAGAGTGTAAATATTAACACTATAGATGAATGGTGCAGCCCACGATTGGTGGGTGCCTGCAGTGGCAGTGCTGTACAGTAAATGATTGATCTGTGTTCATCATTACCACACATCTTACCCACCCTCACCACCATACATAATACATTGTTCATTCACATAAATATACCTACAGTATCATACACACACCTGTGATAATTATCACTACACACACACACACTCATACACACACACACACACATACACACACACACACATGTGCACATCTCACAGATCCATCATATCTCACACACACTTTTCTTTTAACGTAATTTCATTTGAACTGCAGTCATCACAGCATTATCTTCTGCCAGACTGAAAGCTTGTGACATTCGTTTACATACAAAAGGTGTTTGTGATATCATTGAAGACCGCAAGATCTGTTGTGAACTTTTTGTGCGTTGTCTTATGACCACAGGGGCTGATCAGTGTTGGGGTTAGGTGGGTTGTATTAATCATTATGAATATGATGTCACAAAAATTCTCATACAGAAAGAACTGAGCATAATTCCACCACAGGCTTCATGGTTAATCTGATATGTATAGGAGTGGCTTTTTCCATTTTTATTTTTTTTTCTGATTTTGTTTTCATGTGTGTGCTATTAGGATTATACCTGGGAAATAATTTTTATTTTTATTACATCACCCATACATTATATGTTTAACTAACCTCACACTCGGTGTTGCTTCAGATAACTTACATTGATGAGCATCAATGTTGTTGTTTTTTGTTGTGAAAAACAAGATATGTGATGACTTTGTCACATTTCTGACTTGGAAATCGGACCAGAAATTGTGAACATTGTAAGGTGTCCCAAAGAATTATAGTTTTGAATACCATTTTCCACTCATGTGAGTGTTGTGTTCAGTCTGTGGTATGATTCTTAGAGATCTTTTAAGTTATCTTCTAGTTGTTATGAACAGTGAGACAAAAGCTGCACTATGTGTGAAATCATAAAGAGGTATGCTGATGTTGTTTTATGTCATATGGGTTTGTTTGTTTTTTGTTTTTGGACAAGCATATCCCAAACTGTGGGCATGCTTACCTGTTAGCACAAATGTTGTGAAAATATGTTTTTGGTAACATATCTCAACATACCAGTGCATCAAATGGAGCAGTAGCACTACTGTCTACAAAACAAAATCTTGGATGGATTTAATGCATGACTGTGTCAAGGACTGTGTGAGGCTTTAAAAAATACAGAAGTTGAAGGAAATATATGCAGGTATACTAACAAGGATGTTGACAAATACGTGCTTCAGTGTTTAGTAGTATTTTATGACAAAACATGGTCCTTATCTTGATAGCCTGAACAAATATCAAAGTTGGCAATGCTTGCTGTATACTGCTGGCATCAAACATTCATTATAATTGATTTAACAGTAGTGCTCTGTTCACAGTCAGAATTGTTTTTGCTGGTGCAGTGTCGATCTAATGTCCTAATAGGTGAGAATTGGTTTTTCATGAGGACTGTAGAGACAGCATGAAAAAATAAATTAGCAGATGGCTTTAAATGCTTATGTAGATGCATGATTGGTTTCAATATATGAACCATTTGGAGAAAGAAACGAACAGAGATTAGCAAAATTTTTGTTGCTAGTTTGATTTTTTTCCCCAGTATTTAGACTTTCTTTTACGGTAGTTTTGATTTTGAGGATGTGTTTCCCAGTGTTACTTTGTGTGTGCCTTGACCATGCAATTTGCCTGCTTCTTCTCTACAGCCTTATAAATGGGTAGATTTTACGGTCAATAAGACACGCTGATGAAAGGCACAAAGAAACTTTGAACCTGTGTAGCGGGGCTTTCTCTCATTGCATCTGTTTCTGTTTTAACAAGTAGATTCTGTACTAGCAGTAAATATGGTCAGTGTTAGAGTCATAGATTCTGAAGGTAGAATAATGCCAGTTACTACAGATATTTAAAAGTGAATTTTGGGGGCTTTGTGGTTGGGGTTGGAAAGACCTGAAGCAAAGTGTTTAGAGGAGATTGACATTATGAAGGAAGAGATTATGAAAGTATTGATGTGAAAAATCTCTTCATTCCTCATACGATGTGCTGTTATGATGACAGAATCTCTGTGTGTGTGTGTGTGTGTGTGTGTGTGTGTGGTTGTGTGTGTGTGTGTGTGTTCGCAGTAGTAATACTAATAGGCATGTTTTGAACTGCCAAAAATTGTCAGCATTTTTATGGTAAGTTGGTGCATAACATAAACATGAATTGGATTTTCATCTTTTTGTTTCATGGAAATAGTGTACAGTTTGGAACCTCCCCCTCAACCAAAAACATAAAAAAGAATGCCCGGCTGTATATATTTTAAAGCCTATTAATTTCCATGTATAGTGGCACTAAGTTTTTTTCTAATTAGCAAATGCTGTATTAATACACATAATTACAGTGAGTTGTTTAATTTGTTGGCTTTCTGTTCAACTGAAAATGTTTGAAGTGTTCAGTTGTCTTGTTGGTGAGAGGAAAGAAAGTCTCACAGTGTACCATATGTTGTATGACTGTGCTTTATCATGTTCAAAGTACATTTGATTGAAATGTTACAAACAACGTGGTTATTTTTGAAAATGCTGTAGATTGTGGTGTTCATGTGCTGTAATGATATGTCTATATTCTTATTTGATGTTGCCATTACCCATTGTGTTTGAAAGTTTTTAAACATTTTAATATTCGTTTTTATTCTATTTTCATACATATTCTTACCACCAGTCTTCCTAGATCATGTAGTATAAAAAGATAATCTTATTGTTGAAATAAGATAATCATGTTGTTGACTTTAGGAATGCAGTACTTTCTTAGATAGCCAGTAAAAAGGATAGTAGTGTGGTTGTAAGCTGGACACTGTATCTAGGTACATTGCAGTAAAGATAATGATATTCATTTGACATAATATCACATAATAAAATCCATTCAGAACAACGTATGAAATAAGTCCATGTTTCATTAAAACACTCTACAGGAATTGTAGTCAACTGGGTAAGACATTAACCCTTTCAATCCCGCACCCTATCCACCAGCTGCAAAGCTTGACCCATTCACACCCTCACTCTATCCACCAGCTTCCTGTAGGAAGCAGGTGGATAGCGTGAAGGAGTGAAAGGGTTAGCTTTTTCACTTTGCTATCATGGCTGACAATGCAGGATGCTGGCGGATAGGGTAGGGGAGTCAAAGGGCTATACTTCCAGTCTGAGTTCCATCCTGCCTGGGTATATTTCATCTGGTGGGTAAAAGAGTGGATTTTTTCCATATGAGTCCAGTATGAGTGCAGATTTACCTGTTCCTGAACCCCGTTTTCAGTACATCAAAGGGCCATAAGTTATTTAAGTATCCAGCGGCATACAGAAACATGAAAACACTCGGCATGCATCCCTAACAGAAACAGAATATGCAGATTGTGCAGTAACAGTGTGAGCAAAGCAACATACATACACACATCCAAGAAAATCAAGATGCTTAACAAATACATATGTATAAGATTGAAAGTGGCAACTAGTGAATGGGTGTATGGTCTAGACTTGTGCCAAAATGGAATAAGTCAGAAATCAGAGGAAATTACACATCAGAGAAATCATAATTTCCCAGACGATCAGTTGATACAAAACTTGTCTTCCATTTTTTCTGTTTGTTTTTTTTTCTTTCCAGGTAATTCTTTGTATGCTTAACTGACTGTCAGAATACGTGTGATTGTACTTCATACTTGCACAGTTTAGACTTTTTGTGAGCCGGAAAATTAAACCAAATTTTGTAAAGGTCCTTCCATAAACAACAGATTAGATTTTTTGCTGGTGATTTTAAGCTCTGCTAGATCATTGCAACCTTGAAATTGGAGCACAGTCAGTCAGCCCACTTTAGTGCCTTCATTTCTCATGGTAGTCTGCCCATGTTTAGCTCATATATGTTCCTAGTTGGGGTCAGTTTGACTAAAACAATAGGGGACTATTTATTGAAATTGGTGCTTGTGCAACTTCTTGAATATTAGCATGATTTATACTCCAGTTAAAGATTTCATTCTTAAACAGCCCAGAAAATTTAGGCGCACACGCACACACACACACACACACACACACACACACACACACACACACACACACACACACACACACACACACACACACACACACACACACTCTCTCTCTCTCTCTCTCTCTCTCTCACTCACTCACTCACTCACATGCCATTTATTACTTTGAGTCATTGTATATAAAAAAGATTTTTATTATTTTTTATTATTTGAATAAGGTTTGTTTTGCAATCACACTCTTGCATGTATTTGAAAAGGGAACATTTTAAAATAGAATTCTAATGATGCATTTCACTTAGATATGTTGCGCTCCAAACAGCATTCTAATATTCCACAAGAAAATAATTCACATTCCTTAACAATGCATATAGAAATTATGGCAGACGAGATATTTATATACTACGTGATTACTTTATATACTGTGTGATGACATGATGATATTATACTCGATTAGAATTGTCCATCATCCTTAGACCATTCTTGTCCTTAGTTTTTGTTTGTTTGTATGTTTGTTTTATTTTGTTTTTAATTGTTGACCAGTTTGAATGTTCCAACAATTTACTCTCAGCTAGTAGATTGTAGAAATGTACATTCCATTGTAAGCTGTTATTTTGGAATGCTTTTTTCCATTCAGATTTTAAACTCACCAAGAACAGAACAAAATTAGCACATTTTCTTTCTCTACTCTCTCTTTTTCTCTCTTTTTGAGACTATTGTTACACACACAGACTTACACACACATGCGTATGTGTGCATACATGCATGTGTGCGCACACATACTCACATATAATTATGTAAATGTATTCATGGTGGCACATAACATTCCACTCTTACATGCATTATATAGTAATCTCACAAGAACAAATGAACAGCTGATGGCAATAAAATTAGTTTTGATAATCTTTTGATACTCATGGTAAGCATTGTTTGGTGACTGTTGATTTCAATCTTCATGGTTCAGTCTTTTCCCCTTGCATTATTTCCAGTTGAAACCATGCTTCTGTCATGAAAGTCATATCAGTATTTGTGTTCAACACATGTTAAAAAAATGGCCCTCTTATAGCCAAAATGCAAATTAACATTGCCTTCATTAGAATATTGTAATCATCATGAAAATCTGTTTTTCAATAGAAATAATTCTAGAAATAATTACAATAACACTTTCAACAAGGTGATTGATACAATCGGTATCTCCAGCATTTTCCGTATCTGGAGGGCGAGTTAAGGTGCAACTGAGTCACAAGTGAATGATCTTGCCATTTTTGTTATCTGTTTAAGCTACAATCATAACTGAATGACTTTGTCACTGTTGTAATTTTTTATGGTAGGACTACTGAGCTATAAATGACTAATCCTATCACTGTCATAGCCTTTTGAGAATTGGACTGCCAAGTCATAAGAGTGTACACATGTCATTGTCATAACTTTTTTTGTGGTCAGATCAGTAAGCCATAAGAGAATGCCTCTGTCCCGGAGCCAGACATAGTAAGCTGTGAAACATGACACCTGTCACTGCACTAACAATACATGTTCATTACTTGATGTTGATGTCATAACAAAAACATTTATGGACCCTGACTATGGCTTATGTAACCTTTCAGGTTTTTGTTTTTTGTTGTTCTTCTTTTTTCTTTCTTTGTGTGTTTTTGTTTTTTGTTTTTTTGTTCTTTTTGTTTTGTTTTGTTTTGTTTCTTTGTTGTTGTCTGTTTTTATTGTTACACTTCATTCATATCAGAATACTTAAGAGCACAATACATTCCCAAGGGAAAAACCATGTAATTAATACAGGTAGATGTGTTCTAAAAGACAAATTTGACATACAGATTTTGTTAAGATTTCTTCTTCCATTGTTGTTGTTGTTGATATGTATCATTCATACCAGAATATCAAGTATAAATTGGGATTTTTCCCCCTTCACAAAAAAAAAAAAAAAAAAAACATTCTATTAATGCTTTCAGTTTTGTCATGTCATGACAGACAAAGTTAACAGATGATTGTTATTTACATCATTGTATGGTTTGTTCATATCAGAAAATATCCACTTAGGACATTTTGTTTAAGAGAACATTTGTTCATAGTTATGCTGCTATCTTTTTCAGGGTTTCACCTCACCCACCCCCACCCATACCTCACGCTTGATATCTTTTGCTGAAAGGTTTTGTCCCCAGAAATCACAAGGATCAGTGCTTCCAAACTTTTCTGGAAGGGTTTTTTTTTTTCTTAAGGGCTCAAGTCTGATTGTTGTTGGTCACTTACAAACATTTAAATATGCATTCCTTCTTTTCACTGTTCTTCTACTCATTTGTTAAATGAACTTATCAATAGATGAATTCATGTAGTGTAGAACTTCCATCTGGCAATAAATGAATAGTATACTGCCTCCCTCTCACTCGCATTTGACTTGCAATATTTATTCAGAGGCTGGCTTTTTCCTTTACTTAGAGAGTAACTTTGTGGTTGCTTTTTTTTTTTTTTTTTTTTAATCTAAACTAAGGTTAACGTATATCTCTTTGAAACAGAGGGAAATTTCTGGTAGTGGTGATGATAGTGTTGGTGTGAATGTTGTTTCTGTGTTGTTTATCCAGAATGAGTTCCAGTTATATTTGAAACTGAGGCAGATTTCTGTTGGTTGTGGTGCTGGGAGTGCTGGTGGTTGTGTGTGTGTGTATGTGCTTGTGCGTTTGTGCCTGCGTGCATGCATGCATAGCATGGTGCACATGGGTTGGGAGGGGGGAGCGTGCATGCATTAGTCTTTATTCACTTTTTTTTTCAGTATGTTACAATTTTAATTGAGAAAAGTATGAAACTAGATATAGTATTGAGGCTTTTCCCTGTTTTGTTTTAAGTACAACACACAAATACACATGCATTGAATAGAGTTTAGTCTGTAGTGTTTGTTTCTTGAATCCAGATATCACTTACTTCCATAGCTGTAGCGTACTTTTGGAATTGTATGAGATGATACCACACTCTTTATGATAAGGGTGAAACCACATGTGTACATGGAGTAATCTGTATACAGAAAAAAATAATAACTGCCAAAATATAACACATTGCTAATGTTGAACTACAAGTGTTGTTATCTGTTGGTTGTTAAATGTTTATAACCATCTCATGGCTTGTGTATCTATATTGGTGTATTGACTCTCATAAACTGACATCTTCATAGTACAAATTCTAAAGGTCCATTTAAAGATCATGTTAGTCATGTTGAATATTTATATGTATTGACTGTCCATTAAAGGATCATGTTATTCATATTACATATTTCATCTTCGTATCGACTGTCTTGCCAGGGCTGTGTACTGTTTATATCAAACAGCTGTGGCATCAATAAAGCTTTCAGATTGTTAAACATGTGGTGGTAGTGGTGTGTGTGTCTGTGCATGTGTGCTTCATTTATCACATTGTGTGTTTGATAGTGTGTGTGTGGTGTGTGTGAGCATATAACACTGGTTGGAGGATTGAATAGAACACTTCCCATTCCCTGTGGCAAACTGTGAGTAAAATGAGCAATTACACCAGCTGTGGTTTCTGCAATATAGGCCTACGAAAGAAGATACAGGAGTGCCTTACTGCCTGAAAATTACGTTATTCAAAGCTTCCACTTATTTATCACATCATATCTCATTCTCTCTTGCTCTCTCTAATACACACAGCACACCACATACAAAAATGCAAGCATTTCTTTGTCAAATAGCATGATGCTTGATATTCAAATTACAAAGGCCATAGGTTGGGAATGAAAAGTGAACATGTCATGCCTGCCATAGAACAGTTAACTTGAAAAACTGTATTCGTCTACAGTTGTGTATGTTTAAAGCCATATACATTTTCTTGTAATGAAAACGTTTTGGTAAAAATTACCGCTAAACCCTTTCAGAAAAAAATTAGTTACCTGTGATGGATATTTGTCAAAACTGTTTGTATACAAAACTTCAAAGTTAGCCGTGAATTGCATTAAAACACTCATCAGCATTATTCATTGAAAACTCTGATGCTTGTCTGATCTTGAATGAAACATATTTGAAGTTATTATGATCTTGAATGAACAGACCATGCACTTTCAGATTATGTCATTGCAACAAGACATTTTGCTGAACTTGTAATGAAGAGTCTGGTAGTTGGTTGAAAAAAAGATGTTTGATGAAGATGGCCAGGCAATTATGATAATCTCCCTTTTCATATAAAAGTTACGACAGGAAATTCACATTTTGTATTCTAAGGTCATTGTGACCCTGAAAAAGCTTTGGTCAGAATAGGCATTGAGGACAACAGCGAACTGTCAAAATAGTGAAAACAATGTTAAATATTTTCAGGTTCTTGGGGAAGTTCTGTTCACACACCTTCCATCACTTTGTTGGTCTGTTCCTCCTTGGCTTTAAAAGCTTTATATCTTCCGAACTTAGCTTTTGCAAGTCTACAGGTTTGACCAAAATTTGATAAAAAAAATGTATCCATAGAGAGCTGAGAAAATCTTGTTCACATATTTTTGGCACACACACACACACACACACACACACACACACAGACACAATTCTCTGGTCAATACAAAATAATCTTCCTTTAATTAAAAAAAAAAAAGATAGAAAAATATGTCCCCTATGCGTTCATCAGTATTGCTTTTATTTAAAAGAAAGAATATGTCTAAAAAGACCATCAGTGTGTGTATACGTTTGTGTGCCCACACACATAATTATGCATAATACGTGTATTAGTAAAACTTGGGTACTGGAAGTTAGATACTCTGGTAATTTAAGGAAGGGTGAAACTTGGATCAATGCAGGATCTGACAGGAACCGATGAATATTTATGCAAGTTATAGGCTCAGCCCTTTGCTTACTGACACCTAGTTTGTGTAGCAGTACAGCACCTGCCTTCCAGTCTGACTGCATGGTTTCATGTCTTTTGTGCATGCACCCTTCAGTCTACCCAGCTGTGAATGAGTACTTGACTGTTCAGGGTTGTGGGAAGTAAAACAGCAAGAGAAGCGAGAGGCTCTGCCCTCATAATGCTATTCGCAAATAGAAATCTACCACCTCACTCCCCTACAACCTAAGGGTCAAGAGACAACTTTGCGATGCTTTGGAACAGCTATTGAAATGTTTAAGTGTTTTAAGCAGTCTTCTCAACTACTTACAGTCCTTTATTTACCAATTCTGGGTTATATGTTGAGTCTTACAAACAGATTTTATTAATTAAGTAAGATTTATATATATATATATATATATGTATATAACGACAGACGGAAGTCCATGATCGCCAACGCCATACGGCAGGGCACCTGATGATGATGATGATGTATAAAACAAAGTCACCAAAGAGCTTCCCACAACCCTGAACAGTCATCAAATTTTATCCTGCTTGTTCGTTGACCAGCAGCATAAACTTTCATTCACACAGCTCAAACTGACAGAACCATTGAAAAGGATCAGTTTGTCTTAGATCGAGTTGGGACATCAGAGTTGACAATATTCTGTTCCCACTGCTGACCATCAAAGGTCTCCACGTCCACACGCTGTATTGTTTCAGGATCTACACAGTGTGGCATGATACCTGTCAACAGACAATGTCAAAGAAATAACAAGCTCAGTTCTCTAAACAGGTAAAAAAATATTTTTAAAAAAACATTCACGGAAGTCTTAATTCAGGCTAAAAAACAATGAATTTCATATCAGTCCTTTCTGAAGGAACCCTTGAAGATCGATACATATGAAGACAGACAAACTGATCCTGATCCTACTCATGCATCCATTACAAAAATCCATGACGAGATATGAACATCTAAATAGAGATACCAAAGCTTGAACTTGCATGGGCAGAAACAGAACATGAGGCATAAATGCCTTCCAGACTGACTGAATCAGTTATCAAACTTTTTAGATATAAAAATGAATACAATAAATACTTGAGACCAATGACCATATGTTCATGATAATAAGACCTGCATATTTGCTTGCTAAAATGTATGAAAATAAACTGAGCATAAACTTTTATCATTAATCAGCACAGCAGTTTGTAGCTGATAACATAAAACGATGAACACAAACAGATCATCGGACCCTACAATGTGAATCTATCGCAGTTTTGATGTAAAAACAAACTGAACTGAAAATCCAAAACAAGTGCGACTGACCAATATTCAAGCAATCAGAAAAACACGAAAATAGAATTAGAACACATATGTAATACAAGACAGGTGCAAATTTTTGGCCAACTGTGAATTTTTTAGTCCTCTTCTCCCACTGGACGAAGCAGCAGGGAAGTTTCAGTCTTTTTCTCCTAATTTTTGTATTTGGTGTTTGTTTATTTGTTATCTTACATTCACGTTTGACAAAGATTGTGCCGGTCTTATCTTGTATTACACACGCGTTCTGTTTCTTTT
Source organism: Monoplex corrugatus (assembly GCA_030674185.1). Taxonomy (NCBI): domain Eukaryota; kingdom Metazoa; phylum Mollusca; class Gastropoda; order Littorinimorpha; family Ranellidae; genus Monoplex; species Monoplex corrugatus. The sequence continues at coordinate 42,034,524 of CM060314.1, read as the reverse complement.
TTTGTGTTTTTCTGGTTCCAAATTGAATTGGACAGATTGATCTTTTTGTTCACAATAGAATTTTTCTGTGTGAAATGCGGACTGCTCTCCCAGGGGAAGCACATTAGCATAGCATGACACTATCCATGTTTTCTTTCATTTCATATGCATATATTTTTGTTTACCTATGACTGAAGTTTTCAATAAAAGTTTTCAAAGGACAGCTCTTTTGGTGCTGTTACAACTTTTAAGTGCACTAAGTGCATGCAGACCTTGGTTTATCATCTCGTCTGAAAGATCAGCACTCAAGGTCTGGCGGAGTGGCGAGAAAACTGTCCATACATGTAAATAAATGGATAAATACTTGCAAAACAAAGGAAATCAGAATGTATAATAATTTTTAAAAGTGAGGAAATAGCAAAAATTATGTAGAAAATAAACAGCAATTCTATAATAATCTGGTCAGAAAATATGGATTGGGAAAGGGCGGGTGAAAGAGAGGGGAAGAAGAAAGAAAAGATAACAAAAGCTGAATAATATGCTGTTACCAAATCCATCAGGGTTAGACCTGGGCTTGTAAAAACTCTGCACTCCGCATGTTTTGCAGAACATATGCTTTGCCTGGTGAGTGTTGAATGTGTAGGTCGTCAGATTATCTTTTCCCTGCAATAAACAAAATGATTGACTTTCACTCTGAGGGAAGCAACGATGTAGCCTCATGGTATGTCTCTGTCACAAATGGTGTGTTTTGATTACATACACTGTTTTACATTTTGAATATAATGTGTGCTGCTTCACATTACAAGAGCCTAAGAAACAAAATGTATCTTAATATAACATCAGTAAAATTAAGGAGATTTTGAGAATTGAAAAGAATTGCAATGCAACTCCAAACTTTCTCTCCTGTTTCTATATTTTCATCTGCTGAAGAATTATTTACAACACATGCACAGTCAAAAATTATTTCACCTACAAAACTAACTCTTCAATCAAGTGTTATGGCCAGAAGAATACCATTCTACTGGGTGTGGCGACACTTCTGTCAACAGTGTGACTCATGACTATGTAGTCTGATGTAGACTCATGAATCTCAAAACTGTGCCTACCAGATCTAACTGATACATGCTTTGTGGCAAAGTGGTTAGCACAACTGACAAATGACCATGAGATCAAGGTTTGAATACCCATTGTTCAAAGACAGACAAGTCATTGCAGGTTTTCTTTTGTTTGTTTGTTTGTTTGTTTGTTTGTTTGTTTTTTCCCCCAACTAGCATCTGCCCAGAGATAAGAAAAGTATGGATTCATTTGTAAAACTAGGACCACACAGTCAAGTCTCAACCACTCTTCATGGATTCGTTATTGAGGTTATTGTTTAAAATCACTGACCAACATTGCAAGTGTCTGTATTTCTCAGGCCTGGTTGATGCTGGGATATATTATGAAAGAAAGCATAGTTTACAGCCCTGTCATACAGCCTCAAGCCCAAATCAGACTCCACAGCATCACCACTATCATTCCCAATCTCATCTACCATCTGAACATTATGAAAATATGTCCTCTGGATTTTTGTTACCCTTCATGCCCTGCTTTCATGGTGCTGTCAGGTTTGGTGGGTCTTGAATGTGGTGGAGAGCCAAACTGAGCAGCATAGGTGGAGCAATACAGAACCAGCCAAAAAAATGGGGCATGAAAACACACACACACACACACACACACACACACACACACACACACACACACACACACACACACACCACACACACAAGCATGCACGCACACGCATGCACACACACATGTATTCGGTAATGACTGACAGTTATTTTTGTTTAATAACCAACCTGAAGAAGTTCAAACTTGGCTTCGGGTACAATGAAATGGATGTTTTGCTTCTTCTTGCAAATGCTGCAGCTGAAAATTAAATAAAATAGTAATACATTCACAAAACAAAACAAAATGTATTTCTACTATGTAGTGAAGCTTAAATTTATATTTCATTTTCCAATGGCAGAAGTTATTAGCTAAAAGTCATTTGTTTAATCCTTTGACTCCTTTACCCTATCCACCAGCCTCCTGCAGGAAGCAGGTGGATAGGATAGGAAAATCACAAATTTAATTTTTTTGCAGTTGGTGGATAGATTGCAGGAGTCAAAGGCTTAAACTTGCTGTTGCTAGCATGATGGAAGCTTTCATGATTCTATAAGCCAGCTGCTGACATAACTTACACCACACCGGATCTTAAACATACATAGTCAGTATTCTGCATGCGTGTATACACGGAGGTGGGTGTTGGCAATGGCAGGTTTGCACACATGCCAACTTGGAAGACTTGGAAAAATCTCGTCCCTTTACCCACAAGCGGAGGTGTCTAGACAGAATGAAGCTTGACATTCCAGTTGGAAGCCCGACGTTTACCCACTTGACTACCGCACCCATCAAAGTCCTAGTGAGGCATTGATAGCAGTTGCTGGCTGGATGAAGACAATGGGAGAGCAAGGAAGTAAAGCTTGATGCTAACAAAGTACATAGCAAAAAGGTGTTGTATGAACCATTTTTATCCCTCATCTTATCCATCACTTTCCAGACAGAAATTGGTGGATAAGGTACGGGCACAAAAAGGTTAGACCTGTGATCTTATCTGATGTTCTGCAGTTGTCAACACAACAAACACGAACCAACCTAAATCAAGGTGACAGCAAGCGTTAAAGCAAACAGGAACCAGAAACACACAAAAACAATAACAAAATAAGACAGGCCTAAATATTCGGCCAACTGACCTTTGTCAAGCATTACATATACAAAAAAACAACAAAAAATAAATTGTACACAAAACTCACTGGGAAAAAAGCACTAGAAGATTCCCCTGACATTTTGTTTGCTGTATGTATGTCATCATCATGTCAGAACCAATTTACCCACACACACACTCTCTCTCTCTCTCTCTCTCTCTCTCTCTTTCTCTCTCTCTCTCTCTCTCTCTCACACACACTCTCCCTCCCTCTCACACACGCGCACACACACACACACACACACACACACACTCTCTCTTTCTCTCTTCACACACACACACACACACACACACACACACACACACACACACACACACACACACACACACACACACATACACAGAGGAGAGAGAGAGAGAGAGAACATTAAAGCCCAATCATTCCCTCTTGAATAAATTTGTTTTATTCTGAATTCATTTATCCATGAATGGTCTAAATGTAAGCCTTTCACATGAGAGAATACACCACAACCATTTGTGCAGCACACACTCAGCACCATTAAAATTTTCATAGCAACAAAGGCTTTGTTCCTGACAAAATTCTGCAGCAAATTTTCTTCCCTATGTAAACAGAAATAAAAGCGGACAGACAAAAGAAGAGAAAACAGACAGTACTGCACTGCACCCACATGTTCACCAAGCCTGAATTCCACATGGTAAATCCACTGTTACAAAAGAAAAAAAAAGAAATAAACACAAACAAAATTAACAAAATATACATTATAATTATCATCATTATTTTAATTGACCGATTCCTCTCACTCGAGAAGAACTTTGTACATGTGACCCCCAGTAAAGATAACTGTGAATGTGTACCCAACCCTGTTCAAGCTCAGGGAAGGCAAGGAAGCAAGAGAGAGGAGAAAGGCACAGCCTTTATAATACTGGCCTTGTGAAAATTTGAAGTTTCTACCACCTCGCTCTTCTATGACCTCAGGATTCTGGGTCATTTATCGCACTTTTTCATCATGAAAAAGAAATCTTGATATGATATTCCATAAACAAAAATTCAGAGAAAACAGTTCTCTTCAACAGCAACAGAATTCTTTTATAAGTCCATTTTATTATTTTATTTATTCATTTATTTAAAAGTCCATAGGGTTTAGTTTGTAATTGGGAAGGTGGAATAGCTCAGGGAATAGAGCATTCGCTCTTATAAACCCATATTAAGTATGATGGAGCATGGTTGCTAACTGGATGGGTGACCAGGTTCATACCCTTGCTTGAAGTTGAACACATTTTCCTAGTCCACCCAGCTGTAAATGGATGCCTGTCTCTCTTCAGATGTGAGGAAGTTAATTAAAGCAGTGCTGAGGACAGAAGATGGACAATGCCCTCGGAGGGGAATCACATTGCAATATATAATTGTATTATAATTTTAATATGCTCTATAATTTTCCATTGCTTTTATTCTTTCTCCCCATTTATAGCTGTGTGCGTGTGTGTGTGTTGTGTGTGCGTGAGTGCGTGTGTGTGCGTGCGTACGTGCGTGTGTGTGCGTGCGTGCGTGTGTGTGTGTCTGTTTCAGCGCTTAGATTTGATTTTATCAAGATTTTGCGCTATATAAATATTGTAATTATTATTATTATTATTAATTATTCATAATGCTGGACCTGAGAAAAGTCGAGCTTTCTTATCACTTTATTACCTACAAACTCAGAGTTATGGGAAACCTTACCATTACATTTTACCATATATACATATAATACTACACACAAATAAGCAGACACTGAACTAACTTGCAATCAATGGCCTTGATGACAGCAGGTGCCAACACTCTGAAGCGGACAGCGCCACAATGACATCCCCCAGTGTGCCACACTTCCCCTTCCATGGCCTTCACAGTAATACAAAACAAACTGGAATGAAGAAAATTATATCCAAAATATTTCTTGTAAAAATTGACAACATGCAACATGATACAAATGCGAAAAGTGAGGCTTTGTGGAGCACTGAAGTTGATGTTATGACCATTTCAGTGCCGAAATGACCCGATCTTTTTTTTTTTTTTCAAGCGTATAATAATAACCACGACATGCATTTGTCAACTACTGAACTAGTTTAATGGACAATTGTGCAAAATCCAAGAGAAAGCTAACTACACTTTAGTCTTTACCAACAATTGTAATAGTCATTCTTCTTCTTCTTCAGTGTTGAGGGCCCACAATCAAACTTGATTATTCTGGCGCCTATTACTGATCTCTATGTGTGTCACACATATATCAAACTGATCAGACTGCAAGACTGATAATGCAAACCAGATTATCAAGCAAGCTGACTGTAGGAAGGTGGAGGGGGGAGGTGGTGGGGAGGCTCGAGAATCGGGAAGTGTTACTGTGTTCTTAAGTCGCTCCGGGTGTCTCCCGACCACTCCGTCACCAGTCCCGTTTCCTTGTGTTTATTATCTCTTGAGCACGTGTATTTATGTATCTAAATACAATACAATTAAACAATACACACTATAATACCGAATCCGGAATTGTGGTACACGTGCACCAACAACTTCTGCTAGCATCTATAAGGGAAGCAACTCCCTTACTTAAAGACTACCAATGTTCCGCAGTTGTGTTTTTAATACACAAATGTATAAATCAAATACGGATACGAAAAATACACATATTTGGATAATCATCTATTAATGTTCAGTTCAATTTTTTTCCCTTTTGATTGTTTCAATTTAAGAGCTTTATTTTTCATTGGTGATTCACTGCGGACTATGTACACATTTTTGCTGGCAGGAACTTAGAAAAGTGCCGATAGACCAGAAACAAACCACACACCTCTTTTCTTGCGGGCTTGAAATCAAATAAACCGCAAAGATGATGGAATTAGATTTACAACGTGTTGACTACATGCAGGTTTGTCTTTAAAATGTGTTGCGGATAACAGATCTGGAGATGCAACTTTAAAGTGTAGATTATAGAATAGTTATAATAGATAAGTCACAGCTTCCACTAGATTTACTAGTCTAGTTTACTTGTTACAGTAGATGATTATCATGATATCATAGACTGATACAGGTTATCTATCAGTATACTTTTATAGTGTTTCCAAATCTCGACGTAAATACCATCAACTGATTTAGGCCTCTGTGGAGGCTGCTGACTAGATGTGTTGGCGAATTTTGATAAAAATGCTACATTTTGCCTCAAGCTAGAACCTGAGTCATATTTCTGTTTAGTAGGCTAGGTAATGAAATCTAAACATGATGATGACAGTGACAGATCAGTTGATCAGACATTCAAAACGCCTTGACCAATTTAATAGAGTCTGTAACAGACTCCCAGATGTTAGTGTGATATTCCATGATATTCTATTATTTGTAAGCATATGGATAGGCCTTTTGTTACATATATAACATGATGCTGTTTCATGTGAGAAGACTGCAGTGACCTGATAAGCTACTTTGTGTACCAACATGATGTAGGCCTAGCAGATCACTGTACTATAAGACATTTTTGTAACATGCTTTGAATTGTCATTCAGTCAGCCTTAACTAAGTAGGCTGTCTTTATTGTGGGTTGGCCACAGCACAGTTTGAACTTTGATGGCTTGTTGAAAATCACCTGGTTAACATTCCTTGATGACATGTACTTGATCTAGCCAAGATGCCTGCTGAAAATCCAACAAGCACTTCTGATGATTGTGTTTGCTAAGTACTCATAAGATATTCTCTGTCAGTTATTATTATTGCTGTGCCTTAGCTGATTGTATTCACACGATGACTATCTTTTTGGAATTAAACTATACTAAGGTGAAAGGAAGGAAGTGAAAACCTGAATCGAAAACGCCATCGGGCCGTATGAAGACCTCCTGACCTCAGTGAAAAGACGCAAACTGAGGTGGTACAGGCACGTCACACGATCATCTGGACTGGCCAAGACCGTCTTGCAGGGAACAGTTCAGGGAGGGAGACGAAGAGGCAGACAGAGAAAAAGATGGGAAGACAATATCAGAGAGTGGACTGGCCTTGAATGGAATATCATTCTGCGGAAAGCTGAGGACCGTGAGGAGTGGAGGAAGTTGGTTGCAAAATCTTCAGTGGTGCCCCAACGGTCAACCAGACTATGGACTGATGATGATGATGATGAAGGTGAAAATTACAAAGTATAATCCTCAATGACCAAGCGAAACACAGAAGCTGAATCTGTTAGAAGGAAATACACACAATATTTATGTATATATATATATATATATATGTACATATATATATAGATAGATATAATGTATGTATGTATGTATGTATATATATATATATGTATGTATGCATGTATGTATACTCAGTATTTTTTTTATATCAGCAACTTTGTAACTAAGAACTCAGTGTTTTTACAGGTGGGAACCACAACAAAAGGGACAATGAGACTTCTGCCTGTCGCTGGAAAACTACAGAAGGTATGCATAGGATACAAATTACAATTCTTCTTCTTAAAGTTACACATGGGAGCACAGTCAAATGCTTCATGAAATTGCACAAGCGATCAGAACTGCCAGGGGAAAAATCTATGCCACCAGAAACTCCAGCAACCTTTTACATGGTAGGAGGAAGCAAACTGTGGCCAGAGAAACCTGTAACATCCAGATCATGAAAGCAGGATTTGCTGGACAGAGCTGATCACAGTAGAAAAAAAGAAAGAAACACCCAAAACTCATCAGTAAGAGTAGCATGACACTAGAGGTATTTCTCCACTTTCACTGATCAAAACAAATGATTCTGATTGACCTCACCATGTTATATGAAGTTAGAATGTAGGAAGCCCATATCTTCATGACTCAAAAGTATTCCAGTCTAGTCAGCAGCTTGAGGAAATCCAGCTTCAAGCAAACATTCTCACTATAGAGTTAGGAGCAGGGGAGTTGGTAGGCATATCTGCTTCTGACCTCATGAAACCACTGTTGATTTCTGGGAACAAGAAGACCAGAGCCGTAAAGCCAATGGCAGAGGCAGCTGAAAAGAGTTCTGCTGGATCTGGTTGAGGAGGAACAAAAGCAAACTTTATGAGGCTTGAAATTCCCATACATGTATGCTGCAGTTGTCTGGTAGCTAAATGGTCAAGACATCTGTCACAAGGGTGAATTGACTTTGAGACACTAGAAGCTTGGGATGGAACCCAGGTGGAAGGAAAAAAAAGCAGGGTAACAGCAGAGGCACCTGATCTCCTTTGAGATAGGGTTCGAACCCAAGTGGAAAAAATGAGGACAGCAGAAGAGCATCCAGGAGTCCTGACCTGGGAAAGGTCCTGGCCCCCTTAAAGTGTAAGGCTGTAAGGAGTTAAGGTGGGTTGCTCCTCTCAGGATCTTCTGCTGTCCAGCTGTACCCAGATTTTCATGCTACTGCTTATCATCATCATTATCATCACCATCACCATCATCATCGTCATTATCAACATCATTATTATTGTTAGTATTAGCAAAAAGTTATTACCATATCAAGTCATTTTACCTGCAGCAGTCTTGAAGAGGATCCGAGGATGAGGTTAAACGCATGCGAGTGACCAGAAGATTACTAGATTGGCAGAGCTAAGAAATAACTTTCATGCTTTAAATCATATTAGTAGCAGTAGCAGTAATGTTGTTGTTGTTATTGTTATCATTATCATTGTCATTATTATTTTTATTATCTTTATATTATCATTATTATTATTATTATTATTACTACTACTATTATTATTGATGTTATTGTGGTATTCATTGTAAAATATTTCCTTTTATTCACTTGCAGAGCATTGTACTAAAAATCATTTTTGTGTTAAAGATTTTTTTAAGCTGGAAGTGGAAGTTTTTACAATGTGATGATGATGATGTCAGTGAGGATGATACTCATGATGCTATGGAGTTCCATCTAGGATTGAGACTGCATGACAGGGCTGTACTCTACACATACTATCATAATATATGCTGGCGTCAACCAGGCCTGAGAGATAGACACCTGTGGTGCTGGTCAGGAGATTTGAGCAACACCTTCTATGATGCATTCGTGAAGTGTGGTCCCAGTCTTCCCAATGAGCCCATAGCAAGCCCAGACTGACCGGTTAGAGCTGAAAAATCCCACAATGATTTTTGAAGGGACTGATGGGGATTCAAACCCACAATCTTCCGGGCAGTCTGTTTCGCTAACCTCTATACCACAGCGATTGGTTGTTGTTGTTGTTGTGGTTAGTGTTTTCATCATTATTATTATGTAGACTCGAACTTGAAGCATGTGATATGCTTTTTTTTTATCAGGTTGCAGTGGCAGACAATGACGGGTTGTTACAAGTGTTTGGCATGAAGAAGGGAGAAGTCCAGGTATGTTGGTCAAATTTGGTGGAGATATTTTGTCATTTTTGTAGATCTGGGTCCTCTAGAATAAAGTAAATAGGAGCTCGTGTCCCGAATTTATACCTACAGCTTATTTCCAAAACATTTTTGTTTGATCATCCTTAATGTATAGTTTTATTTTTGTATGTGAATGTGTGTGTGATTGTTATTTTTTGTATGTGTATGGTCATATGTACTAGATGTATACAAATGTTTATTCAGAATTATTGGTAACATAATTTTTCAGTTGTTTACAAGTGGGCTTTTAAACTTGTACATTTCAGCCAGTTCATTTTATCCAGTTTCATTTTTGAAATAGACTGTGTGACAGGGTTGTAATCTATGCTTTCATTTGTAGTATATCCTGATGTCAGCCAGGCTAGAGAAAAGCAGATATTGGGTGTTGGTCAGGAAACTTGAGCAACACCCTCAGTGACACATCCATGAAGTGGATGAGACTCAACTGTATGGTCTCAGTGTTCCCAATGAGCCCATAGCATGCTCAGCTCTAGATAGGAGCTGGTTGGGGCTGAAAATCCTACAATAATTTTCATGTTTGTTCATATGTTTCTCTGTCTGTGTGTGTGGTTGGGGGGGGGGGGTATTTTGTTTTTGTTTATGTATTTCTCTTTTTCTGTTCCCAATATTATATAAAAGCTGTCTGAAGTCAAAGGAAAAGACAATTGCTCATGATTTAATCATATTGTTTGTATTTTATGCAGAATGTGTTCAAAGCCCCCTCCTCCCATCAAGTGACCCGTTTGGCATTGGCTGGACAAGCTGGGGCACCAAAGGACCGCATCTTTATCAGCACAGGGTCTGAGGTTCGGGCCTTTACCAAGAAAGGCAAAAATTTCCTGAATTTCAACACGAATATGTCAGAACCTATTCGAACCATGTGAGTTGATAACATAATGAAAATGTTTTTTCAGTAAACATTACATTTATCTTGGTTGTTAAGACTGACTCCAAGTCACTGTGCAGTGTTCTGATATGCAAGATCGTATAGACAATTTACACACATGCATGCAAAATGACATATATCTACCACATAACAGAACAAGATCATTGGTTCAGGACCTGATCAGCTCATGGGTCTATTTTCAGGTTTATGATTTGGGCCATATCATTTCGGATCTTTTTCATCACATGGCATCTTTGACATCAGTGCATATGGAATTCATTTCCAGCACAAGGATGTCATCTTGAGAAACTGAAACTGGACTTTGGTGCAAAGGAACAGTACAGCTATTTATTGATTTCAGAATCAGTTGCATACTGTATTGAGTAGATTGGAATCATTATGATGCTTTCTGCAACCATTTTGAAGTTTCAAATCTTTCTGTTGGCCCAGATTGATTTTGTTTTGTTGTTGTTGATGGTGGTCTGTGTTAACTCATTTTGGATGAAACGATAAAGTATTGTCTTACCAGTTGGGAATGATAAAAGAATCTATGGTAATAAAGGAGTTACCATTTGAAAGCTCTGTACTTTAGATAAAAGCACTTTAATGGGGAAACAAAAGTAATGCAAACAGGCAGCAAAAACAAAACAAATAAGGTGGCAATTTGTGGTGACAATACTTTGTCCTTCAGGAAACTGAAAGCAAACTGAAATCAAATCACTCCCCGATAAAATGCTGTTTTGATGAAAGTG
>CM060314.1:41956304-42018804 GCA_030674185.1 Monoplex corrugatus | reverse complement strand
TCCACTTTCCTGGAACAAACTTCCTCTCTCTGTCCGTCAGCAACCTACTTTTGTCTCCTTCAAGTCCGCTCTCAAAACTCACCTTTTCTCCTCTGCATAAAATCCTGACCTCACTCATCCCCCTCTGTAGCCTGTCTCCACTCGGAGTGGAATCACATTGTAATATATATTTGTATATAATATGCTCTCTATAATTTTCCATTGCTTTTATTCTTTTTCCCCATTTATAGCCATGTGTGAGTGTGTGTGTGCGCGCGTGCGTAGGTGTATGTTCAGCGCTTAGATTTGATTTTTATCGAGATTTTGCGCTATATAAATATTGTAATTATTATTATTATTATTAAATGGAACATTCATGAAGGTGTAGATGTTGCGTCATTTCTCACACCAGAGCCTGATAGATGATAACCTCTCATTTGTTTTGTGACCAAGGTGAGGAAGGCAATGAAGTGCTGTATGGAACAAGTGACGGCAGAGTGGGTCTGGTGCAGATTGGAAAGTGAGTCTTTCATTTGTTTTGTTTCTTTGTTTGTCAGATTTTCTCTTTTTCTGTGTGTAAAATCTGTCTGTTTCTCTGTTTTCAGTGGGTTTGTCTGTATACAGTACAATCTGTCTGCCTGTCTTTTTTCCCTGACTGTATACAGGTCTCTGTATACAGTACGATCAGTCTGTCTGCCTGTTTTCTCTGTGTACAGGTCTCTGTGTGTCTGTGTACAATATGTCTTTCTGCCTGTTTTGTTTGACTGCATATACAGGTCTATTTTTTGTGTATGGTTTGTCTTTATTCATTTTAACCAGACACAAAGACAAACATTAGCAAAGCAGATTCATCTGTATCAAAGACTTAAAACATGCGTGCATCTTCACGTCTTCAACAAAGGGTCTACTTGCATGAAATGTAGTCAGTGTCACACACATGTACAAGATAAACATTTAAATGTACACAGTATGTTATGGAGAAAACATGTATGTATGTATATATAATATATATGTAGAGAGAGAGAGATGTATCAAACAAGGAGGAGTTATAGTAAACTTCATCTGAAAATAGGGATAGATATGACAGCATACATATCTGTCTCTGATTGACAGTCTTTTGTTTATGATTCTGTGTTTCAGTCAAGTATTCCTTCCAATTTTTTTGTCTTTCTTTTCACTCTGTCTGTAAAGACATGTTAGGTGTAATGTGCATGCATGTGAATATACATATATATATATATGTGTGTGTGTGTGTGTGTGTGTGTGTGTGTGTGTGTGTGTGTGTGTGTGTGTGTGTGTGTGTGTGCACGCGCAGATTGGTTGAATGGGAGGCTGTTCATAACTGTTCTCTCTGTTGAGTGAAAGTTCATTTTTTTATTTGTGCTTTCTAGGGCTGGTCTAATTTTTCCCCTTAAAGTGTGATTTTTGATGGCTAGAATCTTTGTTTTTATTTATCAGCATTTGATATGCTTTTCTCCTTCAGCATTGCACCATGTAAGCCATTTGTATTTTGGGGTGCTTTTTGAGTTTGATTCTGGTACCTAGCATTCTTTCAGTTTCTCCTGTGAAGCCACTATTGCTATTTTTGCTTTCTATATAGTGTGCCACTGTATATTTTTGTCAGTTATTTTGTTTGTGTGATAGAGCACTTGAGATCTTAGTGTGATTTGACTTCACAGTATGATTGTGGACTAGTACTGTAGCAATAGTAACAGTATTTTGATACCTATGTATGTGTGTGTATTTGTGTGTGTGTGTATGTGTTTGTGTGTGTGTGTATGGTGTGTGTATGTATGTGTGTGTATGTGTTGTTGTGTGTGTGTGGTGTGTGTGTGTGTGTGTGTGTGTGTGTGTGTGTGTGTGTGTGTGGGGTGTGTGTTTCCAGACTGGGACCTACTCACAAGTGGGAGATGCCTAATGAGAAGCGAAATGGTGGTAGGTATACTGCCATGATTTTGTTATGCCTGTGATGCATACCCTTTTGATTACATTGAGGCATTGGTTTCATTTCCACATTTCTCATCATTAATGTCTCACTTAGTTCATGAACATTTAAAAGTAAAAGTATATTACTTTTTATTTGAAAACAGTCACATTCTTAATTGACTTTATGAAATTATAGTTCCAAGCATTTTGTAGTCTTTATTCAGTTGACAAGGAAGGATAAAGAAAACCAAACCAATAAGAAACAAACAAATAAACAAACAAACAAACAAACAAATAAAAACCAATCACAGATGCATGAAAATCAAATCTCAGCAGAAACTGAAACAGTTTTAAGATACTGTAACAAGTAAGAAAAATCAGATGTTAGAAATTTTAATCATCATAGTAATGCTGTCATGTAGTAATAATGGTTTGAAAACTCTCCATACAAACATTTTACCTACATTTTTTAGAAACATTTTTTTGTCATGAAACATTTTATTTAAAAGCATGTTTTGTGATGAATAAGAAATACTATATAATGCAAAATGCAACATGTAATGATGTGACACAATACACCATATTACAGTATAGTGAACACAGTACCATTGTTATTTGTTCAGGTGTCTTATGCATTGACAACTTTGACATCACATCTGATGGCACACTTGACCTTATCTTGGGGCGTGATGACGGGCAGGTGGAAATCTACAGTTTTGATGAAGCAGAGGAGCCAATGTTTCGCTTTGGCCATGTGAGTATTTATGGCTTGTTGGATGCATGTAAGGCACAGGGAGCATTTCATATTTGAGTGGATTAAACACACTGAGCATGCTAGTGTAAAAATTAATGCCATCTGTATGGAGGCTTATTAGATGTGCATAATAATTGTACACTGCAGTGTTCACAAGACTTAGAAGAAAACACAGTTAACTTTTGTAGTCTATAACATTGTTTTTAAAAGAATGAATGATTGCCAGTTAAAATGACGAAGTGGTTAATGTGACAGACTGCTGACTTGGAAGTTGTGGGTTCAAACCTAAACATTATTGAGGGATTTTCAGCTCCTTCCAGCTCCTGCCTAGACTCAGTCCAGCCATGGGCTTGTTGGGAAGATTGGGATCACACAGTCAGTCTCATCGACTTTACAGATCATTTGAGGGTGTTGCTCAGATTTCCTGACCAACACCACAGATGTCTGTATTTCTCATGCCTGGTTGAATCCAGGATATGTTATGAAAGTAATCACAGAGTACAGCCCAGTCACCCAGTCTCAGTGTAAATGGAACTGTAGCATCAGTCCCAGTTATCAGTCCCATTCTCATCATTACAGCATTGTGAAAAGTTTTCCCAGATTCAGTTTTAATGCGTTTGATAGCTAGCCAAAGTGAGTGGCATGGGGACAGTGACACAGCTATGCAAAGGATAGTTAGCAAAAAAGATATAAAACAACAACAACAACAAAGAACAAAGTGTTTAATAGTCAGTCTTTGTTATTTTGTGATGAACAACCCTTGACACTCATGGTCTTGTCTCTGGTTTGAAAAGCATGTATAATGTCACTAATAATGTCACTATCATATAGCATCACAAATGAATGAATAGATGAATAGAAGTCAAAAAGAAAAAAAGATATGATTTCAGCAAATGATAAAATTGTGAGTGATTGACTTTGTCTCATGATTTTGCGTTTCGTCCCATCACATTTTAATTGTCAGGGGGTATGTCATTATAAGTTATAAAGTACAAACCGTTTTTCCATAACACTATTTTCCAAATTCGGTTGGACTCAGTGTGCATTATGCTTAATCACACTTTTAGTAGAGCATAGAGAACTCAAGCTGTTAGGTGAGCTGACCCCATTTCACTGTGTTGTTGTACAGTCTACATCTTTGGTGGGCATGCATTGCTGGGTATTCTCATGTTTCCATATGCCAGCCACTGGCATGACTTACAGGATCTTTAGCACACATATTTGATCATCTGATGTTCATTTTCTGTGTCTGGTCCATACAGCTATAATGGGCTTCCTCTATCTATTCAACAGTCACATAGTCTTTCATACTTCAAGTCTAATTATAAGGCATACCCTTATTGTTCAGCGGTGATTTTCCCCCTTTATGCACCCACCCCTTCAACCCACTCCCTTCCTGTCCTCCTCTTTCCAGTATGCAAGTGCTTTATACCATTAAGTTGTTTTTTCTCTTTGTGACGAAATGGTTAGAGTGTGAAGGCCTCAAACTAAAGATTCTTAAGATCCTCATATGGTCAGTAATGGTATGTAGGTTGGATGTGAAGCATGGAGACATGGAAGGAAACTGATGAAATGAAAGTCAACTCCGCTGAAATGTGGTTCTGCAGACACCTTCTGTGAACCAGCTGGACAGAAAAGCAAACCAATGAAAGTATTATAGATGAGCTGAATACAACTCAACAACTGTTATCTGAAATCCACAAAAGAAAACTTGCATACTTGGGACACACAATTAGAAATAAAAAGTATATCTGATGAAAACAGCACTCCAAGAAAAAAACAAGCGCTGAAGATGGATCCGGAGAGGAAGACTAATTAGTCATGAATGGACAGCACTGTGAAGATAACTGGGATGTCTGCTAACAAAGCAGTGAGAACCTGCGAGAACCTAACTAGGTGGAGAAACACAGTCAAGACATCAACAGTGGCAGCTACCATCACAAACGATGAAGCCAATAGGTGACAGATGATGTACATACGAAGGGTACTTAGACACTAACAGGTCTGCACATATGTTGACTTGGGAAATCAGAAAATTCTTCACTCTTTTTCCACCAGGTGGAGATGTCTGTGTGGATTGATCACAAGACTTTCCAATTGGAAGTTTGACGTTTACCCATATCATATGTCCAACATGGATGGGGAATAACTCTGAAGCTTTCTTTTGGTGTGATAGCACTGTTTTGTATTTTTATGTTGTCAGACCTGTTCAGAAAGTGTGACTTCCGTCCAAGGGGGCATGGTGTCCAACCCAGGTTATGAAGAAATTGTGTGTACCACTTATGCTGGTAGGTACATAATGATATCTTCTTGACATGGCTTTGTGCAGTGTATACATTGTGATGAGAGAGTGCTGATCTTTGAGGGTTGTAAGATTTGCAGCCGTCGCTTGTGTTTGTTGTGTTATTAATAGTGTGTGTATGGTGTGTGTGTGTGTGTGTATGGTGTGTGTGTGTGTATGTGTGTGTGGTGTGTGTGTATATGTGTGTGAACGGCTTGTATGTGTGTCTAAACTGTGTGTGTGTGATTGTGTATGTGTTAGTGTATGTTCATGAGAGAGAAATATGTTTGTGTGTGTGTATGTGTGTGTGCTGATATAGAACAGACATATAGATGTAGATATGTGTGTATGTGAGTGTGTTTAATGGGTTACAGAGAGACAAAGGGGATAATAGGAGATGGGAGTTGTGGGGCTGGAAGGAGAGGGGAAAGGATGGAGTTCCACAGAAGATGAAGATGGGTGGTAAAATAAAGAAATGCAGTTCTTAATCACATACAATAAGCATTCTTGTGGTGTGTCGTTTTTTGCTTCTTGTTATTTGTGTGTGTTTTGAATATTTGTGTTCATGATTTTTCAGTTTTGCTTAATTTTTAGTATATGTGTACATATGATAATTGTTTTGGGCTCAACATCACATTTGCTGTCATTATATTATTGCTCTGCTGCTAAATTATCATTTTGATTTGTGCAGGGAAAATATTGTCATTTTTACCTGACCGATTTCTTCAGGCGGAAAAGAAAAACAAATATGGTTATTCTAACGTGGGTCTTGTCAGAGTTCAGACCCTAAGGTATCAAATCCGTTTTACCCATCTTTTGCATGAAGAGAATGTGCTGGAGCTTTCAGTAACCAAACTTTGAGATACCAAGGAACTAACAGAATTTGTACTCAGCATGTCGTACAGATCCTACACCACTGGGCAGTATGGGTAGGAAGATGTATGATTTCCAGTTTTTATTTGAATGGCTTACATTTTGAAGAGAAGGCAAATCTCAGTGTCCTCTTCAGCTTACATAAAGCACCCTCCTTTTGACTGTTTGAAACAATTGTAATTCAAATACTTTAACCCTTTGACTCCCACACCCTATCCACCAACTGCAAAAACTCAACTCTGGTTCCTTCACCCTATCCACCAGCTTCCTGCAGGAGGAGGCTGGTGAACTCAGTCCTTGTTTTTTTCAGAGGGATTGAAAAATAAGACACAACAGGCAAAATGTAAAAATAGGAATAAAATGAATGAATGAAACAAAGTAAACCACCAAAAACTGTCAGTCAGAAGTATCTTTTTTCTTTTTTTTTTTCAATATAAAATTTTTCTGCATGAAATGTGGTTTGCTCTCCACAGAGAAAACTTGTTGCCATAGTATGGCACTGGGCTGTCTAGTTCTTTTGGGGGAGCCATAGACTCAAGATCTGATATCTGGAGTTCAATCCCAACCCGCAACATGAAAAATTGGCCAATTTGCTGCCCATCTAAATACTTTCATCATTCTGGTGGTGTCAAATTAGTGTTTCATAGATCCTTTTTCTGCCCACTCCCCTTCCTCCCCACATCAAGATCTTGCCAGCACTTAGGGTTTTACACAAGCTATGTAGTCTGCTAGATAATTGCTGGCAGATAATGATAATGATTCCATTTATATTTGCGCAATTGCTGGCAGATAATGATAA
Organism: Monoplex corrugatus; assembly: GCA_030674185.1. Classification (NCBI taxonomy): domain Eukaryota; kingdom Metazoa; phylum Mollusca; class Gastropoda; order Littorinimorpha; family Ranellidae; genus Monoplex; species Monoplex corrugatus. Next base: position 42,012,192 of record CM060314.1, on the reverse strand, counting down.
TGATTCCATTTATATTTGCGCAAACAGTCCATTTCAGGGATTGCTTATCGCACTTTACAAAAAACAAAAAGAAATGGGTTGGCATATGGACTTGTTTGAGTGCGATGAATCTCTCTCAAACAAATTCCAAACGTCAAACTCTTCCAAAGTGATGTCTACAGCTAGTGTATTGCACATGGTGTGATATGTTACGATTTGATATGATCAGATGAAATATAGTATAATACAGTGTCTCTGAATATCAGTTGAATTAAACAGTGTTAGACAATTTTCATATAAACTGTGTGTGTCAACTGGATGTTTTCAGTAAGCAGAAGAGTTGTTGATAAATCTTGCTGGGTTTTTAATAAATTTAAAAGATTTTAGCAATGTGCTCACATGAGTTGGCATGAATAAACTGCCACATTATGGGAGGAAAGTAAATATGTAGTTGTCTGAAATACTTGTCTTTGAGCTTGTATACTTGAATTCTAACGTAACTGAGAGATGTGAAAGTCCATGTGTAGCAGTACCAAATTGTTGCAGAAGCCATCTTCAGTGGTTGGGACTTGAATATAAAACAGTTAGAGTGTGTGTGTGTGTGTGTGTGGTGTGTGTGTGTGTGTGTGTGTGTGTGTGTGTGTGTGTGTGTGTGTGTATGATGATTACAAAGCAGAGAGGCATATGCATATTAACAGAACATAATGCCACATAAAATATAATAGAGTAACATATACACAGTAAAGAAAAGATAAATCTGTCTTTAGGTTTCCCCTTCATAAGTGAATTGCATTAAAGGACAGCATCTGTCTTCAGATGAATGAATGGGATGTATGAAATAATGTTGAAGAAGTACACGGCAAATGAAACTTAGGATGTATTGTTATGTGCAGGTATTGTTGTTACCTGTATGTGGCACTGAAATATTAGCTTTGATATATATTTGTTTGTTTTGTTCTGTTTTGTTTGTTTTTGTTGTTTTAATATCATGTTTTGCCTATGAGCATAAACAAACATAGATACACTCATACAGTCATATACTCCAAACACACACACTCGCACACACACACACACACATACACACACACAACACACAACATGCACAAAAACACACGTACATATCCACACACAGACATACACACACACACATGCACACATACACACACATACATACCACACACAGACATACACACCACACACAACAAACACCACACACACAAACACACACACAACACACACACACACACACACACACACACACACACACACACACACACACACACACACACACAACACACACACAAACAAACACACACACATCTTCACACTTTTGTTCATAAATTCTTTACCATTCACTGAAAACTACTTCAAATCTGTTATGCTTTTGTCATTAACCAGAAGGCGCTGAATGATTTAACATATCTTTGCATTATTTGCTTCTTTGTCATTACTCACCAGTGCTACAAGTCCCCCAGACACCTTGGGAATTTCTCTCCTCGTGTATCAATGGTGATGGTCATACAGCAATGTGAACAGCGTTGTATTATTTTGTACACACTTAAACATGAATGCATTTATACATTTCTGAGCAGTACGCATTAGTTGTGGCAATCACCTCCTGAGGAAAACATACAAGAGACATGTTACTTGTATCTGAGTTTTAAGAAAAGCATAACAAGAAAGTCTGCTATGTCAGAAACAAACGCACTGAAAGCTCATTTTAGTCATCATTTATCAGAGTGCAGCTGTACCCCTATGTGGCAGGTGAGTGTGTTAAGAAGATTAGTTTGAAAGAAGAGAGTGGTTCACACCTCTTTTGATTGTCTTACGGGAGGGTATGTTCTGTATATGCTTTGTTTTTATTACCTGCTCATTAGCCTTCCCTTCCTGTGCAGCTTGGGTTCCAGTTTATAACTGTGCTTCCATGCATTTTTATTGTGACTTTTTGTTGGTTTCACTGTGAATTTTGGAAATGTTGACACTGAAATCGGACATCCTAACTCTGATCTCTCTCTGTGATTTTTTTATTGGAATGTTGTTGCTGTTATTTGTTTTTTTAATCAGAAAAGTGTTTCTTATAAATTTGACATTTTGGGAATGAATGGGAATGAGAAAACATCCTAAAGTGTAATATTAGAATACCTGTGAAGAAAGGTTGATGTGAAAGAACTACTTTTTGTGTGAAACTGGATGAATCGACAATAAAAGTGCATGGAACTTTACAGAAAATAGCCTATGTAGTTTTAATTGTTACTTCTGACATGTAACATTGTCAGTTAAATTGTTTGCATGTCTGTAAACTCACAATTGGGCTTCAGTATGATGATCAAAGATGAAAATGGGAGCTGCTTTTGAAACTTGCAGAACATGGAATTGAAAGCCTGATATAAAGCTGTTTTGAAAGCAGAACATAGAACTGAAAGTCTTCAGCACAGAAAAGGATTGAGGTATTTGTATAAAAGATGAATCAGATTAAAGATCCTTGATTTGGCAATTGTGGCATTGAACTGATTGAACGAGGTTGTCCACTAATATCATATTTTCTATATTGTAGATACTTTGTCTTTTGCCTCCAGAGAAAAGAACAATGAAAAAGGTCAGAAAGAGAAAGTAAGCAGTATAGGGAAAACGGATTAACAGGTATGAAAAGATTAGAAGCCCTGTTGTGAGAATTACCCAAGGAATACAACTAGCGCTTCTTGCATGAGCTTAGGCTGCATGTATCCCCTTGCTTTGCGGACAGGCTGGGTGTTTGGGCTTACTTCCGAGCAGCTGACCAAGGCAATGGGATCCTCCCAGGTCAAGCTGGATCCCATGGCAACTGCTAAGATATCCACACTCAAGTAGGTCAAAGGAAATGTTAACCTTTTAAGTTGTGTGCATGACAAATGCCAGGACATCTATGTTCTGATGGGTAAGGGTATTTTCATTCTGTGGTAAATGTTGAAAACCCCACTCTTGGGAATTTCACTCTGTTCAAATCCTGGATCATCTTGGGTCATTGACTCATCACCACCACCCCAATCCCCTTTCCCTTTTTTTTCTTCATGGATGGGGATTGGAAGCTTTAAGTATGCTTGTCTTGTTAAAATGGAATTAGTAATCACAAAAATTATATTGCATCCTGCTTCTATGACAGATGATAGGTATGTAGAGAATAAATGTCATTCTTGACATACTAGGAAACTAAATCTATAGTCTCACTAAGTCATTGGCTGTAACTGCTGAGGATTGATATAGGAAATGCAGTTAATTTAGGGCTGTGAAAATGATTTGTAAAATGTACAAATTTCAGGATTTTAGGGTGATTACTTGTGTAAAGCACATTCACACATTAACAACAACAACAACAAAAAAGACATGAAAGTAATTTATAAAAACCGATAAACGAAATCAAGCAAATTATACTAGACGATAAGACACACAGAACTGAATATTTTGTATGAAAGGGTTGGTGGATCAGGAAAATAGTCTGATACTCACAAGCATACTTTATGAACAAGGGTTTATAATGGATTTATTACTGCTACTGCACTTAGTATTCTTTGGTCGAGTTTTGAAGAAAAACATGCAAAACAAGCAGACTTACCAACAGACAAGCCAAAGCCCTGTATAAGTAGATATATTGACAGCCACTTCACTTGTCCGTGTAATGATAATTGTGTTACATTTGTATTTCTATGCCCGGAAGTAATGTGTTTTGAACTGTACTGGCAATCAGTCCCAACGTATAGTGTAATAATTACATCACAGTCATAAGCTGTTTTCAACAACTTTTGGATCTTACAGATGAAGCAAAAGCAAACTGTATATGAAATGAACTGTTTTCATTGGCATCATTTCTCCACAAAACCTCACTCAGATTTGTACTGTTTTGACAGGACAGAGCTGGATAGCTTGCAGAACAAAGTGTCATCAGAGAGGGAGAAGTACCAGCAGTCAGCCTTCTCCAAGACTGCTGTGTCTGCCATCCCTCTTTTCAACATCAATGACAAGTTTGTCCTGAACAGAGAAGATGCCAGCTATACCCTTAGCCTGGAGCTCCAGATGCCTATTGATAATGTGCTGTTGCAGGTACAGTACTGTGTTGTGTGTGGTGTGTTGTGTTGTATTGCATTGTACTGTACTGACAGTTGTGTTATATTGTCACATCATATTTGCTTTATGAGATTAGGACTGCTGTCCTCGGGACACTATTTAATAGCAACAAGGACATAAGAAATCTGAAAATTTAAGTTGCTTGTAACATGTGATTTTTTTTAATTGTACAGTGTTGACTTGTGCAAAAAGTGTAAAATTTTCTACGTTAACCCTTTGACTCTCGCACCCTGTCCACCAGCATCCTGCATCGCCATCCATGCCAGCAAAGCAAAAACTTAACCCTTTGATTCCCTCACCCTACCCACCAGCCTCCTGCAGGAAGCTGATGGATAGGATGAGGGAGTCAAAGGGTTATATTTTTGCAGTTGGTAGATAGGGTGCGGTAGTCAAAGGGTTAATTCTCCAAAACCTAAAAAATGTTTTTGTGACTGATTAAGTATGGCATGTTTCTGACTAGACTTGATGTCTGACGTAATGGTCCCAGGTGCCTCCTGCATTACAACCACTTGTTAAATGTTTTTAAATGTTCCAACTTAAATGTGGTTGTGCAACAAAATGGGGATATCATTCTTATTATTGTCACTGTGATTGTTTCCAGAGCGATGTACCAGTGGACTTGTTAGATGTAGAAAAGAACTCTGCAGTGGTCAGTTTCAGTGCCTGCAACCCTGAAGTGAGTATACATGCAATATTCTGTTTTTTTTCTGGTCTTTCATTTACACATGAAGTTAGAGAAGTCAGAGAATGATTCAGATGCTCTGTCAGTTTGATATGTGAAAACAAAATCAGAACAGTATTGCTTATTGAAATTGCTGTTCCTGTTGAGAGACTTGGTGTCTTTTTCTTCCTTTTCCTGTCTGTTTTTTTTTTTTTTTTTTTTTTTTTTGGGGGGAGGTTGTTTTTTTATTGGTTTGTTTGTGTGTGTGTGTGTGTGTGTGTATGAGTCTTTTTCTTTCTTTTCTTGTCTCTGTTTTTTAGGGGTTTTATTTGTTTTTTTATTGGTTTATTTGTTTGGTGTGTGTGCTTGTGTGTGTGTATGTATTTCTCTGTGTGTGTGGTTGGTTGTGTGTGTCTGTGTGTGTGTTTGTCTTTTTCTTCCTGTCTCTGTTTTTTAGCGGTTTATTGGTTTGGTTGGTTTGGTGTGTGTGTGAGTGTTGTGTGTGTGTGTGTGTGTGTGTGTGTGTGTGTGTGTGTGTGTGTGGTGTGTGTGTGTGTGCGCGCGCGAGTGTGTGTGTGTTTGTGTGTGTGTGTGTTTGTATGTGTGAATTTGTATGTGTGTGTGTGTGTGTGTGTGTGTTGTGTGTGTGTGTGTGTGGTGAGAGAGAGAGAGAGAGAGAGAGAGAGTCTTTTTCTTCCTTTTCCTGGCTCTGTTTTTGGGGATGGGTTGTTTTTTTTTTTTATTGGTTTATATTTTTGTTATGTGTGTGTTTTTGTGTGTGTTTTTGTGTGGTTGTGTGTATATGTGATTGTGTATATGTGTGTGTGTGTGTGTATGTGTGTGTGTATTGTTGTTGTTGTCGTCATTGTTTTTTAATGTCTGTATTTTTGTGTCCATGCATTATAAGGAATTCAAAATGTCTGGTGTAGATATCAGCAACATTACAATCAGTGCAGACAACTCCATGAAAAATTGGTTCTTTTATTCTGCCACATGCTCATGGAAATAAACTAGTTTCTTTGCAGAAGAAAGCAGCAACTCTGTAGTAGAGTCATATGTTAAAAAAAACAACAACAGACACATGCGTTCTGTGAGTACCATTTTCTCCCATATGAGCAAAGATGCTTTTTTCTGCTTTCTTTCTGTTCTGTCCAGTCCAGGAAGTGTGACAGAACTCTGTGTGTGTGTGGTGGGGGTTGGGGGTGGGCACCCAAACAAACAAAAGAAGATGAAATTCACAAAATAAAAAATGAAATACACATGTTTTACAAATTAACCTTTGTATTATGCGTGTAAACTTGTTCTCCTTTTGGCCCATTTCATTCGTCCTAGGAGGGGAACTACCTGCTGGCAACATACCGTTGCCAAGCCAACACCACGCGGCTGGAGCTGAAGATCCGCTCTATTGAGGGTCAGCACGGCATGCTGCAGATGTACATCACTCCCAGGCTGCAGCCCAAGACCTGCCAATTGCGCACCTACCCCATCAAGCCTCTCTCCCTGCATCAACGCACACATACTTTGGATGAAGACAGGTGGGTGTGTCAGTGTGGCTTAGTTACACTCTGGACTCTTGTGGTTTTGTCTGGCTTAGTTATACTGTGGACTTTTGTGGTTTTTGTCTGGCTTAGTTAAACTCTGTGGTTTTGTGTCTGGCTTAGTTATACTCTGGACTGTGTGTTTTTGTGTCTGGCTTAGTTTTACTCTGGATTTTTGTGGTTTTGTCTGGCTTAGTTAAACTCTGTGGTTTTGTGTCTGGCATAGTTATACTCTGGACTCTGTGGTTTTGTGTCTGGCATGGCTGTACTCTGGATTCTGTGGTTTTGTCTGACATAGTTATACTCTGGACTCTGTGTTTTTGTGTCTGGCTTAGTTTTACTCTGGACTATTTCGTGGTTTTGTCTGGCTTAGTTAAACTCTGTGGTTTTGTGTCTGGCATAGTTATACTCTAGACTCTGTGGTTTTGCTGCTGTACTCTGGTCTTTTGTCTGACATAGTTATACTCTGGATGTTTTTGTCTGACATAGTTATATTTGTGGTTTTGTTCTGCATATTATACTCTGACTGTATTTTCTGACATAGTTATACTCTGGACTCTGTGTTTTGTCTGACATAGTTATACTCTGGACTCTGTGGTTTTGTCTGACATAGTATCTCTGATGGTTTTTCTGACATAGTTATACTCTGGACTCTGTTTTTGTCTGACATAGTTATTCTCTGGACTCTGTGGTTTTGTCTGACATAGTTATACTCTGTGGTTTTGTCTGACATATACTCTGTGGTTTTGTCTGACATAGTTATACTCTGGGCTCTGTGTTTTGTCTGACATAGTTATTCTCTGGACTCTGTGTTTTGTCTGACATAGTTATACTCGTGTCTGCGGATCTCTTGGTTTTGTCTGACATAGTTATACTCTGTGGTTTTGTCTGACATGTTATACTCGTGGTTTGTCTGACAAGTTATACTCTGTGGTTTTGTCTGACATAGTTATACTCTGGGTTTTATCTACAATATACTTGTGTTTTGTCTGACATAGTTTATACTCTGTGGTTTTGTCTGGCATGTTATACTCTGTGGTTTTATCTGACATAGTTATACTCTGGACTCTGTGTTTTGCTCTGACATAGTTATACTCTGGACTCTGTGGTTTTGTCTGACATAGTTATACTCTGACTCTGTGGTTTTGTCTGACATAGTTATACTTCTGTGGTTTTATCTGACATAGTTATACTCTGGACTCTGTGTTTTGTCTGACATAGTTATTCTCTGGACTCTGTGTTTTGTCTGACATAGTTATACTCTGTGGTTTTGTCTGACATAGTTATACTCTGGACTCTGTAGTTTTGTCTGACATAGTTATTACTCTGGACTCTGTGGTTTTGTCTGACATAGTTATACTCTTGGGACACTCTGTTGGTTTTGTCTGACATAGTTTTCTCTGGATCTTGTTTTGTCTGACATAGTTATACTCTGGACTCTGTAGTTTTGTCTGACATAGTTATACTCTGGACTCTGTAGTTTTGTCTGACATAGTTATCTCTGGACTCTGTGGTTTTGTCTGACATAGTTATACTCTGGACTCTGTAGTTTTGTCTGACATAGTTATTCTCTGGACTCTGTAGTTTTGTCTGACACAGTTATTCTTGGACTCTGTGGTTTTGTCTGACATAGTTATACTCTGGACTCTGTAGTTTTGTCTGACATAGTTAATCTCTGGACTCTTATTGTTGATAGTTATCTCTTGTTTTGTCTGACATAGTTATACTCTGGACTCTGTAGTTTTGTCTGACATAGTTATACTCTGGACTCTGTAGTTTTGTCTGACATAGTTATTCTCTGGACTCTGTGGTTTTGTCTGACATAGTTATTCTCTGGACTCTGTAGTTTTGTCTGACATCAGTTATTCTCTGGACTCTGTAGTTTTGTCTGACATAGTTATACTCTGGACTCTGTAGTTTTGTCTGACATAGTTATACTCTGGACTCTGTAGTTTTGTCTGACATAGTTATATCTGGACTCTGTAGTTTTGTCTGGACATAGTTTATACTCTGTAGTTTTGTCTGACATAGTTATACTCTGGACTCTGTAGTTTTGTCTGACATAGTTATACTCTGGACTCTGTAGTTTTGTCTGACATAGTTATCTCTGGACTCTGTGGTTTTGTCTGACATAGTTATACTCTGGACTCTGTAGTTTTGTCTGACATAGTTATCTCTGGACTCTGTGGTTTTGTCTGACATAGTTATACTCTGGACTCTGTAGTTTTGTCTGACATAGTTATTCTCTGGACTCTGTGTTTTGTCTGACATAGTTATATACTCTGTGTTTTGTCTGGACATAGTTATACTCTGGACTCTGTAGTTTTGTCTGACATAGTTATTCTCTGGACTCTGTGGTTTTGTCTGACATAGTTATACTCTGTGGTTTTGTCTGACATAGTTATACTCTGGACTCTGTAGTTTTGTCTGACATAGTTATTCTCTGGACTCTATGGTTTTGTCTGACATAGTTATACTCTCGACTCTGTAGTTTTGTCTGACATAGTTATACTCTGGACTCTGTAGTTTTGTCTGACATAGTTATTCTCTGGACTCTGTGGTTTTGTCTGACATAGTTATTCTCTGGACTCTGTAGTTTTGTCTGACATAGTTATTCTCTGGACTCTGTAGTTTTGTCTGACATAGTTATTCTCTGGACTCTGTCGTTTTGTCTGACACAGTTATTCTTTGGGCTCTGTGGTTTTGTCTGACATAATAATAATAATAATAATAATAAAGAGCATTTATATAGCGCCTAATCTGATGAAAACAAGAGCCCTAAGCGCTTACAGGTATCACGCAGACACAACCAAACACACACACACACACACACACACACACACACACACACACACACACACACACACACACACACACACACACACACACACACACACACACACACGCACACACACACCAGCCGACATTCAAGGCTCAAAAGACAACAAGGGGGGATTTGGGGAAGTTAGGTGGTAGAGTCTTTATAAGTATCATGAGAGGGACTGGAAGAGATGGGTTTTCAGAGAGGACTTGAAAGAAGTGAGAGTTGCAGAGTGGCGAACAGAGACAGGGAGCTGATTCCAGATTACAGGGGCCTGATAGGAAAAGGAGCGTTGACCATAAGTTTTAGTGCGACAGAATGGTATGCGGAAGATACGAGTATCAGCCGAGGAACGAAGTTGACGAGAGGGGTGTTACAGATGGAGGAGGTCAGAGATGTAAGGGGGTGCAAGACCGTTGAGAGACTTAAAACATAACAAAGCAATCTTGTAGCGAATTCTCTTTTCAACAGGTAACCAGTGAAGAGATTTTAGAAGAGGAGTGACATGAGAGGAACGAGATTTTCTGAAGATGAGCCTAGCAGCATTGTTTTGAACTTTTTGAAGCTTTTGAATGAGAGAGAAAGGACAGCCCGAGAGGAGGGAGTTGCAGTAGTCGAGACGAGAGAGAACAAAGGCACAGAGGAGAGTTTTGGTGGCTTCGACAGAGAGGATATTGCGAATAGAAGAAATTCTGCGTATCTCAAGATAGCATAATCTGCAAACATTCTGGACGTGTTTTTCAAAGGACAGGGTGTTATCAAGAGTGACTCCAAGATTGCGGACAGTGGAAGATAGTGGAATGTCAGATCCAAGCAGAGAGACAGACAGAGGAAGGGAAGAACACTTAGCCAATGTGGTGGGAGAGATAAGGCTAAGTTCAGTTTTAATGGGGTTGAGTTGAAGTTTGTTTACAGTCATCCAGGAGTGAACATCAGAAATGCAGCCTTGGGTTTGTCTGATTATAGAGGGCAGTTGTGGGAGGGAACCAGAAGTATAGAGTTGGTTGTCATCAGAAAAGCTATGATGGGACATAGAGTGAAGTCGCATAATTTCAGAGAGGGGTTGTGTGTACAGCACAAATAGGATGGGACCTAAAACAGAGCCTTGGGGCACACCAAACTGGAGGGTAGCGGGTGCAGAGGATGAACAACAGACAGAGACTGTTTGAGTGCGATTGGAAAGGTAGGACTGGAACCAAGACAGAGCGATGTCAGAGATACCGAACACTTTATGGAGACGTGTGAGCATGATAGAATGGTCGATGGTGTCGAATGCAGCCGAGAGATCAAGGAGAGATAGAAGAGAGATTTGATTTTGATCAAGAGCAGTCAGAATATCATTTGCAATTTTTACAAGAGCAGTTTCAGGGCTGTGTCCAGTGCGATAAGCCGACTGATAAGGGTAAGAGAGGTTGTTGGCGGTGATATGATCAGAGATCTGTGCGAGAACAATTTTTTCAAGGACTTTGGATAAGAAAGGTAGGTTGGAAACAGGTCGATAGTTTTTGAGGTTATTGGGGTCAAGACTAGGTTTCTTTAAAAGAGGTCTGACCAGGGCAGATTTGAAGGAAAAGGGAAAGATACCAGATGACAGGGACATAGTTATACTCTGGACTCTGTAGTTTTGTCTGACATAGTTATATTCTGGACTCTGTAGTTTTGTCTGGCATAGTTATACTCTTTAGTTTTGTCTGACATAATTATACTCTGGACTCTGTAGTTTTGTCTGACATAGTTATACTCTGGACTCTGTAGTTTTGTCTGACATAGTTATTCTCTGGACTCTGTGGTTTTGTCTGACATAGTTATTCTCTGGACTCTTTAGTTTTGTCTGACACAGTTATTCTCTGGACTCTGTGGTTTTGTCTGACATAGTTATACTCTGGACTCTGTAGTTTTGTCTGACATAGTTATACTCTGGACTCTGTAGTTTTGTCTGACATAGTTATACTCTGGACTCTGTAGTTTTGTCTGACATAGTTATACTCTGGACTCTGTAGTTTTGTCTGACATAGTTATACTCTGGACTCTGTAGTTTTGTCTGACATAGTTATACTCTGGACTCTGTAGTTTTGTCTGACATAGTTATACTCTGGACTCTGTGGTTTTGTCTGACATAGTTATACTCTCGACTCTGTGGTTTTGTCTGACATAGTTATACTCTGTGGTTTTATCTGACATAGGTTATACTCTGGACTCTGTAGTTTTGTCTGACATAGTTATTCTCTGGACTCTGTCGTTTTGTCTGACATAGTTATACTCTGTGGTTTTGTCTGGCATAGTTATACTCTGGACTCTGTAGTTTTGTCTGACATAGTTATTCTCTGGACTCTGTGGTTTTGTCTGACATAGTTATACTCTGTGGTTTTGTCTGACATAGGTATACCCTGGACTCTGTAGTTTTGTCTGACATAGTTATTCTCTGGACTCTATAGTTTTGTCTGACATAGTTATACTCTGGACTCTGTAGTTTTGTCTGACATAGTTATTCTCTGGACTCTGTAGTTTTCTCTGACATAGTTATTCTCTGGACTCTGTGGTTTTGTCTGACATAGTTATTCTCTGGACTCTGTAGTTTTGTCTGACACAGTTATTCTCTGGACTCTGTGGTTTTGTCTGACATAGTTATACTCTGGACTCTGTAGTTTTGTCTGACATAGTTATACTCTGTGGTTTTATCTGACATAGGTTATGCTCTGGACTCTGTAGTTTTGTCTGACATAGTTATTCTCTGGACTCTGTCGTTTTGTCTGACATAGTTATACTCTGTGGTTTTGTCTGGCATAGTTATACTCTGGACTCTGTAGTTTTGTCTGACATAGTTATTCTCTGGACTCTGTGGTTTTGTCTGACATAGTTATACTCTGTGGTTTTGTCTGACATAGTTATACTCTGGACTCTGTAGTTTTGTCTGACATAGTTATTCTCTGGACTCTGTGGTTTTGTCTGACATAGTTATTCTCTGGACTCTGTAGTTTTGTCTGACACAGTTATTCTCTGGACTCTGTAGTTTTGTCTGACATAGTTATACTCTGGACTCTGTGGTTTTGTCTGACATAGTTTACTTGGACTGTTTTCTGATAGTATCTGACTTGTAGTTTTGTCTGACATAGTTATACTCTGGACTCTGTAGTTTTGTCTGACATAGTTATACTCTGACTCTGTAGTTTTGTCTGGCATAGTTATATCTCTGTAGTTTTGTCTGACATAGTTATACTTGATCTGTAGTTTTGTCTGACATAGTTATACTCTGGACTCTGTAGTTTTGTCTGACATAGTTATACTCTGACTTGTGTTTTGTCTGACATAGTTATTTCTGACTCTGTAGTTTTGTCTGACATAGTTATTCTCTGGACTCTGTGTTTTGTCTGACATAGTTATATCTCTGGACTCTGTGGTTTTGTCTGACATAGTTATTCTCTGGACTCTGTGGTTTTGTCTGACATAGTTATACTCTGGACTCTGTGGTTTTGTCTGACTAGTTATACTCTGGACTCTGTGGTTTTGTCTGACATAGTTATACTTGATCTGTGGTTTTATCTGCATAGTTATACTGGATCTGTGTTTTTGTCTGACATAGTTATACTCTGGACTCTGTGTTTTTGTCTGACATAGTTATACTTTGTGGTTTTGTCTGACATAGTTATACTTCGTGGTTTTGTCTGGCGTAGTTATACTCTGTGGTTTTATCTGACATAGTTATACTCTGGACTCTGTGTTTTTGTCTGACATAGTTATACTCTGGACTCTGTGGTTTTGTCTGACATAGTTATACTCTGGACCTTGTGGTGTTGTCTGACATAGTTATTTCTGGACTCTGTGGTTTTGTCTGACATAGTTATTCTCTGGACTCTGTGGTTTTGTCTAACATAATTATACTCTGGACTCTGTAGTTTTGTCTGACATAGTTATTCTCTGGACTCTGTGGTTTTGTCTGACATAGTTATACTCTGTGGATTTGTCTGACATAGTTATACTCTGTGGTTTTTGTCTGACATAGTTATACTCTGGACTCTGTAGTTTTGTCTGACATAGTTATTCTCTGGACTCTATAGTTGGACTCTGTAGTTTTGTCTGACATAGTTATTCTCTGGACTCTGTGGTTTTGTCTGACATAGTTATTCTCTGGACTCTGTAGTTTTGTCTGACACAGTTATTCTCTGGACTCTGTGGTTTTGTCTGACATAGTTATACTCTGGACTCTGTAGTTTTGTCTTGATCATTTGGTTTATACTCTGTGGTTTTTGTCTGACATAGTTATGCTCTGGACTCTGTAGTTTTGTCTGACATAGTTATTCTCTGGACTCTGTGTTTTTGTCTGGATCATCAGTTATACTCTGTGGTTTTGTCTGGCATAGTTATACTCTGGACTCTGTAGTTTTGTCTGACATAGTTATTCTCTGGACTCTGTGGTTTTGTCTGACAATTAGTTATCTACTCTGTGTTTTGTCTGACATAGTTATACTCTGGACTCTGTAGTTTTGTCTGACATAGTTATTCTTGGACTCTGTGGTTTTGTCTGACATAGTTATTCTCTGGACTCTGTAGTTTTGTGTCTGACACAGTTATTCTCTGGACTCTGTGTTTTTGTCTGACATAGTTATACTCTGGACTCTGTGGTTTTGTCTGACATAGTTATACTCTGGACTCTGTAGTTTTGTCTGACATAGTTATACTCTGGACTCTGTGTTTTGTCTGACATAGTTATACTCTGGACTCTGTAGTTTTGTCTGACATAGTTATTACTCTGGACTCTGTAGTTTTGTCTGGCATAGTTATATTCTGACTAGTTTTTGTCTGACATAGTTATTACTCTGGACTCTGTAGTTTTGTCTGACATAGTTATTCTCTGGACTCTGTAGTTTTGTCTGGACATAGTTATACTCTGTAGTTTTGTCTGACATAGTTATTCTCTGGTCTCGTAGTTTTGTGTCTGACATAGTTTATACTCTGGACTCTGTGGTTTTGTCTGACAATAGTTATTCTCTGGACTCTGTGGTTTTGTCTGACATAGTTATACTCTGGACTCTGTGGTTTTGTTGCTGACATAGTTTATACTCTGGACTCTGTAGTTTTGTCTGACATAGTTATACTCTGGACTCTGTAGGTTTTGTCTGACATAGTTATTCTCTGGACTCTGTGGTTTTGTCTGACATAGTTATACTCTGGACTCTGTGTTTTGTCTGACATAGTTATACTCTGGACTCTGTGGTTTTGTCTGACATAGTTATACTCTGGACTCTGTGTTTTTGTCTGACATAGTTATACTCTGGACTCTGTGTTTTTGTCTGACATAGTTATACTCTGATCGGTTTTGTCTGACATAGTTATTCTTGGACTTTGTGGTTTTGTCTGGCATAGTTATATCTGGACTCTGTGGTTTTGTCTGACATAGTTATACTCTGGACTCTGTGTTTTGTCTGACATAGTTATACTCTGGACTCTGTGGTTTTGTCTGACATAGTTATACTCTGGACTCTGTGTTTTTGTCTGACATAGTTATTCTCTGGACTCTGTCGGTTTGTCTGACAAAATTATTCTCTGGACTCTGTCTTTTGTCTGACATATTATATTCTGGACTCTGGTTTTTCTGGCTTGGTTATACTCTGTGATTTTGTCTGACATAGTTATACTCTATGGTTTTGTCTGGCATAGTTATACTCTGGACTCTGTGGTTTTGTCTGGCATAGTTATATTCTGGACTCTGGTTTTGTCTGGCTTAGTTATACTCTGGGCTGTGTGGTTTTGTCTGACATAGTTATACTCTGGACTCTGGTTTTGTCTGACATAGTTATACTTTGGACTGTGTGGTTTTGTCTGACATAGTTACTCATCTGTTTCACAGAGCCCTAGTTGGCACTTAGGTTGGAATAGGCAACATGTCAAGTCTGCAGCATTGCCTGAAGTGTAGCAGAAGAGAGGTGTGGTGTAGAGATTGTTGGAGTGATGGGGAAGGTGGAAGGGGTTTTTGAAGAACTGGAAAAGTAAAAGTGATAGGGAAGGTCAAAGGGGTGCAAGAGAAGAAGGCATTGTGAAGGGGAAGGTAGAGGAAACTAAAGGGGAGGGGGTAAGGAAAGTGGAATGATGAATGATTTGATGTCCTAATTTGTTTATTCCTGGCTTTTTTTTTTTTTTTTGTTAACGTGTGTGTATGTGTTTGTGTGTGTGCATGTAGTTTGGTTGTCTTTTTACGTATTAGTGAAGATGACGAGATGAACATGACATTTTGTTTTAAAGACACTCAGATATGTCTGTGCATTTCTGTTTCAGACCGATGAACACACTAAAGCTGACAGGACAGTTCAGTCTGGCAGAGATGCACTCCTGGATTTGTTTCTCTCTGCCAGAGGTGCCTGAGCGTCCCCCTGCAGATGACACCGCCTCCTTCCAGTTTGTCTCTACCTTCCTCAACACACAGCTGGACTGCACGTACAGGTATTTCACTGATTGTCATGGCAGGCCATCCCATAATTAGAACGTTGTTGAATGCTATGACTTGGAGCCCAGCTGTATGGGGGCTTTATCCACTCATCTCCCAAACTCTTTAGTGTTCACAAATCCCATGTTATTGCTTTTAGTGGAAAGAAACATAATAATCATGGAAATGGGGAAAATATTAGTTAAGTAGATAATTTAAGGGAACAGTAGATCAGAAAGTGAATACAATAAATGAATGAAAAAATAAGTAAATGAATTGTGGATGTGTCAGTTTTTACTGGCTTGCTGTTTTTCTTTTTTCTGTTTCTTTTTGTTTGTTTTTTGTTGTTGTTGTTGTTGTTGTTTTTGTGTGGGTAGAATGGTTTGGTTAACTTGTATTTGAAATACTTAAAAACTTATACCTGTATTGATTGTATCAAGGTTTCAGGTAACTGTGTGTTTCATATATTCAGGACTTTCAAACAGTCTCATACACACACTGTACACACACAGACACACACACACACACATGCATGCACACATACACACATACACACACATACACACACACACACACACACCACACACACACACTGCATTACACACCCACGCACACACACACACGAGCACGTATACGCACACAAAGCAGCATGCATACACACACACACAACACACACACACACACATACACACAACACACACACACACACACACACACACACACACACACACACACACAACACACACACACACACACACACCACACCACACCACACACACAAACACATGCACGCACACACACACATGCACACACACACATGCACACACACACACACACAACACACACACACACACAACACACACACACACACACAACACACACCACACACACACACACACACACACACACACACACACACACACACACACACACACACACACACACACACACACACATTGCAACTGACTGACTGTTTACAGGAAAGGGGAAGGAGTTTTCCGCTCTGACAATATCTCCACCATCTCTATCCTGAAAGATGTATTGTCCAAAGAGGCTACGAACAAAAAGATTCGACTGGAAATCACATTCAGTGAGTTGTATACCTATTTGTGAGTTTTTCCATTTGTTTGAATTAATTGTGATAAAAAAAATGTGATTTCAGCTTCACATAAGTGTTTATGGACAAGAAGCATTATTTCTTCTTGCAGAAACTGTTGTTGCAATAACTATGCATGATAGCAGAATTATGTTCTCTTCTTCGTCTTCTCCCATAACTACATAAAGAGTCACTGGGGCGCCATATTGAAGGACTGTTCACCAGATTCCTCGAGCTCTGTCGTTTGTGTGCCAAAGCTTGAGTCTCTCTGCAAATCGTTTCTCTATTCATTCTGCAGTATTGTCAGTCCTTCATTTTTTAGTGTCCCCCCCCCCTCTCCCACCCAACCTTCCTCCCTTAGCAGTTCCCTGGAAGATTGATTTAACAAAGCCACTAAGAATGATGTTATCAGCCAACAAAAAAAGAAACAATTTAGTTGCATGATAAATAAAAAAGATTGCATTTGGGTTCTAAACGGCATTTATATTGTAAATAATTTTTAAAGTTGTTTTAATACCGTATTTCAGTACTCTTCCTGCTTCATTTCAGCTATGTGACACCACATCTTATCGAGGTTTTACAGTATCATGCGTGTTACTGATAGGTTTGTGTGGCAGTTTAGCTTTGTTACCATTTTCAAGTTACATAGACTGAAGCAGATTTGGATTGGTCAAATCAAACACTTTTTAAACTTCAGTGAAAACTTAAGTACTGTCTGTGTTTATGAGAAAATAGTTTTTGTACAAGAGCTGATAAAGTCACACATTGTGATAAAACCACCATAAGTGACACTGGTGTAGTTGACTTGAAAAGATGATAGTGGATCACATGGTGAGACCTGGGATTTTTGCCATTTATGTACATAGCTGTCCATTCTGTCATTTACCACTCATATGTTTGGAAAAGAATATACTTTGCTGTTAAAATTTTAGTGCTTATTTTGCTGTTCATGGTGCCTGCAATTGTACAATTTTAATTCCTAAGTATTAACCCACCAAGGATACTAAAGTTTATTGAACATATGAAAATTGAAAAGCATATTGTTTTTGTATTATTTTATCTAATTAAAGTGTGTTAGTAATTTTCATGGAGATTTAGACCTATAGTTAATGAGTTGAATCAGTTGTGTGATCGGAATTTTTGCTTTTCTCAAAATGGCAATTCCGCATTTACGGTCTAAAGTGCCTATCTCTTCCTATTGTAACATTGAGAAATAAAATGGTTTCATCGTAAACTATAGTGTCTGTACTTTCTCTGGTATTTAAAACCAAAAATGTACAAAACAACTTATTGATTATTTTGTGAGAACGGGTCATATGTGGTCTATGGAACCAGATAATAGAGTAAATAAGAGCAACAGTTTAAAGAGTTTTGGCTTCAAATTTCAGACATCCAGGATGAAACAATCCCTACCACATTGGCATTGATCCATCCCCGCCTAGAGTACCAGCTGCTGTTGGCCAAAAAGGTGCAGCTCGTTGACGCCCTCAAGGTATGTATGAAGGATTTTTTTTCACTTCCATGATTGTTTTATATATTAATTTGGCAAGAGCTTTTGGTTTGTTTTCTTCATTGTTTTGATTGGTGGCTGGTGTTTTTTGAAGAGTGGGGATGGTGGGTGGTTTTTTCTGGGGTGGAGGATTTTTTTTCTCTTTCTCTCTCACCTGAGAATCAGAGGAGAGAGGAGGGATTTTTCCAGATTTTTGTTTTCTTCAGGTAAAAGTTATGCAATTAACATGACAAGATATTTTTGTTTTCCTGTGTGTGGTTGTGTTGTGTGGTGTGTGTGTGTGGTGTGTGTGTGTGTGTGTGTGTGTGTGTGTGTGTGTGTGTGTGTGTGGTGTGTGTGTGTGTAGATTTATTCGATGTTGAATTTATAAAGCCCTTATTTCTTACTTGCTCATATAGGCCTACATATCACACTGAAGAAATTTCTGTTTGTTCTTGTGAAAGGCTGTCTACTACTCTTTGTCTCTACATTTGGTATGTATGTGTGTTTGTAGTGTGTGTATGTGTGTTTGTGTTTAGTGTACATTATTGTGAATACATTTATTATTGTTCATTGTATTCACATTTTGCATTGATGGTGAATTCCTTGGGAATTGATGATTCTTGGAAATTGATGTGTGTTGAATTAATTTGAAATGACTGCACGCTGACAAGACCATAATGGTTGTACAGGAGTTACAGGTGAATGAGAATGACCTGAATTTCATGTCCCCCGAGTACCAACAGATCCTGGACCAGGCAGACACCTTGCAGACTGAGTTCAAGCGTCAACCATGCCACCTGGAGCGACTTTATGGTCAGTGCCATACACAGCTTTGCACATACATATTCATTTAGGCTGTTTAACACTATCCCTAGGTATGGCTGCTAGGCAGCTTTTCCCCCCTTACGGAAGCAGCTGGCACGGCAATTCCCTGCCAACGTAAAGATTTGGGCATCTTTCTAATTTATTTTACATGCTGTTTTTGACCAGTGTTGGTATCATGTTTGATATGTTTGAAAAGGAAAATTTAACAACTTTTAAATGAACGTACTTTCAACACTCTCGGAGATTCCACAGCGAGACATTGTACGCATACATCAGGTAACTAAAACGAAAAAAAAAAACTTTCCAAAGTTTGATGATCACTATTTAGTCGTAATATTTCAACAAATTGACACCTAAACAGCATTCACCTTATACAGTTACATCTGTAGTGCATTTCGCTGTCAGCAGCAATCCGTTTCAACAGAATTTGACAGAATTTGGCATCCAATTAAAAACGAATCACATAGCATCTTTCGATCAATCGCTCAGTACAAGTAAGTTCTCCACTACAGTCAGGTCTTATGCATATATGCAGTACATGTATATATAACCAAAAGCAGTGGTTCTCATTTTCACACGCCACATGTTGATCTTGACAAACACACGTAATTGGAAAAGTACAGAACAGACAGAGCAAGCACAGGCGCACGAAAATGTAATCCACACAATCTCTCTCTCTCTCCTTTTCTTTCATTTTTTTATGTGCCTGTAGCAGACAAGATAGAGATGACAGGTTTCCTGTTATCCAATAGATGGCAAACATCAGACCTGGACAGACACTTGAAGTGTTTACTCTGGTCACAGCCACAGACGGGATAATCAGGAAAGATGTTTCCTCCAAGCTAAGTGTCCCAGCAAATTGAGACTGGGCTGATCTTTGGCACAACTAATCAAGTAGGCCGGACTTAGATACGGATGGCTTTAGTCCCAGGAATGCCATGAGCAAATTTCACATTAGAATGATGAAACATCAACCTGCTAACAGAGCTGAGAAGTGCCTCTTCAAACTGGCATGGTCACCAGGCCTGTCCACTTTACTTGAAGTACTGGGGTGAGACGGAAAGACATGTTGACGACTGATTGAGAAACGTTGACAGTACAGATCATTCGATGATAAAATAGGGATGATGGTGACAAGAGGGGGGTGGGCGGAGAGAGAGAGACAGAGAGAGACAGACACACAGACAAAGAGACAGAGAGGGCAGTGGGAGGTGGTGGGAGATGCAATCTCTGTGAAATATATAATCTAGACCTAGTTTTATGCAGACGTATATGTGTATGTATGTATGTGTGTAGGTACATGTGTATGTTACAGGCGCGTAAATATACACATGTACACAGAGGCAGGGATATAAACCAAACTGTCGTGCACAAAAAAACAACACACACACACACACACACACCAGAGAACATAATCATCGCGTCGTCCTCGTCATCATTTTCTAAAATATTATAAATGTCTATAGGGTAAACAGCACTCGGGGCAAGGAGATGTACAGAGTCAAGCGCCTGTGTTGATACGAAATGTGCTCGAAAAGACCAGGTCGGAATAATCCAGCGAGGGGTACTCTGTTTTAAGTACAAAAAGTGTCTGTGAACCGGGTTTGAATTAAAAAATGACGGCATTATGCTATGGTAGGATCATTCCACTGTAGTCTGAAATAAGTTTTGTCACTTAAAGGGCGAGGGTTTGACTACAAGAATTTTTGAAAAGTACAGCGCACATATAGGTGCGCGCCGTAGGGAACGGAGCAATCAGTCAGCGCACGTATAGGTGCGTTCCGTAGGCAACGGAGCAAGTCTAGATGAATCCATTATGCTTGTTTTCCATCTCAGTTTCTCAAGATCGTGTATGCACACTTGGAATATATTCCATATGCACTGACACTACAGCAGGGCTTAAAACAGGAGGAGGAAAAAACCATTGAAACTAGGGGGGTCCGGGGCAAATCAGGGGCCATAACTTGTCCGTCGTTGCTATGAACACTTGCAAGCCGATCACGGATGCTTTGCTCCTTGTGTTTTTTGTTTGTTTTTGTTTTTGTTTTTTTAAAGTTATAAACCGAAATTGCGGAATTCTGCCCAGACGCGGAACGTTTTAAGCCCTGTACAGATACCATCATCATCATCGTCATGTGCCCTTCCACATGGAGTTGGCAATGGTGGCCCTCCACATGAATCTAGCCCCTGTCAATGCAAGTACATCTCCCACCTTCTCTGTCCTCAGCCACCCTGCAAGTCTGTCCAATACTTTCTCCAGGATCTACTTGGTGTTCTTTTCCCTCTAGCTTTCCTGTTCATACCCACAAAAGTATGTATTTTGAGATGTAAAAAAATGTTTAATCTGAATTTGAGTCAGAACATTGTATACATAGACATTATAAGTGTACTTTGTTCAAGTCTCAGGATGACATAAAATCATGATTTGGACAGTTGACCATTTTCAGGTTAGTGGTGTAACAAAATTACAAATCTCTTGCTTTTTGACTCTTTTTGGATGATATGAAATTGCAGCACACTTAAACTCTTGTTTATTGTTTCAGGAATGATCACAGACTTGTACATTGATAAGTTCAAGTTCAAGGGCCAGAATGTGCGAGGGAAAGTGCCAGCCCTGCTGGAGGTTCTAGACAATTATGATTTTAACAGCCTCTGTCAGTTCTTTGAGGTTCAAGTGTAACCCTGTGATTATCATCATTACAGACAGCTGTGGTGTTTTCGAAAAGTGAGAGGTGTCATCAGAAACATGAACATTGCCTTTTGGGTCTGAGTGCTGTTTTGGAATTTTATGGTGTGTTGGGGGAACGGTTAAAAGTATAAAGGCTGCAAACGCACGTCATTCCAGAATGTTGGTGGTGTTATCTCTCATTCCAGAACTGTGAATCTGTCAAATGACACAACCATGATGTCATAAACCAAGAGTGAGTGTCTTCTGGTTTTTGGAAAGTAGTCGAGATCTGATGTAAATAATCTGTCTGAAGGTGTGAGTGTGTAAGTGTGTGTGTAGTGAATGTATGTGCACATATGCAATGTTGAAAAGAATGCAAGAATCCTCGTTTGCATGCTTGTTAAGTAACCTAGTTTTAGTTGAAAAGGTCAATTTGCGAGTTTGTTAAAGTATTCAGTTTTTGCTGAAAAACTGTTTTTGACAACATAATTATAGATTTTTTCTTCAAGGTCTCAGCAAGAGTTCAGTTTTTTTTGTTTTTTGTTTGTTTGTGTTTG
This sequence comes from Monoplex corrugatus, assembly GCA_030674185.1. Taxonomy (NCBI): domain Eukaryota; kingdom Metazoa; phylum Mollusca; class Gastropoda; order Littorinimorpha; family Ranellidae; genus Monoplex; species Monoplex corrugatus. The sequence goes on along the minus strand of CM060314.1, from coordinate 41,990,039 downwards.
TTTGGTTTTGTTGTTGTTTGTTTGTTGGTACAAAGCCAAGATGATATCATATCAAAACTTTTCAAAAGTGAATTGCAAACAGTATCGGCCATGTATGAGTCAGTTCTCATTTCATTTTAAACAGAAAAATATATAATGTTTATATATGTCATATCAATCGTGATGTCCAATACCTTTTTCTTGAAAAAAAAAATTATAGTGTATATGCATTGGATTAGAAAGCTTGACTTGTCAGTGTCCAGGAGTTTATGGAAAGAAAAACACCCAGCATGCATGGCCATCAAAGATGGATGGTGCAGATTGTATAGCAATATAATGCCTGCAGAGCATGGGCCATAGCATGCATCAGAAGAAAATGTTGTTCACATATTTTTTGCCATTTTGTGAGATGTTGGTCGAGTTTCATATTATTTCCGTCCATTTTTGTGTGTATTCATGAGGAAGGAAAGCTTTATTTTAGAGATTCATGGTAATGATATGTGAAAGTTGGTTGTTTTTGGGTAGGGTGGGGGAAAGGAAGATATATTGTTAATGTTATGCATTGTACGTTTTTGATCAGCTTCAAAAACTCACAGGTTTATCTTGAAATTTTCAAATGTGTCAACACACCTTAATTCCAGCATGTACATTCCATACCATGACTGCGATTTATGGAGAGTTACTTCATGTTTTAGGATCTATGTTTTCCCATACAACTGTCACTTAAACACACAATCAGAAACTGAAAACAAGCATAGGATACTTTTTGCAAAGCAGTATATCTGTTTAATGTGAAGAATAGCTAATGATAAACAATCAAACCAAAAATACAGTAAATTAAATAATACACACACACACACACACACACACACACACACACACACAACAAACAAATAAACAAACAATGTATGTACTTTTTGTTTCATGTTCATACACATAGTTCAGTTCATTACAGTTTTTGTTCTATTACAGTTTTTTCCAAAGTTTTTCAGTCTCAAATATAGAGACTGGTCTCACATTGCAAATGTTTGAAAGTATGTGTGAATGGGTGATCTCAGTACACAATCTGTATGGGCAGGTGGAGGGGGAGGGGTCTTCTTGCATGTCACACCTCATTCACTTGAGCAGTTGGCAACAAGTTTGAAAAAATTATGCATAACAAGAACATATTCACAATAATCATATTTTATTTGTCATTGGTTTCTGCAAAACTATAACTACAAAAATTTGAAAGCACGGAAATCACAGCTAAATGTTTACCTTGTATTTTAATTAGTAAGCACAGTGGGGACGACATGAGCAGACTAGCAGTCTCCTGCATAAAAAGACAATAGTGTTTAAACTGGTGAGACAACAGAGACAAGTCTGGACGTGGTCAGTCAATAATGATCAAGAATGTGCTGCAATTATCCTAGCTGTGCACATCATCCAATATGTAATAAAGTGTGCAATACTGGGTATGGCATGCAGTCACTAGACATATAAATGAACTGAAATGTGTGCAGGTATTATACAGAAAACTTGTTGCTTATTTGATTGCACAACCTGAGAAGTTTCATGCCCTGCAAATTTTTTCTGAATTCTTTAAAAAAAAAAAAAGAAAAAACAAAAACACCAATATTAATGCGGATTTTAAGTATACAATACACAGAAAGTCAATAAAGCAGACTGCTGGTACAGAGCAAGTTAAGGACTAAGCAAAAGGGGCAGCTTGAGATCCAAGTCAATGCCCATGTGCATGCGAAGCAAAGTCTTGATAAACCCGAACACTGACATGCCTCCCATCAACATTAGGCATTTTGACCCGAGCTTGAAACCAGGCAACCTGCAAATATCAAAAAAAGTATATAAAATGAATTAAAAACATACTTGATGTTATATTAAAGATGATTAAACCATTCTAACAGGAACCAGGAATACCAAAAGCTTCACTAATTTCTCTTCTTGTGCTCCAGTCACTGTGCCCCAACCAAACATGGTAATGGTTAACATCTCCTGTTCTTCACATTCCTACAAATGAACAATAAAAAGTCCCATGATATCTACTAATCAAATCCAGGAAGACAATGGGACAGCAAAAGTATAAAACAAAACAAAAAATACCTGCTTAAAGAACAGTTTCAGTTCATTCAACGTACAAAAGTAATGTGATTCCGCATGCGCTAACACTACAAATGTCATGAGATGAAAATATCAAAACAATCATGGCAAATGTCGTCAGTCTGTTCATAAACTCAGTAATACACAGTTAACTATTGTGTCAAAAATTTGCAAATAAAACTGACAGCACGCAGCTTTCAGGATTTATCAATTGATCTCACACATGATGAATAAAACAAACATCTTCATTTGCCACCCTCATTTGCCTTGCCCGAGTAAATGCAAGGTTTTAGCTAAAATAGGAAAATGTAGCCTGTAATGTTTTATAAAAGAATGAAAGTAAAGAAAAAAAACAACTGTACTTTTTTTATGAAACAATGAAAATAAAGCAAAACAGAAATAAAAACAAATATTTAAATGTGCTCAAAAAGGGATATCATAATCAAAACCAGTGTCATGCCTACATATAATGTTCACATACACTACATGTCGTGCAGAAAGTGATTATGAATACACAAAAGTCTGACTATCAATCAGAAGGTTGGGAGTTTAATCTTATTGCCTGGGTACCATCTGGTGGATATTTTTCCAATCTCCCAGGTCTACATATGGACAGCCCTGTTAGTGCCTGAACCCTCTTCTTGTGTATGCACATGCAAACATCAAATGTGCATGTACTTTATGGTCCTGCAAGCCATGTTGGAGTTCAATGGCATATGGAAACAATGAAAATATTCAGCACACCAACACACCAAAGTATGGAGACAACATAATGCTTATACAATATCCAACATGCACACACACACACACACACACACACACACACACACACACACACACACACACACACACACACACACACACACACACACACCACGCACAAAAGACAGAGTATGCCAAAAACAAAATGAAGCACAGTGTGATCCAAATAACATCAGCAAAATATTTTCATTGCACAAAACAAAGCAACGTTTTGCTTGCACAACACATGCACACTTTAATCAACATACTTCAGTGTTCCTTCAAACACAGGGATGCTGCTGACCTTTTCAGTATAAATCAAATCTTTATCTGAGAATTCTAAGCTGGAAAATTCTTTTTTTCTCTCTCTGTCTCTTTGTTAGTTTTTTTTAGTTTGTTTCCCCTTTTATATTGTACTGCCTCCTCCTTCGCCTTAGTTACAATCACCTGTCTTTTTTTTAAAAAGTCCTTGCACATATATATGTACCAACTTCCTCCCCAACCCAGCAAACTTGGAGTATACAGCAACATATGGAAAACAAGTCAACCGAATTTTAAGGATTTTATACATTGATACTGCATACTTCAGAGTACACTGGGATTTAGACGATTTAGTCAAACTTTGTTCCATCTATCCCTATTGTGTTGTACCTTGTGTGTTGTTCAAATATTTCCCCTTCTCTATCAGTCAATCTGAGTGTGCTCCAGAGAGATCCATTGCATTTGGACAAATCCATATGCCCTCCACCCATATCTGCCTGTACCGATCTGGCAGACCCTTTCACCCTGAAGGGAAGGGGAATGTAGAAAAACATTAAGCTGACATCACCAGAATGACTGGACCAAGAAGATGGGCAGCAAACGGGCCAATGTTCTAGACTGCAGGCTTGAAATGAACTCGAAAGATATTAGGTCTTGAATACATAGTATTAATAAGGCCAGGCAATGAGAACTATGTGAAGTCTCAGTTATACAATGGTCATTCAGTAAATAGCATGAATGTCAATACCTTGAAAAAAATATATTGCCACAGCACTTTGAAACTTTACAAACACCTGGCCCAGTTAATCAGTTACCTAATTATGAAATTACCTGCAAATACTGTGAAGTCACTTGTTATAACGTCACGTTGGGTACAGTCATTCAAAACCTTGTTTAGCATTGAAGAACAGCGCAATTACACTAAAACTGAATTTCATAAAGGAAGTTGTGATAACGATGCATCAAAAACCACTTCAAGTGAACATGGGACCCAATCTCTTTAGGGCAAAATAACGTAAGAGGCAAGCATAGTCTTTAGAGGCCAGTTGAAACTACTGACAAGAAAACTTCGAAATGTAAGAGAAATTCTGAATAATGACAGGCAAGTAGTGTGTGAAGATATCACTCATAACACTGGTATTAGTAAAGAATCAGTTCATGCGATTTTAACGAGCAAAGCTGGCACATGACATACTGCAGCAGAGGTGGGTCCTGCACTGTCATACTGACGATCAAAACTGGGCATACATCACTGTTGTTGTTATTGGTGTTTAAAGTCCAGAGGAATGCACAGTGCTATATCAGGGCTGGGACCATTTGAAAACATACGAAACTGCAACAGGGGAAAAAAAATTTGAGCACACATATCAATGCATTCAGGTGCATAATCAAAGGACATGTCCCTGGCGTTGACCATTTCATCAAATTTATCACATAGGGGATTTAAAAGACACACCTGAATACAAATTTGAGCATACCTAAGGACACCAAAACATATACAAAAATGATTAATAAATTACCTAAAATTGCTTCCGCATATCTCACCTCCCCAAGCCAAAAATACGCTTAACAATCCTAAGAAAAAGTATGTAAGACTTTATCGAACGCATACAGGTGAATGGCCCAGCAAGGCAGAGAATGATAGGAAGAAATGACAGAAAGCAAAGGAACCAGGCAGAGACAAAGAGAGTGACAGAAAAGAGGAAATTCTAGCACATAATTTCTAGAAGGTAGGGGTACTATTTATACTGAAAGAGCCCCAGGAATCTCCACGGGCGGGGGACGTGTATCACTGTTGCAGAGACTGTAAAATGGGTAGGCCCTACAGAATGAGGGTGACGGCTATATGTATTATAGTTGCCATTAACAAAACCTGAGTTAGAAGCAAAGAGACGATTGTCAGAGTAGCACAATCCCACCTCTACAGGGCCTATCAAGTTCAAAAGAAAGCAAGGATACTTAAAGACGATGATAATGTGTGCCTTTGACAACAAGTGCACTGCCTTTGATAACAAGAGTGTACTGCCTTTGATAACAAGAGTGTACTGCCTCTGATAATAAGAGTGTACTGTCTTTGATAATAAGAGTGCACTGCCTTTGATAACGAGTATACTGATTTTGATAACAAGAGTGTACTGCCTCTGATAATAAGAGTGCACTGCCTTTGATAACAAGAGTGTACTGATTTTGATAACAAGAGTGTACCGTCTTTGATAATAAGAGTGCACTGCCTTTGATAACAAGAGTGCACTGCCTTTGATAATAAGAGTGCACTGCCTTTGATAACAAAAGTGTACTGACAGCGCATCACGTTCCAATTGGACAGACTATTAATCAAGACAATTACAGAAAGTTTCTGCAATCTGAAAGAAACCTAAAAACACTGTTAAATGATTGGCCATTGATATTACATGTCAATGCATCCTGCCACAAAGCAGAGAAAATAAAGCCATCTATGATGTCGAATCAGTGCCACATCTCACCCCTACTCTCCAAATATGAGTTCCCCCAACTCTGATCTATTTCCCAAGTCGAAAGCACCCTTCTGTGTTGTATGTTTCAACGACTCAGGTGACTTGGAATAGAGATATTCAAATACATATAACATATCAACTCTGTTTGCCTGGTAACAGGTATTTTGGACCTTCCCAATAGATGGAAATCAATCAGTTTAGAAGTAATGTTACAACAAAGGAGTACAGAAAGGTACTAACCATCTTTTTATTTTAAACACATTTTTATAAACACTGTCTAACTACTAATAAAATGACCCTGGTATATTACCTACACAATGTAGACCAACCCACACACAACACACTCATCCAAACAAACGGGTCTGACGGGTGATTATGGCTGAAGAACTTCAGTATCCCACCTGCCTTTGACGCTAACAATATAGCCCTCAAAGTAGAAGTAACGACTGCCTAGGTACACCAGGCCAGTCACAGACGGGATAGCTGAAACAGATTGTCTTCGTCATGACAACAGTCTCATGGAAACAGTTCATAGTGCTCACTTTTCCTATGTATGGATGAAAAAATTTCATAGTGCTCTCTTTTTCCATGTATCTATGAAAAACTCCATAGCGCTCTCTTTTTCTAATAATATTTCTAACAGATAAATCTTCTCGTGTGTAATAGTCACCATGGTATAGTGGTTAGCGCAATGGAAAACTGACCAGAAGGTTGTGGGTTCGAATCCCCATTAGTCTCTTCAAAAATCATCGTGGGATTTTTTGGCTCTAACCGGCTCCTACCCAGAGTTGGGCGTGCTATGGGCTCTTTGGGAAGGCTGGGACCACACAGTCGAGTCTCATCTACTTCACGGATGTGTCATTGAGGGTGTTGCTCAAATCTTCTGACTAGCACTACAGGTGTCTGTATCTCTCGGGCCTGGTTGGCGCCAGGATATATTATGACAGTAAGCGTACAGTACAGTCCTGTCACATAGCCTCAATCCTAGATGGAACTCCACAGTATCATGATTATCATACTCATCGACATCATCATCATCGCATTGTAAAAACTGTTCCAGCTTCTGTAGCCATTAAGGTGGCGTAGAAAATGGGACTAAAAAAAAAAGGGGGGGGGGGTGAGCACAAAGGTAAGCTCCCTGAGCGCAATGATCATAAAAAAAGAAATTTCTCATATGTGTGATATGCCTTCTTGCTCCTTACTTACCTCCTCACATCTTTCAATCTTTCATCTTCATTTCTTTTCTTCACTTTTAGCTAAGTAATGCTATCATGTAATGCACTTTTGTGATGCAACATTTTTGTTCTGTCTGTATTTTGTTTGTGTGTGATGACATATGCATAAGAAGTATGTTTTAAGAAGTATGTTTTAATATTCAGTCATTTAGATTAGATACTTTAGTACTCTGTGGGGTAAGGACTGGATGAAAAATGAATGTGGTGCGTTTATCCATCAACCTTCGAAATGAAATTTTACCCTCTCTCTCTCTCTCTCTCTCACACACACACACACGCACACACACACACACACACACACACACACACACACACACACACACACACACATGCATGCATGCATGCGCGTGCGCACGTGCAGAACTGATACTGTTGTACGGATGTGAAGTATGGACAGTCAACACGCAAAGTCAGAACAAGTCTGAGGCAACTGAAATGTGGTTTCTAAGAAGAATGTTATGAGTTCCATGGACAGCAAAGAAAACAAACGAGACTGTCTTGAAGGAGGCAGACACACACACACAAAAAACCATTTATGAAGAAGATTAGGAAAAGACAAGCAACATTCTATGACACAAGAAAAATTAGAGCACCTAGTCAAAATAGGAAAGCTGGAAGGAAAAAGAGCCCCGGGCAGACCCTGGGAGAAAATATTGGACGGACTTGCAGAGTGGCAGAGAAAAGAGAGGGTGGGAGATGTACTCGCAACAACAAGGAATAGATTGGTATGGAGGGCCATGATCGCCAACGCCATGCGGCAGGGCACATGATGATGACAGATGTGTGTATGTGTATCGCCATGTGCATAACTATAAGCATCTGACATGTGTTTGTATGCATGCATGCTTTGCATGTGTGAGTGTGTGTGCTTGTGTGCTCATGCATCTGTCTATGTATGTATGCATACATTCTTGTGTGAGTGTGTGTGTTTGTGTGTGAGTGAGTGTGTGTGTGTGTGTGTGTGTGTGTGTGTGTGTGTGTGTGTGTGTGCACGTGCATACATGTGCGCATGTGTGCGTGTGTACATACCTCGATTAAAGAAAAGGCTGGACAGCCACAAAGTGATCATGAACACTGGGAAGAATTCATGACAGTTCTGCCTGCAAACACAGATATGAAACATGAGCAATTGTTTATTCATGTAATTCACCACTTTACTTCTTACTTACTTAATCATTTATTTGTTTATTCATTTTACTTTCTACAGAGTATTTCAAGTAGACATCCCATGTAGTGCACCATTCAAACTGGCTTCGGAGTTACTGAATGTCACAAGCTTTCCATTTCATGCGTCAGTGCTCACTTATTGACAACTGCATACCATGCTGAGGCTGTCAAGACTACATGACTACAACGATACTTTAAAACATTTATTTGTACAATCCTAGCCCGCAACCTTAAAAACTGTCCCGTTTGCTGTTCATGGAGGAGTGTTCTGAGCTTACGGTTTTTGTGCTTTGTATCTGCTTATATGCTAGCTGAATGGGTAGCGCAAACTATGTTAGATTTGAGAAGTTCACAATATGGGAGATAATTCCTACGTGACTTTCAAGAGTTATGTCCTTTGTTGATGTTCATTTTACTGTTTCAATCATTCTGGTGTTGTCAGTGTAATGTTTCACATGTCCCTCCCAACCCACTCAACCATTTTAAGATCTTGCCAGTACATAAAGCTTTTGCGTAGGCTCAAGGAGTCTGTCAGATAATTGTTGGCAAATTTTTGCGGAGCTCATATGTAACTCTAGGTATGATCAATCCCTTCTGAACAAACTCCAAACTGTCTCTGTCATCAGTTTCAGCTTGTTGTACCTTTGTCTCCTGCATGACATGAAATAAAGAACCCATCCAATGTTCTGTATATAAGCAATGTATATCATTCACAACAAGCAGAACCACAACAGAGCAAAAAGGAATAATGGAATATGAACAAAAAAATCAGCATAATCATATGAAATACATTTAAATCATTAATTTCTGTGATTTGTAAAATGTCTCTCTGGGTCACCAGAACAAGACTTTAGGCATCATTTGCAAATTCAATGAATCTACGATATGAATTTACAACATTCACTTGATTAACCGCTTTTTTTTTTTCTAAATCACTAGTTTCTGAATAACTGACTCACTTTCAAAACAGCCTAAGATAGCACAAACGAATGATTTTTTATAATCTTAAGAATTTGTGGAAGTGTATGGTTTCATGAATAAAGTACACAAGAAGAATGCATAAAACTCCAGCTTGATTACCGCTCAAACAGAAATCCTCCCATCTCCCCTTCACCTGAGTAGCGGTTTGTATGCTAGTCTTTCAGATAACAAAATAAACCCAGGTCCCATGTGCAGTGTGCACTTGGTACAAGTTAAAGATTTCACGGCAACAATGCATTCAGTTGACCCTGGCAAAATTCTGCAGAAAAGTCCACTTTCACTGGTACACAGAAGTACATACACACAGGGTTAAAAATGGTTTGCAGCAAGCTTTCCCAGGACAGAGCAACCTGCATTTCATGCAGAAAAAACAATTACTCAATGTAATCAAAACATAAAACAAAAATCAGTTCATACCTGATAATTGCATTTCCTTTATTATATTTGACTGTAAGTGAAACTTGTTTAAATGCTAATAAGAAAATTTCATATACAAAAAAAAAAACACCAAACAAAAAACACCAAAAACAAAAAGACATGTATAAGTATTGATCTTTGAACACGATGTTTACTGAGCAACACTTGCATCACTCGACGAGGGACACATGTCCTGTCACTGAAAAACAAGTGCTTTGCCTGGAAAATTTTCCAAGGAATTTTGAATGAAAGCTCTTTTGACATGAAGAAGCTGTATGTAATTGTTTTTTGTTTTTTTTAATTAGTTATCCTCTTTTCTTTCTTCCCCGTCTTCTGCACCACTCCTATGTCATTACACCACTTTGGTCATTACAGCTGTCAAATACACGACCTCCAAACCCAGCAAAATTGCGTCACCATGAGAACAGAACATGAAGTGTCAACCTGGGACACTATGTCACAATGCTATGATGATGAGAAGGGGGATGATAGTGGCAATGCTAAGGAGTTTCATTTTAGAATAAGACTGCAAGACAGAGCTGTACTCTGTGTTTACTTTCATAATATATCCTAGTGTCAACTAGGCCTGAGAGATGCAGATATCTGTGACGCTGGTAGAGAAATTTGAGCTACATCCTCAATGACACATCTTAAAGTGGAGGAGACGTGATTGTGTGACCTGAGTCTTCCCAACAAGCCACAGCATCCTGAACTCTGAGCAGGAGCTGGCCAAAGCTGGAAATTCCCATAATAATATTCTGCACTGATGGAAGTTTGAACTCCCAATCTCCCAATCAGTGGTCCTTATGCAAACCATTTGTCACATTGACTGGTTTCATATATAATCTTGGTCTGTTGGTCTCTTTAACGTCTTTAAATAAGCATTTTTAAACAGTAATTTTTACTGTGGTCAAGCAATGAAATGCCATAGATAAGAAATGTGGAGTTGTGATCTAGTGATTAGTCACCCACCTGGGATGTCTGAAGTTAATCTGTGCTGATGTACACAATGCATGTAAAGAAAGCCAGGACAAAAAAGAGCTTTTCTCACAAAATTCCATAGAAAAATGAACCCTGAAGTTGAAAAAAATAGATGAATGAATAAAAAGCATTTTAACAAACAAATAAATACAACCAAGCTGGTCAGACCTTTCCCTGCTAAAAATTATTACAGAAAATCCAGGTTTTTGTACTTCACTGTGACTTTGAAGAAGCATCAGATCAAATAAAACTAATGCAAAGTGAGAATAATAGTAGATTGTCATAACAATAAAATACTGACTGTAAAGAATGTCTAAAGTTCATAAGAAAATGCTGTTCATGTATTTTTATACCTTCCTTAAAAAGTACTATGTTTAAAAGCTTTTTTTTTAGGGGGGGGGGGGGTGCTGCGTGACCTTGACTTTGGCATCCTAACTTCCAAACTTACACATCTGCAACTCTCTCAACAATCTACATCTGTTATCTACATTTGGTAAAGCTACGTCCTGAAACAGCTATGAAAATCTTGCAAACATATTTTTGACAGCCACACTGACAGACATACAGAAATTCATCTCTCTGGCTGATATGAAATAACTTCTGTTTTTTTAATGAAAGGAAGCTTGAAAAACGAATACACACACACACACACACACACACACACATGCACACACACACACACACACACACACACACACACACACACACACACACACACACACACACACACACACACACACACACACACACACACACACACACACACACCACTGTATGCAAAAGATATTAGACTGGTTATGGATACCTCTCAAAGGAGAGAAGCAGAAGATAAAAGCAGACTTACTGTGCTCGTAACGCCCGTTCAAAGCTAGAGTCACCTGTCATCCGTGGATGGGGGATGCTGTGCATCATGCGAATCCTGTCAACCTTTTTCGCAAATGTAGCTGTACACAACAGTATCAAAACATTTAAGGTGCAAAAAATGTTGCTCACACCAGCAAAAAATGCAGCTAAAATCTGTCAACCCAGGTGTCATGCTGACCTGAACTAATCATCCGGCCTGCTAAAAACATGAAGAGGTTGGGGTAGAGGAGTGGGCTTGAGGGTGGAAGATCGGGAGAATGGTTACAGCAGATAAGTATACATTACATCAAGAGAGTGGTTACAGCAGATAAGTATAGGCTACATTATACCGTTATATGGTAAGATCCTACCAATCAATAAATCAATTCATCAGCAAAGACTGCGCTTCGCGGGACACTGCTGGCATAGCAAAGAAGAACTGTTGGGGGAATGTTCTACTATGGAGACCCAATCACGGCAAACAAAGACCAGGACATCCAAAGAAGACCTTCATCGACCAACTGATGGATGATACGGGCTGTCAGTATGATGAACCACCTACTGCAATGTCTGACAGAGAAGAATGGAAGAAACATGTCATGGATAGCCGAGCAAGCTCGACATGCTGCTGCTGATGATGATGACATTATACCAGGAGAGCGGTTACAGCAGATAAGTATACATTGTATCTTAATTGATAGCAAGAGATGTTTCTAAAACTGTAGCTGTAATAAGCACTAATAATACCATAACCCTAAGGTCAGTGTTGAAAGAGGTGATTGTGATCTCAGTATCTGGGTCAGTATTTTTAAATAGTAGGTTCATTCCTCTACCTCCCTATTTACTTGTCTAACTAGATGGTCCAACATTCCCCTCCACGTAAAGATGATTTACACACTACACCACTGCCACCGTTCTCCCCTACAACCCCAGGGTTATGGAACTATCTAGGAAGACCTCAGGACCTGGCCAGCTTCTAGCTTTATGTGCAGGCTTAAAGCTTGTGCCATGATCATTCTGGCTCTTCTCCATCACATGGCACCTGTGACGTTAGTGCATATGGAATTCATTCCGGGCGCGGAGATGTCATCTTGAGAAATCGAAACTGAAACTGAAACCCATTTACTTACTTGAATCTGAGCAGAGTTAGGTGCCCACTCCCTGTTACAAAAAGAATGCAGAAAGCAAATTCAATGACTTTCAGATATAGAAAATGTTATTTCACAATATACTTAACAACTTGTTCCTATAAACTTCGCTGGAGTATCCTTTGCATCTTGTGAGAAGACCACGAGCCCGGCAGTAGAGTGCTTGAGACGGGAAGAATCTTATCTTCAACAGTTCAAGCAAAGATGAATGCACTGATCAGGTTATGTATCCTGTATGAAGAATGACTGCATCACAAAAGACTGCTCTATGGAGAACTGGTGATGGGAAAAGGCCAACCAATAGGTCAACGCAAGGTGCAAACAACATCTCTGGGTATCTACTATCATCAGCACAGAAATCAAAACCAGCCAGAAAAGCCTGAAGATAGGAAGTGCAGACAGAATTTTCTCAGTTGTAAATATGAAATAGAATTTGAATCAGAACTTGTTCGAGAGTGATTCATCGCACTTGATTAAATTCTATATGCATAAGCTCCACCTAAATCTGCCAATGATTTTTTTGGCAAACTTCTTGATCTTGCAATAAAGCCTGCAAGGTGTGAAGTTTTTGAGATGGGCAGGAAAGTATATTTATCAAAAACGTAGGTGATACCAGCAAAATATTAGAGCAGATGGGCAGTGCACAATTTCTATGTTGTAGGACAGGATTTTTAAACATGAGACATCAGAATTTGAGTACAAGGTTGTATCAACTGAGTCAGCCAGCCCGCTGTTGAAGAACCTGACAACCCGATAACTTCAGCCTTTTTATATTGATACTGTGAAAGGAATTGCCACTTCCACAATGAAATGTACAGCCGCAGCAGACACTGTTGACAAACCTGACATCTCAAACAAACAAAAACAGAAACAAACGAGCAAACAAATATATACCTGAAACAGCTACCAAATTTCACTAGCAGGCAAAACTGATGCAATAGGCAAAAGAACCTGAGGTACTGTTTTTCAACTGACCCTGATGAAGCTTATCTAGGATTTGTTCAAGGCAAATCAAAGAAACGGAAAAGACAACTGAGGGATGATGAAGAGGAATGCGGTGGGCACATTACAATCTGTTGTGGTGGTGGTAAATTTTGTTTGTTTGTTATTAGGATGTAGGATGGTGGGGGAGTTGGGGAGATGGAGATGATAAATCCTGTTGGTGAGAGGATGAGGTTGTGTGTCATGTTGTTCACAGATGGATTTCTGAGATGTGGTTGTATATATGTGTGTTTTCATCCATTTTCAACATTTTCTTTTATTTATTGTCTATAGACATACTTACTTTTACTGCAATGCTGCCTATGTTGTTCCCATGACAGACGATACAAAGACAGACATAAAACCCATATGTTATGAAGGGACCTCAAGACCTTGCTAGCACCAAGTCTTTTTGCATTTTGGTTTAACTTATCCTGAGTGGTGGAGATTTGTCGTTGTAAACAAACTGAAAAATGAAAAGAAACTCAAGAGATTTTTTATATCTGGGATAAGTCAAACTGTTCCATAGGTATTCCATCTGAATCTGCCAGTAATGATTGGGAGAACTCCTTTGTAAGCCTAAGAACCAGATACAGAATAAGTATAATCTCTTTAACAAAACAAGACAGGCACAACATTTGGCTAACGGGCCTTTGTCACGTAAATGCAAAATTCAACAAATTCACTGAATTTAGGACAAAAAAACAACAAATAAGTTAATTTGCTTATGGTTGTTGTTTTTTTTTTTATCAGCTAGTAGTTCGGTCATTATGATTATAATAGTAGTAATGATAATTAATAAGGTGCTAAATCTTTATGAAAAAAATCAAATCAAAACACACACTACCATCGTTCACTGACAATAACAAAAAACAGTGCAAACCACAAGCATACAAGAAGACAGTGGGATGAAAGCAGGTGGGGGGAAAGGGGGAAATCACTGCTGGACAGAAAATATAACAGCAGGTGGGGGAAGGGGGAAATCACTGCTGGACAGAAAAGATATCATCACGTCTGGTCTTCAAGACGACAGGCAAAGGTGAAAATGAAATGGAAGAAAAAGGACACAGACTTTGAAAAATTATGATTTTGTCGAATACAATACATGCAAGTTGTTTAGCGCACACTGTGCAGGCAATATGGTGCTGCACACACAGTCTGATACTCTGTTTTTGGTGGCCGGATATTTTGTGTAGTATGTGGGGGTGGGGGTTTGGGTTTTTTTTTATCATGTTTCCGTAAGCCACTTGACACTGACATAACTGAGGGAATTTTAACTTGCATACTTTAAGTTACACGTCACACAAAGAGGGTTTTAGCACTAACAGGTCTGCACACACACACACACACACACACACACACACACACACACACAACACACACACACACACACACACCACACACACACCACCACACTGATCTGTGAGATTGGAAAAACTCCATCCTTTAAGTATAATCTGGTGGATAGGGTAAGGGAGTCAAAGGGTTAAATTTTTGCAGCTTCTAGGGGGGATAAAAAGTTAAATCAAATACCAGACCAGAGGTACCCTGGCAGGACTGAAACCTAGACCTTCCAGTCTGGAATCTGACATCTAACTCAATTGACAAATGCGGTTGTCAAACAGCAATTTGATATCAGTGCACCACAGAGTCTGTATGGACTTCTTCACGACAGAGTTGCAGTGGCAACAGGATTATGACTGAATGAACTTGGGGTTGGTGATGCGCTGGAGAGTCAAAATGAACAGTTCGAGGATAATGCCATTGAAGCAGAGTGGTCAGTGTGGCGTAAAATATTTTGTTGTTGTCTTTGCCCCATCTTCTGCATTGTTTCTGTGTCTGACCTCCTCATTACTCATTTCTTCTCTCTCCAGCACACCTCCAACACCTGCTGAGACTGAGATCACTTTGACAGCAGGGGCATGAAAGGATCCAGATTGTTTTTTTGTTTTGTTTTGTTTTTTTGTTTTTTGTGTGTGTTTTTTTCACAGTTTTAAGATGATATACGAGAATGGGAATGATTGAGATGATGATATGGAGTTCCATTTTGGATTGAGATTGCATGATTGGGCTTACTCTATCATGTTTCGTATCTTACTGTATCCTGGCATCAACCAGGCTTGAGAGATTCAGACTCCTGCAGTACTGTTCAGTGAATCTGTGCAACAACCTCATAAAGTGGATGAGGTTCTGCGATGTGATCCTAATCTTCCCACTGAGTCCATAACATGCTCAGCTCTGAGTATGTACCACTTAACCCTTTGGCTCCTGATCACTATCCACCGACTACAAAAACTTAAAACCCTTTGACTCCTTCACCCTATCCACCAGCTTCCTGCAGAAAGCTGATGGGTAGGGTGAGGGAGTCAAAGGGTTAAGTTTTTGCTTTGCTTAGCATGGTTGACAATGCAGGAAGCTGGTGGACACAGTGTGGGAGTCAAAGGGTCAAGGCTGAAAAGCTCCCACACTGATATGGACCGATGAGGTTTTGAACCCCAACTGCCAACTGACCAATTTGTGGTCCTTTATGTCCTACACTGACTGCACCACTGTGACTGTTGCAGCACATTTTTCAAACAGATCATCTCTCTCTCTCTCTCTCTCTCTCTCTCTCTCTCTCTCTCTCTCTCCTCTCACCTCTCTCTCTCTCTCTCTCTTTCTCTCTCTTTCTCTCTCTGAGGTATGGGATGGTTTCAGTGAAATTCTGAAAAAAACAAATCTTAAAAATATTTTTAGTACTAAAACTTTCCTTTGCACACAGACCACATACACACACAATTAAAAACAAACTGAACTGAAGAAGTCAGTCGATTTCTGAGATCACTCAATTCTGAACAACAAAAAACAATAAACAATGTATAATGCAAAACTGATTCCGTTATGGACCTCACTGAATGGATTACCTAAACCGAACTTTACTTTCTTCTGCCCCTTAACGCAATGGGCATGTCAGGACACATTTATTACGCTGACTATAACGGTAATAATGGCACAGAGCTCAGAAACCCAAGTCTCAATCGCGTCATAATTATATGATAATACGCTTGCCTGCTCAGCTGTCACAGAAAGAAGTTTGGACACAAAGTAAAATCATAGACAGATAAATGCCTGTGTATATCTATGTTATGCATACTCACCCAGCTGGATGGCTGCTAACAGACTGACAATGCTGGGATAAATGATGACTTCTAATTCGATGCTTGTCATATTTATTACTTGCTTCTTGATTTGATGGTAGATCTTCCAAGCTGCTTGCTGGCACACACGAATCTTGCCCACACAGAAACACACAAGAACTGCAATAGCAAGTCTTGCTATTTAGGCCTGGACTCTTGTATGGACTACCAGTATTTGTCTTGTACAGTCACTTTGGGCGGGTCAGGACGTGGCCTTCGCTTTAGCGAAACAGGAAGATCTAGTTTATATTTGGAAAATGGGTTATTTCCTTTGCAGTGTAAGTACTTATCGTCTAGATCTTAAATATGACGCTAAAGAACTCTGACGCAAGAGGTCACATCATTGCGCACGACGAACTTTGACGTAAGAAGTCACAAGGGCTAGTTGCACATGATTGACGCGCTCAATCGCCATCTTTTTATGAAGAAAGTCTGTACGGTCTTTGCTCTAAGAGTGCCATAAATCTGTTTTCCTGATGCATCCACTGAAACACATAGGAAGAAATCAGCAGCGTGTGTTTCTGTGAGTATGACTGAACTCTCTCTCTCTCTCTCTCTCTCTCTCTCTCCTCTCTCTCTCTCTCTCTCAGGTAATAAATAGGCTAATAATAATAATAATTACAATATTTATATAGCGCAAAATCTTGATAAAATCAAATCTAAGCGCTGAAGCAGACACACCACCCACACACGCACGCACACACACACACAACACACACACACACACACACAACCACACGTCCATGTCATGCTTTTACAGTCGCTGAATACCATCAAAACCAAATTACCTAAAATATCCGGTTTTTATTATCCACCAATATGTGACTCTGTAAATGACGGTGGCGTATACAAACAGCTATATACATTCGGGAAGGACTGAACTATTGTGAACGAACATCGCCAGTACCTAAATCTACGCATTTATTTCATCATGTGCAATCATTATAAAATTTTCCTCATCGTTAGTTGTGAATATGGCCTCTGTATACTTACCAAGAGGCCCAGACACTGTGAACACTGAATGGTTAAGACACTTTCAAGATCAGGACGACAAGTGGATAATTGGAGGTGATTTTAATGCACATGCTCCATTTTGGGAAAAGTATTGTACAAACATAACAAGCAACAGGTTGATCGAAAATATTGTAGATTCCAATTTATATTTACTTAACAACGGACACGTTACCCGGATCCCTGATATACCAACCCACAGACCCACAGCTATCGACCTCACTTTAATCTCACCATCCCTAGCCCCAAACGCCACGTGGCAAACAGAGGATGACTTGTTGGGATCAGATCACATTCCCCATACGTCTTACCCTAAACCATACTACTAAAATAGACGCCATGCCACAAGATAGTTTACCCAAGTTTAATTATAAAAACGCAGACTGGATTAGTTTTAAGGCAATCCTTGAAAAGACAAGAACAGATCTATCTGAAGCAATGAACATAAACGACATGTACGAAGTTTTCTGTAACTCACTGTTAAGAGCTGCTAACATTTCAATTCCAAAACTTACAGTGTCGAAAATAGGAAAACATCATGGAAATGTCTGGTGGAATGAGGATTGTCAAAAGGCAGTGAACGAAAAGAAAGAAAAATACAAAATCTATTTAGCAAACAGGTCACCTGAAAATCATACAGCGATGAAAAGTGCCAACATTAAATGTAACAGAATCATAGAGCAAGCCAAAGAACAACACTGGACGTCTTTTGTAAATGTGAAGTAAATGACCACAAAGACATGATAAAGATTTGGGAAAAACTAAAATTAATGAAAAACGGGATTAAGTTGCCATCAATTCCAGTAAAGCTAGAAAATAACCCTTTTCCTAGCTCACTGGAAAAAGCAGAAGCTTTTGCAGACGTGTTTGCTGAGACCTGTCGTGTAGAAGGACTTCCTGTCTCTAGTAGAGACTATAGGGAACGAGAAGAAAAGAAAAATGTATATAAGGATCCTGCCTCTGACAATACTCGCTACATAAATGCATCACTCACACTTCAAGAATTAAAAGATGCCATTCAGTCCCTTCCAAGTAAAAAAAACGTCAGTTGGACTAGATGCAATTTCCAATGAGATGCTGAAAAATTTACCAGAAAATTTTATAATTTTGCTACATGACATATTTCAAAAATGCTGGAATAGTGGGAAAATGCCCAACAACTGGAAAGAAACAATAGTGGTTCCTGTACTAAAATCAGTGTAAATTGTAATACCGATCTGAAAAAACTACAGGCCAATTGCATTAACATCACACGTATATAAACTAATGGAGAAAGTAATCTTAAAGAGACTGATGCACTATTGTGAAAAGAATAAAATAATACCAGTAAATCAGGCAGGATTTCGAAAAGGCAGGTCACCAGTAGAAATCCTAACAAAGCTAACTACTAACATAAAACAACAATTTGCAAGACGTCAATGTGTTTTAGCTACATTTTTTGATATAACGAAAGCATACGATCAAGTGTGGCACTCCAGATTGTTATTTAAATTTAAAAGTATTGGGCTGACAGGTCACATTTTTGACTATGTTAAGTGTTTCTTAGAAAACAGAGTATTTCAAACGAGGATTGAAAATGTATATTCCACGAAACGAATTCTTCAAATGGGTATCCCTCAGGGATCCGTTATAGCTCCCCTACTTTTCATGATATTAATGCATGACTTACCCAGTAAAGTATCTAAGCATGTAGTTTTAGCTCAATATGCTGACGATTTATGCATGTGGATGCAGGTAAATATGAAAAGGAAAACTCCTTTGCGCTGTATTAATTATACACGCAAATGCTACCAATTAGAACTTGATAAAATAGCACGATACATGGTAGAAAATGGGTTACATCTATCCCTGGAAAAATCGAAAATAGTTTTATTTAATAATGGAGCTAACCCAGTAAATATTCCCACTTTCAAACTGGGAGATACTCTTCTTCAGTTTAATGAGTCAATTAAATTCTTAGGAGTTTTTCTTACGGCAAAATTATCTTGGAATCAGCATATTGAATATTTATTAACCAAAGCTCAAAAAAGTTTAAATTTCTTAAAAATAGTTCGCAAACAGGCATGGGGTCAAGATTCATCAACACTTGTTCATCTTTATAAATCGCTTGTTAGATCTAAATTAACCTATGCCCAAGAAATCTTCTTCAGTGCACCGAAACACTTACTGAAAAAACTGCAGAGCATAGATTGTAAAGGTTTCAAACTTGCACTGGGTCTTCCAATGCATGCTTCCTGTCTTCGCACATATAATGAAATCAAACTGTTGCCACTTGATGAGCAAAGGAAAGTCGCTTCTACTAAATTTTTGTTAAGACACACCACCGTAGAAAACATCTCTGAAACAGAAATTAAACTGAGATCAGATACCGACTTTCCAAAAAGAGCTAAATCAATATCTTCACAGGTCACTCTTGCAACATACACATCTGACGTCATGAAAGGTTCAGGAATTGATCTACACGTAGATCCTGTATCTATAAGACCTTCCTTTTCGCCAGTACCCAGTTGGGAACTTCAAAGAGCACAATTTGATATACATCACACTAATTTAAAAAAAGGAGACAATATAAATTTACTGGCAAGTCAGGTTAAATGTCATATAGACGACTTATATTCCGATCATTTGAAAATTTACACTGATGGATCAGTAATTGAAAGAAAAGCAGGCTCAGCGTTTTTAATACCTGCTCTCAAAATTGAAAAATCTTTCTACATAGGACTTGATAAATCTATCTTTACAGCTGAACTCTTTGCAATATTAATGGCTTTAAACTTTATGATAAGTCTTCCTAGGACAATTTTTCAAACACTTTTTTGCGTTGATTCAAAATCATACTTCAGGCTCTTGAATTATCAAAATTACAAACAAGATCAGAAATGATTCTGGAAATTAGTCACTTGATTCATAATTTATCTTTAAGAGGCACTGATATTACTTTCTGCTGGATACCTTCTCATAGTTCTTTTCGTTCTAATGATAAAGTTGACAGGGCTGCCAAACGGGGAGCTAATAACTCACCAGATGCAAAGAATATCCAGCTTTCTCTCTCGTTGCACGAGAATTACACTTTAGTAGACAACTACGTCTGGAAGCAGTTCCAATTAAAACAGAAAAAGTATGATAAATGTCACATGAACTTTGAAGTTAGCAAAATACTTAAGCAGCTTCATGCCAGCAGAATTATACAATCCCTTATGTATAGATGGAAACTTGATGCATTCAAAACAAAATACACGAAGAACATAGTATGTCTGTGTGGAAAGAAGATAACAAAGAGTAGTCATATTCTTTCTTGCGTTAAGGTAAAACGACATATTCCAACACTATCTATGAGTACAGTTTCTGATATATTTGCCTCATCATCATTACTGTATGAATTTTTTGTTAGCCTGTCAAAAAGTCCTATAGCGAATTATCTTTAAAATGTTATTTCACTTGTTCACTGTTATGGTTAGTCAATTATTAGTTTTATTTTTTTCTTTGTTTCTTCCAGATATTTATCAATTTTGTTTGTTAGTTTGTTTGTTTAAATCGTTAATTATGGTAACATTATTTGTTAGTTTTACCTTCCCCTCTTCAAAACAGTTGTTTTCTGGATCATCTTTTCTCAAGTTCAAAATTGACAATTTTCAAATATTCTCTTTACTCCTCCTCTTATCACCCCCCCCCCCCTTTTTTTTTTCTTTTTTTGTTTGTTTGTTTGTTTGTTTTTTGTCTAAAATCACTTTAGTGAATAGACATTAAATCAAAGACCACCACCACCACACACACACACACACACACACACACACACACACACACACACACACACACACACACACACACGCATGGCTATAAATGGGGAGAAAGAATAAAAGCAAGAATAAAAGCAATGGAAAATTATAGAGAGCATAGCATATACAATTATATATTATAACCATGTGATTCCCCTCCGAGCGGAGACAGGCTGCAGAGGGGGGGGGGGGGTGAGTGAGGTTAGGATTTTATGCGGAGGAGAAAAGGTGAGTTTTGAGAGCGGACTTGAAGGAGACAAAAGTAGGTTGCTGACGGACTGAGAGAGGAAGTTTGTTCCAGGAGAGTGGACCAGAAACAGAGAAGGCTCGTGGACCATAGGTATTGAGCTTAGTGCGTGGAAAGCAAAAAGTCAGAGGATCGGAGGCAGAGCGGAGGGTAGGCCTACGTGAGGGAAGATAGATCTCAAGTAGGCTTGACAGGTAATCGGGGGCTGCGTTATTGAGGCTTTTGTAGCACATGGTGTCTAGTTTGTACTGTATGCGCTTGGATACAGGGAGCCAGTGAAGTTGTGCCAGGAGAGGAGATATGTGGTCAGCTTTTTTCTTTTTGAGTACAAGGCGTACAGCATTGTTTTGAATGCGCTGTAGGATGTGAATGGTGGAGGCAGGAAGACCAGACAGGAGTGAATTGCAATAGTCAATGCGAGACATTATGAAGGAGAGAACGAGTTTTGCAGTTGTTTCGACAGAGAGATACTTTCTGATCAGCCTTATACGATGGAAAACTGATAGTAGCAAGATCTGGCAGTTTGAGAAACAAAGTTGTTCATGGAGAGGGTAGAGTCAATGCAGACACCAAGGTTTTTAGCTGAATCAGAAATTGGGACTGATGTGTTACATAATGGGAGAGAAAGAGGAGGCAGCTGAGAAAGTTTCTGACGGGTGCCAATGAGGATAGCTTCTGTCTTGTCGTCATTAAAAGCTGAAGTTTGTTGAACGTCATCCAGTTCTTAATGTCCGAGTAACACTCAGTGGTGCGAGTCAACAGGCGCTGTATATTATCAGGTGAGTCACTGTCTTGAAGTTGGGTGTCATCAGCATAGAAGTGGTGAGGATGACAGCTTGGGTCACGCGCCTGAGTAACTCAGCCCTAACTGGATGTGTGTACTCGTGTGTGTGTGTGGACAAAGAGAGGAAGACACTAGACTCAAGGGTCACACACCTTACATACGTTCCATTATGGCTTTTGCTGTTCCGTTGTCTATGTGCGCACGCCAACCACTATATATATTTTTACTATATGTGTGTGTGTGTATGTATGTATGTACGATTCTTGTATTATGTATAATTGCTGTGTGTCTGTAATACTCGTATTCATTTATTATTTGTATTGGCTTTTTACTTTTCATGATTTTCACTACTGTTCCTAATACTTACTGGCATATGTGCAAGTGGCCTACATCAAATGTGAAGGAGTGCTAAATCAGTCATCGGCATGAGGATTCTCACGTGCTGATTGTCTGAGATTCGTGTACTGTGTGTGTGTGTTGTGTGTGTGTGTGTGTGTGTGTGTGTGTGTGTGTGTGTGTGTGTGTTGTGTGTGTGTGTTTGTGTGTGTGTGTGTGTGTGTGTGTGTGTGTGTGTGTGTGTGTGTGTGTGTGGTATTTACGGAAGAGAAAGAAAGGTACAAATATTTTCATTTCCGCGTTTCAAGTAAGGGATTGTCGTGAATGTTTGTATGGTGTTCATTAACTTTCCTGCAATTAAGATGTGTTGAAGGTGTTGTGTGTTGGGTGTGTTTTTATATAATGTATTGTGTGTTTAGGCTTGAGAGGTAGACTAGAGGGATGGGGAAAATGGAAGAACAGAGTATGACCAACACAGAACTGATTTCTTTTACCTGTCCCAACTTATGCGTTGCCTCGATGGTGTTGACCCCGTAGTGCTCATTCCGTTTCCACAACACACCACCATTCCAAGGTTCATTCAGTGAAAGCCACCAATACACACAACTTTGACATTAACAACAAATACCAATATGATTTGGTACAAACAATCTTTATTCACTTACCTAGGAAATGTGTTCATATCCATTACAAATATGGAAACTGAACATACTTTTAAAAAGATAATGATAAAAAAGATATATATATATATATATATGACATATAAAAATCTGAAAAGCATTTTGTCGTTATTCATCTATCTTCTCACTCAATTTTTTTGCATACCGGGTACTGAAATGAAACTGTAAAACATGCACTACATCATTTTCAAATACATTGTACATTATTAAGATTAAATCAAACAGAATAAGAAAAGGAAAGAAAAAAAATATCATCTTGCTGTAGACATTTGCTCCTAGTACAATAGCATATTAAAAACATTAAAAGCAGTATTTGACATGGTAATCACATAATAAGGCATCTGAAGAGAAATGTAAACACTTCGCCACAAGCATAAATCAGATGTAATTCACCGCAACGTGTTTATACTTTCATCGCAATAAATCAGATCCAGAAAATTCAGAACTGTTCATTCATATAAATCAGACAATCAGATCTACACAATTCAATACAAAGTGGTCAAATTCCAAGGATTAAATTAAAGCATTACCAACCCGAAAAAAAAGTTATATTGAGCATTATTTTCAGTGGAGCAGACATGTAAAGGGATTCACCAAAAAAAAATCTCAGTTATATACGATGTATGTGATAGAACATGCATGGCATACGCACATCTTTCTGATTGACTTTTGGGAGTTTTTGTATGAAAACGATTTCCAGAGGCTGTATTATTAACTCGAGTTAGTGTAGGTATGTGTCCCACTTTCTCTCTCGTAGGACTGACGATACGTAGGTCTACCTACAGTTACTCTCCCCCACTATTAGAAGGGGACTAATGGCGAGTATAGATTATTTTCTTTTCATCATCTATTTCTCCTCTCACCTGAAGTCACGTTTTTTTTTAAGTATAAAAAGAATAGGGGAGAAAAACAAAACAAAACTTACTAATCAAACAAACAAACAAAACCCCATACGATTCTGAAAGGGAAGTGTTCATACATGAACAGAAGTCATTTCCCTTTGATTAGCTTCCGTAGTGACATTGAAAACGTTAGTAGCCCAACGTTTTTATCATTTGCGCTAAAAATTTGGTAGAGGTTACACTGGACTGGCACAATGCCCAAAGTTTTGTCAACAATAAATGCCACCGATATGATTTGTACATACACTTGCACTTCTTCCAATTTGACTGCTTTTATAGTTAAACTACATGTACAATGTATTATTCAGTTAACCTTGCATGTATTTCACTTCCAGGCTGTACAAAGGTAAAGGTAGTCCCATAACCCTTAGGTTAGTTAGATGGTAAATATCGGGTCAGCTTCTTTTGAGGGCGGGTCCCACTCCTCTCCCTCGGTGTTTTATCTTCCACAACCCTGAACAGGGACAGATACCCATTCACAGCTAGGTTTACGTACTTTTCTCAAACCAGTCTCAAAACCAAGCAGTCACACTGAAGATTGTGAGTTCTATTTTTTAGACCAACCAGGCCTGTAGGAGGTAGCCTCAGACCCCGAAACTTTGGGAGCAAGGTGGTAGAGACCTCGCTACAAGTCATAGGGAATGAGGTGATAGAGACGTTGTACAACTCTTGGGTACACCTGTATGGTACATTCTCACTAAATCTATTAAAGTTAGCCCATAATCCTACGTACTCATCCTACGTTACTACTCTTGGGTAAACCTGTAATTATGGTATATTCTCACTAAATCTATTAAAGGTAGCCCACAATCCTGAGCTTGCTGAAGTGAGATGGTTAGAAATCTCACTACCCTAAACATTGTACGGATGGATGGATGGGTGGATGGATGGATGGATGGTTCATTCATGTCAAAGGTCATAGCCCCTCATGGAGGGATATGTAAACAACAAAACAACATGTTTTCCAAATGATTACAAGTAATACATTTTGAATGATAAAGACCACGAACTATAATCATTACAACATACATATTTTCAAAGGTCCACAAACTATAAATGATTTACAACAAACATATTTTCAAAGGTCACAGCCCCTCATGGAGGGGTATGTAAACAACAAACAACATGTTTTCCAAATGATTACAAGTAATACGTTTTGAATAACAATGAGCAACAAACTATAAATGATTACAACATACATACTTTCAAAGTGCCAAATTAATCACCAACATCGTGAAAGTTATTTCTCTAACTTTCAGAGTTTTATATAAAAATACTGAGAAATTGTGCACAATTCAGGGTTTAGTCAGATTTAGGGAGTGAGGTGGTAGAGACCTTACTACCCTATGATCGCAGGGAGTGAGGTGGTAGAGACCTTACTACCCTATGATCGCAGGGAGTGAGGTAGAGGAGACCTTACTACCTTATGATCGCAGGGAGTGAGGTGGTAGAGACCTCGCTACCTTATGATCGCAGGGAGTGAGGTGGTAGAGACCTCGCTACCTTATGATCGCAGGGAGTGAGGTGGTAGAGACCTTACTACCTTATGATCGCAGGGAGTGAGGTGGTAGAGACCTTACTACCTTATGATCGCAGGGAGTGAGGTGGTAGAGACCTCGCTACCTTATGATCGAAGGGAGTGAGGTGGTGGAGACCTTTACTATCCTATGATCGCAGGGAGTGAGGTGGTAGAGACTTCACTACCTTGTGATCGCAGAGAGTGAGGTGGTAGAGACCTGACTATCTTATGATCGAAGGGAGTGAGGTGGTAGAGACCTGACTATCCTATGATCGCAGGGAGTGAGGTGGTAGAGACCTTACTATCCTATGATCGCAGGGAGTGAGGTGGTAGAGACCTTACTATCCTATGATCGCAGGGAGTGAGGTGGTAGAGACCTAACTATCCTGTGATCGCAGGGAGTGAGGTGGTAGAGACCTTACTATCCTATGATCGCAGGGAGTGAGGTGGTAGAGACCTTACTAGTCTACCCTATAACCGCAGGGAGTGAGGTGGTAGAGACCTTACTATCCTATGATCGCAGGGAGTGAGGTGGTGGAGACCTTACTATCCTGTGATCACAGGGAGTGAGGTGATAGAGACCTGACTATCCTGTGATCACAGGGAGTGAGGTTGTAGAGACCTGACTATCCTGTGATCACAGGGAGTGAGGTTGTAGAGACCTGACTATCCTGTGATCGCAGGGAGTGAGGTTGTAGAGACCTGACTATCCTGTGATCACAGGGAGTGAGGTGGTAGAGACCTGACTATCCTGTGATCACAGGGAGTGAGGTGGTAGAGACCTGACTATCCTGTGATCACAGGGAGTGAGGTGGTAGAGACCTGACTATCCTGTGATCACAGGGAGTAAGACGGTAGAGATCTGACTAGCCTGTGATCGCAGGAAGTGAGGTGGTAGAGAACTTACTATCCTATGATCGCAGGGAGTGAGGTGGTAGAGACCTTACTATCCTATGATCGCAGGGAGTGAGGTGGTAGAGACCTGACTACCCTGTGATCGCAGGGAGTGAGGTGGTAGAGAACTCGCTACCGTATGATTGCAGGGAATAAGGTGGTAGAGACCTTACTATCCTATGATCACAGGAATGAGGTGATAGAGACTTTACCACCTCAAGATTGTGGGGAGGGAGGTGATAGAGATCTTAGTACCCTGAAATTGCAAGGAATGAGATGGGAAAGACCTCACTACACTAAGCTTGCATTGGATGAGGTAGTAGATACCTATTCACTGTCAAGTCAACTTAAAACAGAATATTCTTATTTTTAAAAATAAGAGCTGATCTTATCGGCAGATCAAACTCCATGTCTTTGAATAAGTTACTGGAAACAGACATAAATACTGAAGTTACAAATAGCTACAGATCTCTGTCAATGAGCAAATAATACTTACTTTGGAAACGAAATGGTTTGAGCTTTGATACCGTCAGGTAATATGCAATTATATAATTATAAAACACAAGCAAGCTGAAAAGCAGAACCATACATCTTTGTCACACGTACATAGACACACACACACACCCGCGCGTGTGCATACATGTATATGCACACACTTTTTCTAGTTGATGCGACATACTTGTCTTTTTCAGATTAAAACCCAGTGTAAGTTTAAACAGAAACAGAAATGGAAGACACAAATAATGGGTGTTTAAGCCTTTCAATCTTTCACTCTTTCCAACAGCTTCACGCACTCAATCATATTTTTTATCATGCACACTGAAGACTAAACACACTACACAACTAACTACAGACTACTGCTGACCAGGAGATCAGACGACAGGGTAAGAGGCCTTGGTGGCTATGCCGCACTGGTTCTGTTTGTTGCGTGACATCATGATGTAGCCATCCATACCCCATTCTGTACCCCAGCTGTTCTTCACTAACCAATAGTCTTTGCCCTCGAGAGAGCCATAGCCCACAACCAGCACTCCATGATCCAGGAGTGAACTACTGCAGTCAGGTTCATCGTAAACACCTGAAACCATCATCAGAAGCTTAATATACACCTGAAATCACCACCATGAATATACAGTTAGATAACTGATTGGTGACATTCCTTTTTTTTTTCCACATCATCACCAAATGTGGCCTAACCATGTTGATGGCAACATGATTTGTTTTGTTTTGTTTTGGATTTTTTGTTTGGTTGTTTTTGTCACAACAGAATTTTTCTGCAAGAAATTAGAGTTGCTTTCCTCAGGAAAAACACATTAGAACGTAAGAACCTGCCCCCCCCCCCCCCCAACTTTATTTTTTTTGGGGGGAGGGGGGTGTTATTCTTTTTTCCTGTAAGTTGTATTTTTATTTACCTCTGAACGTGAATTTTTCTACAAAATTTCGTTAGGAACAGCTCTTTTCGTTACCATGGGAACTTTTAAACGCTCCAAATGCATTTCATCTCTTCTGTAATAAGAAAAATCATCCACTGTTGATCATGCTTCTGCACCCAGAATAACAGTTTTGCTTCTTACAGCATTGTGTTCTTGTTATAATAAATGATCATGAGTACTCTCTCTCTCTCTCTCTCTCTCTCTCTCTCTCTCTCACACACACACACACATACACACACACACACACACACACACACACACACACACACACACACACACACACACACACACACACACACACACTCAGAGTACAGCGACGAGCAGAGAGTGACACTTCAAAGCACAGAGTGTGATGCAGGCGTATTACCAAGGTAGAGCGGAAAAGATGGGAGTTGAAGTATAGAATGACAGGCAAAATGTGAAGTCTGCGTACCTCCTTGGTACAGCTGGAAAGAATTGTTCTCAGCATCAATGGCCACAGAAATGGGACCCTCACTGGCCACGGCTTGCTGTAGAGTATGCTCACATCCACTGGGGATGTCTTTACAAGCGCTAAGGTCAGCCACCACTTCAGACTTGACAAACTTGCACTTCTGATCCTGGTGACAATCACATCGATATGATGTTATTTTCACATGGAAACATCAGCGTAACTTCAGGTTCGCTTTTAATGATCAAGAAGATTTGGATGCTTATGTAGAAATTTATAATCACTCTTAACCCGTGATCAGTATCCACAACAACAAAAAGAGCAGTGTCCATACAACATCAACAAAGATACCAGTATCCATACAATAACAACGATTCCAGTATCCACACAGCAACAAAGATACCAGTATCCATACAACAACAAAGATGCCAGTATCCATACAACAACAAATACACTATTATCCATACAACAAGAACGATACCAGTAAGCACACAACAACAACGATACCAGTATCCATACAACAACAACGATACCAGTATCCATACAACAACAACGATACCAGTATCAACACAACATTAACGATACCATTATTCACACAACAACAATACCATTATTCACACAACAACAACACTACCAGTATCCACACAACATCAGTATCCATACAACAACAAATATACTATTATCCATACAACAAGAACGATACCAGTAAGCACACAACAACAACGATACCAGTATCCACACAACAAGAATACCAGTATCCAACATAACAACGATACAAATGTCACCACAACCACAACGATGCCAGTGTCCATACAACAATAATGCCAGTATCACATAACAACAACGATGCCAATATACACATAACAATAAAGATACAAATATCCACACAACAACGATACCACTACCCACACAACAACGATACTAGTATCCATACAACAACAACGATTACAAGTATCCATACAACAACAACGATACCAGTATCAACACAACTTTTAACGATACCATTATTCACACAACAACAATACCATTATTCACACAACAACAACAATACAAGTATCCACACAACATCAGTATCCATACAACAACAAATATACTATTATCCATACAACAAGAACGATACCAGTAAGCACACAACAACAACGTTTACCAGTATCCACACAACAAGAATACCAGTATCCAACATAACAACGATACAAATGTCACCACAACCACAACGATGCCAGTGTCCATACAACAATAATGCCAGTATCACATAACAACAACGTGCCAATATACACATAACAATAAAGATACAAATATCCACACAACAACGATACCACTACCCACACAACAACGATACTAGTATCCATACAACAACAACGATACAAGTATCCATACAACAACAACGATACCAGTATCAACACAACATTAACGATACCATTATTCACACAACAACAAATACCACTATTCACACAACAACAACAATACCAGTATCCACACAACATCAGTATCCACACAACAATAACAATACCAGTGTCCATACAACAACGATACCAGTATCCATACCAGTATCCACACAACAATAACGATACAAGTGTCCATATAACAACGACATCACCAGTATCCACACAACAACGACAACACCAGCTTCCACACTACAAAAACGACACGAGTATCCATACAACAACGATACCAGTATCCATACCACAACGATACCAGTATCCACACAACAGTAACGGTACCAGCATCCACACAACAATGATGATACCAGTATCCACACAACAACAATGATACCAGTAGCCACACAAACATCAGTATCCACACAACAATAACAATACCAGTGTCCATACAACAACGATACCAGTATCCATACCACGATACCAGTATCCACACAACAATAACGATACCATCATCCACACAACAACGACAACACCACCAGCTTCCACACTACAAAAAAAGATACAAGTATCCATACAACAACGATACCAGTATCCACACAACAATAACGATACCAGCATCCACACAATAACGACAACACCAGCTTCCACACTACAAACAAATACGAACACACAGTATCCATACAACAAACGATACCAGTATCCATGCAACAACAATGATACCAGTATCCACCAACAATAACGATACCAGTATCCATACAACAACAATGATACCAGTATCCATGCAACAACAATGATACCAGTATCCATACAACAACAAACGACATCAGTTTCCATACAACAACGTACCAGTATTCATACTACAACAACGATACCAGTATCCATACAACAATAATGATACCAGTATCCACACAACAACGATATCAGTATCCATACAACAGCAACGATACCAGTATCCACACAACAACGGCGATACCAGTATCCACACAAAAACAACGATGCCATGTTATATAACAACGATACCAATATCCACAAAACAACAGTGATACCAGTATCCACACAAGAACAACGATACCAGTATCCACACAACAACAACGATATCAGTATCCACACAACAACAACGATACCAGTATCCACACAACAACAACGATACCAGTATCCACACAACAACGATACCACTATCCACACAACAACAATGATACCACTATCCACACAACAAGGATACCAGTATCCACACAACAACAATGATACCAGTATCCACACAACAACAACGATACCAGTATCCACACAACAACGATACCATTATCCACACAACAACAATGATACCAGTATCCACACAACAAGGATACCAGTATCCACACAACACATGATACCACTATCCACACAACAATGATACCACTATCCACACAACAACAATGATACCACTATCCACACAACAAGGATACCAGTATCCACACAACAACAATGATACCACTACCCACACAACAAGGATATCAGTATCCACACAACAACAATGATACCACTATCCACACAACAAGGATACCAGTATCCACACAACAACAATGATACCACTACCACACAACAAGGATACCAGTATCCACACAACAACAATGATACCACTATCCACACAACAACAACGATACCAGTATCCACACAACAACAACGATACCACTATCCACACAACAACAACGATACCAGTATCCACACAACAACAACGTACCAGTATCCACACAACAACAACGATACCACTATCCACACAACAACTACGATACCACTATCCACACAACAACAATGATACCAGTATCCACACAACAACAACGATACCACTATCACACAAACAATACCACTATCCACACAATAACGATATCAGTATTCAAAACAACAACTATACAGTATTCAAACAACACTAAAATCAATACACCAGTATTCATACAACAACAACCAATGAACACATAAGCATCCATACAACCACCACCAGTAAACATACCAGTATCCATACAACAACAACAAATAACATACTATCATCTAAACAAACAATGCTGTTAATACTCACTAGAGCTCGGTAGGGATACTCTTTTTCAGACTCAATTCCTCCAACGGCATTGATGTACTGAAAAGCGGAGTCCATCCAACCACCTTCACAGCCATGATTCCCAAATGCACGGGAGCAATCCATCATCTGCTGTTCGGAGAGAGAAGTCAACTTGCCTGTCTTGCGGAAGTGCTGACCCTCCAGAGAACCTGTCTGTAACACAAAAAGACACATTATAATTATCATCATTATTATTATTTACTGTTTAAAGCCCAGCCGACTGCACAGAGCCATGTAAGAGCAATAACTATCACAAAAAGTACACAGCACCCCAATGACCCTAAAAAAAAAAAATTTTTAAACCGAAAAAGAAAATTAAGAACACGTACGATGCAAATGCAGGCATAGATCTAGTCTAAGGATATATGCCCAATTTGTCTCACTACAAATGTAAAGATAAGTACGGACACAAAAACATACATAAAACTAGCCTAAATCACCTTAAGTTGCTTCTGCATATCACTTTTCCTTATGAGCCCAAAATGCAGTTCGTATGTCAGGGCAGAAAGATAAGCTCTGTGAATTCCACCAATGGGACATAGAACAGAATATGTATGAAAATCATAAAATGAGATTGCAACAAACAGAACTAAAACTATTTTAAAAAAATAAGAAGAAAAACAAACAAGGAAAATTAAAGACGAAAACTCACAGCAGAGAACGCCCAGCAAGAACCACAAGCACCCTGGTTCTTGACAGGAGTTACGTAACCTTCCTTGCGCCAGTCCGCTGATTCGGGCAGGATCCAGTTGAGTGGGGCCATGTACTCTGTGCAATTAATTGCGTGTGTCTTCTGTTTCCGTAGCTTGTTGTATTGCTGGTATTCTTCTACTGTCTGTCACACACACACACCACACACACACACACACACCCCACACACACACACCACACACACACAACACCACACACATACACACGCACACACACATACACACGCACACACACACACACACAAAACAAGCCCACACACAAACAAGCCCACACATACACACGCGCGCACACACACACACACACACAGATCCTTCATCAGCTCTCTCAAATGTAAAAAGATCGTGTGGAAAGACACAGAAACAGACAAAGGGCAGCAAATAGAAAAACGGTGGTGGGGGAACAGGACAGAAGGAAAGACAAAAGCAAAGCTACAAAGCGGCAAACATTGGAAACAAGCAAAATTAGAACCCAACAGGAGAAATAGTGAAATAAACAAAAGGAAGCAAAACAACTTCCCCACCCCCTCCCAATCACTGTTGTTTCCTGGGTACAACCTTTTCAGCTCAAAACTGATAAAATATCACCCTCTACTGTCTAACCCCTGTTGCTAACAATGTTTCCTTGTTTCAAACATTGAGTTCAACACGTAAAGGTTTGTCATTCCGCATACCCCCCCCCCCCCTAATTTCATGTTTCCTATTGCGCACTCTCTTCAGCTCAACACATGTGAAAATAGTCCTACCATCCCATCCAAAATGTTTCGTGACTTCAAAAATTGCTGACTTCAAGCCTGATAGAAGTATCATCCATTCTCCCCAAGTGGATGGCCAGTGAGTGGATGACCCATAGAATCGGAGACAGGTAATGAGCTCTGTTGCGTCCTTATTGTTATTGTAATTGTTGTTTAAAGCCCAGCCGACTGCGTAGAACCATATCAGGATTACAACCGCTTCAAAACATACAAAACATCAACAGAAAAAAAAAGAAAATTAAGTACACGTATCAATGCATTCGCGCACATAATCTAAGGCGTTGACCACTCCGTCCAATTCATCGCACA
>CM060314.1:41938804-41953804 GCA_030674185.1 Monoplex corrugatus | reverse complement strand
GCCTGCACATAAACACATCAGCTGGCCAGGCCTTGAGGTCCTGCCTAGATAGTTCCATAACCCTGGGGCCGTAGGGGAGTGAGGTGGCAGAGACCTCAACTTTTCCCGGGGCCAGCACCACGAGGGCGGCGCCCATCCCCTCTATATCGTGTACAAGTACATACATACATTCATACATACATACATAAATACATACATACATACACACACACACACACACACACATATATATATATATGAATGCATATACACATTTTGGTGGTGTCAGCTTAGTGTTTCATAGGTTTCTTATTTCCCCTCCATATTTCAAGACTTTGCCTGTGCATAGGGTTCTGCGCATGATCAAGGAGTCTGCTATATGATTGCTGGCAGATCTGGATGGCGCGCGAGGGGAACTGCCCAAGTGTGATTTATACTTCTTGATAGAACTACAAACAAACAAACGAACAAACAAACAAAACAAACAAACTAACCGTCAGCTTTTTTTATGCAAAACACTTAAATTTTTTTAGACGGTTCTGCATGTGTAGAGCTAATCTTCAGTGCCAAGAATAAGAAAGCTGGGTTGTCTGCAGGGGGTCTAATACTTTTGTCCGGAGAGCATGTCGCAGCATTCACCGCATGTCCGACACAAGTGGCCAATGGCCTGACTCGTGCAGTTGGGCAGGTGTTCTACCAATCTGTATAAGAGTAAACGCAGTCGGCTCTACATTGTTGCAGCTTCAAGACAAAGAAGGCAGAGTTTTCTCCCTTGCAATGGTATATCCAAACAAAAACGAAAAAAAAAAACAAAAAACAAAAAAACGTGCAAACAAATTAGAGACCTTTCACTCGATAGAATAAACTGCCTGGTTTGAAACACAAAACGAAACAGAAACCTTTGAGGAATTAACGCTATAATAGGAATAAAAATGTTTGGAGCTGGGGAGCAGCCTAGGTGATCATTCTAGAGCGCTCTCGTAGGCCTATTTATGTCCTCCCAAAGCAGTGACGCATTTTGCTCTGTAAAGAACTCATAGACCTGCTGTCTGGGATATCAACAGGAAAGGGGCAGCCATACATACGCAGGGCGAGCTACCCAAACCTAAGGTAGCAGAACTCTACACAGTTTACAGACATCGCCTAAACAAAATGAGCACCAGGTGAAGGCAAAGGAAAGAATTTAAGAGAGATTTGAAAGAGACAAGCAACATTTATAGGACATTTTATGATGAAAGAGGAATTAGAGCACCTGGTCTCAACAGGAAAGCTTGAGGGAAAGAGAACACCAGGTAGACCCAGGGAGAAAATATTGGACAGGCTTGCAGGGCGGCTGAGGACAGAGACGGTGGGAGATGTACTCGCAGCGACAGGGGATAGATTCGTGTGGAGAGCAATGATTGCCAACGCCATGCAGCAGGGCACATGATAATGATGCGTAAGGTAAAAAGAATTCTTTGAATCTAAGGAAGCAGTCTTGTCTGTTTCAATAAAAAAAAATTAGAGAATAACTGCCAAGGGCCACAATGCATTGCTAATTTAAGTAAATGTAGCTATGTCAGGTTGTTGCACCTCTCATAAGAAGGAAAGCAGATGTTCTCCATATAGCATTGTCTGTCTCAAAGATTTCTGTTTCGATCTGCGTTTATTCTGTCGAGTAAAAAGGTTGTTTTGTTTGCTTTTTTTTATTTTTTATTTTTTTCTTGTGCGTACAATTGCAAGAGAGGCAATTCTTACCTTTCTTTTTAAGGCTGCAACAAGCAAGGTACCTACATGTAATTTACCTGGCAATGCAGTGCCTGGTAGTCGTTCTCTTTTCACACATCGTGATCTTTCTATAAAAGACTGCTCAGCAACATTCTGTTTATGGGCCAGGCAACCAAAACAATATGCATGTATGCATCCGAGAAACATTGCTTGCAACAATTGAACAACATGATTTTATTTCTCGTTCAGTGAGTGCCATGGCCCGTAGTATATACCATGCAGACATTTGTTTTTGTTTCAACAGAGTGTAATTGGCAGTTT
This sequence comes from Monoplex corrugatus, assembly GCA_030674185.1. NCBI lineage: Eukaryota > Metazoa > Mollusca > Gastropoda > Littorinimorpha > Ranellidae > Monoplex > Monoplex corrugatus. The sequence continues at coordinate 41,951,797 of CM060314.1, read as the reverse complement.
CCAACTACCCCGACTAGTTTCTATTACTGGTTTTCTCATATTCCATATAGGTAGGGAGACTGTTGCACGCTCTGCTATCACTGCCCGGCTCTCTGTGGCTTGGAGAAAGATCCACGAAGATCACGAGTACGCACAGCAAAATGTACCTTACTGAGTCATTCATCTCATCATCACCATCATGTGCCTTGCCGCATGGCGTTGGCGACCATGGCCATCCTACGAATCTATGTTTTATTGTCGCAAGTACATCTCCCGCCCTGTCTGTTTTCATCCATTCCGCTGGTCCGTCCGATATTTTCTCCCTGGGTCTACCTGATGCTCTCTTTCCATTCAGCTTTCCTGTTGTGACTAGGTGCTCTAATTTTTCTCCCCTCATTCAGCTAGATTCAGTTTTTATTTTAATTAGAAAAACGGATGATAGGCACTGAGTTGCAAAGTATTCCGAACGGAGAAGTATGCGAAAAAAAGTGCTGAATACTGGTAACTTGCTGACTGCAATAAAACAAAAGAAAAAAAAAACAACAAAAAACCCGCTACCTTTTGGGTCAACAAGGCACACACAGGAGTAACTTTTGCCACAAAAATGTTCACTACGCCACAAATCAAACAAACAAACAAACAACCAAAAAATTCGAAAATTGTGTGTGTTAGGTTCCACTCCGGCCTACTATAGCACTGTCAAAGGAAAAACAAACAAGATCAATGATGGACTGTTTCAGAGTCAGAATCAGAACATACAATAGAAAGCGAACGTTCTAGTACATGTATTTGCTGGGGGGTGTAAGAATAACGTCACGGACACTAGCCTTAGCCCTTGGCCACACTACGAGCGGCGCTTTGGGTCGGGCTACGGGGTAGCGGTAGGCGAGCTTTGAGCTGTGAGCGTTGGGTGGCCACACCAAAGGCGGTGACACCTTGTGGTTAGCTAGCATACTGCTGGCTGTAAGCTCAGTGACCGCTGAGATGGCCACACTTCAAGCTGTTAGGGGCTGGTTGTGTGCTAGCCTGCTGCTAGCTGTCGTTCACACAGTTGGTTTCAGAATGTCGGTGAGCAGGTATCTTCTGCTTCGTGATCTATCAGAACTACCGCCATTTCTACGACAAGCAATTCCTTTGATGAAAGACAGTATTGGGTCAATCCCATTAGTGAACAAAGAAGTGTATAATTATGGTGAATATCATCATTTGGCATCAGACCTCAAACAGGAGGGAGAAAGATTTCACTCCTGTTTTCAGGATGCTTCCAAACACTTCATCTCGATCCTACTGGATCTTGTTCAAATTGAATACACAAAACAAACAACTGCCTTCAGACGATGAATATCAGCAGAAGAATGTTTCGTATGAATGCTGCTTAAGCACGCTGTATATGATTATCTATTGCATGCCATTCTCAGCTCCTTTTTACTGGACATAATTAGCTCTATAATAATAATAATAGGGATGAGAATAATAATAATGAGAATATAATTATTATTATTTTTATTATGTTATTATTATCATTATTATATCATTAAATATTTTTCATCGCAATTAAAGTAACGGGGTAATGTACTTGATATATGTATATATATGTATGTATGTATATATATATATACATACATATATATATAATAATAATAATAATAATAATAATTACAATATTTATATAGCGCAAAATCTTGATAAAATCAAATCTAAGCGCTGAAACAGACACACACACACGCACGCACGCACACACACGCACACGCACACACAAACACACGCGCGCGCGCGCGCACACACGGCTATAAATGGGGAGAAAGAATAAAAGCAATGGAAAATTATAGAGAGCAGTGCCCACACCAGTAAAGGAGAAACAAACAAGATGTCAGATTAAAAACAAAAAACAAAAAACAAAAAAAAACATGTTACATGAACTTGATTCTTCATTTGAAAAAATCTCAGCTTGAACAGGTTACTGTTACTGTTATTGATACTGTTATTTGTGCTTAAAACCTAGCCAACTGCGTACAGCCATATCAGGGTTATAAATGTGGGCTATAACTGTTTCAAAACATACACAATACTTCAACAGGAAAATAAGGAAAAGAAAATGGCTGGTGGCCGGAAGGGCTGCCCAAAAGAGAGATGAAGGCCCAGAATGGGGCGAGAGAGAGGTCTTTCATTCTCTCTTGGTCTGGTAGCTGGGCTGGACTTGGTTGGTGGATGTTGTGTGACTATGTGCCAGGATTTGTCATCTTCCCACCTTGCATTCACTTTGTAAACAAGGTAACTACTGACTGGGTCTGAACGGGTCATGCAACACACGGACTGCTCCCCTTTGCTTGACGAAATGGCTATGAAGCGGTGTCAGGAGCTTGGGAGGTGATTGTCTGGAGAGTGGTGAGGCATTGATGATCTGAGAGTGTGTGTGTGTGTGTGTGTGTGTGTGTGTGTGTGTGTGTGTGTGTGTGTGTGTGTGTGTGTGTGTGTGTGTGTGGCGCGCGCGCGCGCGCGCCCCGGCCATGTACCTTGTAAGGTTATGTATTAAATAGTATGTGTTTATAACATACATGCAGTATCATGTTTGGCAACATTACGTTTGTTTTCCTTGATATCTATGTATCTATATCTATCCAAAATGTATGTACATATACTTGTGTGTGTGTGTACTGACTTACACATGATCAGTAAAAAAGATAACTATTTACTGAATTTAAAATTCAAAGAGATATAAATCTTTTCCTTTGATTTTTACAACATAGTCATTTAGCCCCTTGACAGCTTTCACTGAATATGGTCCTTTCCACTGCATCAACAACTTGTTGTGGTCAGTTGGCAGGAGAATAAGGACTCAAACTTTCTCACCCTGGTTTTTCGGCGATAGTAGTGCTTGCTTTTGCCCTGAGACTTTTCCAGTTCACTCCTGGCCAATTGCAGGGTATCTTCGAGTTGTTCACATAACTTTAACACATACTAGTAACTGTTCTTGACTTCTTGAGATCCCATTTCCTTTGTCCACAGCTCTTTTAAGATGTGCATTGGGCCTCGCACGGTCTGGCCATTCAGTTGTTCAAAGGGGGCAAACCCGGTAGATTCCTGTGGGACCTCCCGGTATGCGAACTACAGAGCATTGATGTAGCAATGGATTACTTGTGTTCTTCTTTTTGGAGTATTATGTGAAACTGTTGTGAACCCGACACTGGATTACTTGTGTTCTCCTTTCTGGAGTATTATGTGAAAGTATTGTGAAGCCAATAGTGGATTACTTGTGTTTTTTTTAGTATTATGTGAAAGTTGTGAAGCCAGCAGTGAATTACTTGTGTTCCCCTTTCTGAAGTATATGTGAAAGTGTTGTGAAACCTACAATGGATACCTTGTGTTCCCCTTTCTTGAATATTATGTGAAAGTGTTGTGAAGCTGACAATGGATCACTTGTGTTCCCCTTTGTGGGGTATATGTGAAAGTGTTCTTGTTCTGAGAATGGATTACTTGTGTTCCACTTTTTGGAGTATTATGTGAAAGTGTTATGAAGTTGGCAATGAATTAGTTGTGTTCCCCTTTGTGGGGTATTATGTGAAGGTGTTCTGATGCCGACGATGGATTACTTCTGTTCCCGTTTTTGGAGTATTATGTGGAAGTGTTCTGAAGCTGACAATGGATTACTTGTGTTCTACTTTTTGGAGTGCTATGTGAAAGTGTTGTGATTCCGAGAATGGATTACTTGTGTTCCTGTTTTTGGAGTATTATGTGGAAGTGTTCTGAAGCCAACGATGGATTACTTGTGTCCTCCTTTTCGGAGGAGTATGTGAGTGTTCTAAAGTCGACAGTGGATTACTTGTGTTCCCCTTTTTGGAGTATTATGTGAAAGTATTGTGAAGCAGACAATGGATTACTAGTGTTTTTGTTTTTGGAGTAGTATGTGAAAGTATTGTGAAGCAGACAATGGATTAGTTTTGTTCCTCTGTTTGGAGTATTATGTGAAAGTGTTGTGATGCCAACGATGGATTACTTGTGTTCCCCTGATTAGAGTATTATGTGAAAGTGTTCTGAAGCCAACAATGGATTACTTGTGTTCTTCTTTTCAGTGTATTATGTGAAAATGTTGTGAAGCCGACAATGGATTACTTGTGTTCCCCTTTTTGGAGTATTATGTGAAAGTGTTGTGAAGCAAACAATGGATTACTTGTGTTCTTCTTTTTGGAGTATGATGTGAAAGTGTTGTGAAGCCGACACTGGATTACTTGTGTTACCCTTTCTGGAGTTTTATGTGAAAGTATTGTGAAGCAAACAATGGATTACTTGTGCTCTTCTTTTTGGAGTATTATGTGAAAGTTGTGAAGCCAGCAATGGATTACTTGTGTTCCCCTTTTTGGTGTATTATGTGAAAGTGTTGTGAATCCAATAATGGATTACTGGTGTTCTTCCTTTTGGAGTATTATGTGAAAGTGTTTTGAAGAAGACAATGGATTACTTGTGTTCTTCTTTTTGGAGTATTATGTGAAAGTGTTGTGTAGCCAACAATGGATTACTTGTGTTCCACTTTTTGGAGTATTATGTGAAAGTGTTGTGAGGCAAAACAATGGATTACTTGTGTTCTTTTTTTTTTTAGTATTATGTGAAAGTGTTCTGATGCCGACAATGGATTACTTGTGTTCCCCTTTTTTGGGGTATCATGTGGAAGTGTTCTGAAGCCGAGAATGGATTCCTTTTTGTGGTATTATGTGAGTGTTCCACTTTTTGGAGTGTTATGTGAAAGTGTTGTGAAGGCAACAATGGACTACTTGTGTTCTTCTTTTTGGAGTATCATGTGAAAGTGTTGTGAAGCTGACAATGGATTACTTGTGTTTCCCTTTCTGGAGTATTACGTGAAATTGTTGTGAAGCCAACAGTGGATTACTTGTGTTCTTCTTTTTGGAGTATTATGTGAAAGTTGTGAAGCCAGCAGTGAATTACTTGTGTTCCCCTTTCTGGAGTACATGTGAAAGTGTTGAGAAACCTACAATACATGTAGATTACTTGTGTTCCCCTTTCTGGAGTATTATGTGAAAGTATTGTGAAACCGACAATGGATTACTTGTGTTCCCCTTTCTGGAGTATTATGTGAAAGTGTTGTGAAGCCGACAATGGATTACTTGTGTTTCCCTTTCTTGGGTATATGTGAAAGTGTTGTGAAACCAACAATGGATTACTTGTGTCCCCCTTTCTGGAGTATTATGTGAAAGTGTTGTGAAACCAACAATGGATTCTTGTGTCCCCCTTTCTGGAGTATTATGTGAAAGTGTTGTGAAGCCGACAATGGATTACTTGTGTTCCCCTTTTTGGAGTATTATGTGAAAGTGTTGTGAAACCAACAATGGATTACTTGTGTCCCCCTTTCTGGAGTATTATGTGAAAGTGTTGTGAAGCCAACGATGGATTACTTTTGTTTCACTTTTTGGTGTATTATGTGAAAGTGTTCTGAAGCTGATAATGGATTACTTGTGTTCACCTTTTTGGGGTATTATGTGAAGGTGGCTCTGATGCCGACGATGGATTACTTCTGTTCACGTTTTTGGAGTATTATGTGGAAGTGTTCTGAAGCTGACAATGGATTACTTGTGTTCTACTTTTTGGAGTGCTATGTGAAAGTGTTGTGATGCCGAGAATGGATTACTTGTGTTCCCGTTTTTGGAGTATTATGTGGAAGTGTTGTGAAACCAACAATGGATTACTTGTGTTCTCCTTTTTGGAGGAGTATGTGAGTATTCTGAAGCCGACAGTGGATTACTTGTGTTCCCCTTTTTGGAGTATTATGTGAAAGTATTGTGAAGCAGACAATGGATTATTTGTGTTTTTCTTTTTGGAGTATTATGTGAAAGTATTGTGAAGCAGACAATGGATTAGTTTTGTTCCTCTGTTTGGAGTATTATGTGAAAGTGTTGTGATGCCAACGATGGATTACTTGTGTTCCCCTGATTAGAGTATTATGTGAAAGTGTTGTGAAGCCAACATTTGATTACTTGTGTTCTTTTTTTTAGTGTATTATGTTAAAGTGTTGTGAAGCCGACAATGGATTACTTGTGTTCCCCTTTTTGGAGTATTATGTGGAAGTGATGCGAAGCCAACAATGGATTACTTGTGTTCCCCTTTTTGGAGTATTATGATGTGAAAGTCTTGTGAAGGCAACAGTGGATTACTTGTGTTCTTCTTTTTGGAGTATTATGTGAAAGTGTTATGAAGCTGACAATGGATTATTTGTGTTCCTCTTTTTGGGGTATTATGTGAAAGTGTTCTGATGCCGACGATGGATTACTTCTGTTCCCGTTTTTCGAGTATTATCTGAAAGTGTTCTGAAGCTGACAATGGATTACTTGTGGTCTACTTTTTGGAGTACTATGTGAAAGTGTTGTGATGCCGAGAATGGATTACTTGTGTTCCCCTTTTTGGAGGATTATGTGAGTGTTCTGAAACCTACAATGGATTACTTGTGTTCTTCTTTTTGGAGTATTATGTGAAAGTGTTGTGAAGCTGACAATGGCTTATTTGTGTTCCCCTTTCTGGAGTATATGTGAAAGTGTTCTGATTCCGACAATGGATGACTTGTGTTACATTTTTTGGAGTGTTATGTGAAATTGTTCTGAAGCTGATAATGGATGACTTGTGTTGTCTTTTTTGGGGTATTATGTGAAAGTGTTCTGAAACTGACAATGAGTTACTTGTGTTCCCTTTTCTGGAGTATATTTGAAAGTGTTCTGAAGCTGACAATAGACTAGTTGTGCTCCCCTTTTTGGATTATATGTGAAATTGTTCTGAAGCCGACAATAGATTGCTTGTGTTCTACTTTTTGGAGTTTTATGTGAAAAAGTTCTGAATCCGACAATGGATTTCTTGTGCTCCCTTTTTTGGAGTATTATGTGGAAGTGTTCTGAAGCCGACAATGGATTTCTTGTGCTCCCTTTTTTGGAGTATTATGTGGAAGTGTTCTGAAGCCGACAATGGATTTCTTGTGCTCCCTTTTTTGGAGTATAATGGTAAAGTGCTCTGAAGCCGACAATGGATTTTCTTGTATTGCCTTTTTTTTTAGTGTTAAGTGAAATTGTTCTGAAGCCGACAATGGATTACTTGTGTTTCCCTTTTTGGAGTATCATGTGAACGTGTTCTGAAGCCAACAATGGATTACTTGTGTTTCCCTTTTTGGAGTATCATGTGGAAGTGTTTTGAAGCTGACATTGGATTATTTGTGTTCCCTTTTTTGGAGTATTTTGTGAACCTGTTCGAAGCCGACAATGGACTACAGAAATGCCGAACAGTCTCCAGCTCACAAGAAACAAAACTTCAATGAAAAAGGTCAGCCAGAATTTTCCAAAAAGGTTTTCTTTCTTTCTTCCTGAAAGTCTCCAGTTCTACCTATCTGTAAAAATGTAACAACAACAATAATAATAATAGTAACAATAAAATGATAATAGTTATAACAAATAAAAATGATAACAACAATAGCAGTTGTAATAATGATGATAAGATGGAATGAAACACCTTATTAAACTGTTTAACCGAAGGTGTTCCAAAAATTGCCTCTAAACTTAGTATTTTGCTAAAATTGAAACACCAAGTAAACAATTGTTTGAATCTCCTATTTTCATCATTTATTCATTCTTTATTTCTTAACTGTATGGTGTTAAGCAGTGATTGAATTCCCTTATCATTGTTTATTTATTTCTAACATGTAATGATTTGAGTTCCCCCATCACTTATTTACTCATTCATCCATTTAGTCATTATTTTAACCAATTTAAAAAAATGTGTAACAAATAAAAACAAATTATAAAACAAAACTGTGGAGTTGCATACTTGCATCTTCACATTAAAGGTGAAACCAAAACTGCGTAGTAACAGAAGTCAGAAAATTGGACGCTGATTCTCGGTACCAAATCGCATTAGTGGGATTATGGAAATGATCTTTCGTTTTACTTTAAACAAGCTATTCAGCTTTTTGTTTTGTTTTTGTTTTTAGACAAAATCGTAGATACTTTTGTATCAGAAATAAACTCAATAAATACACTCAGGAATACGTATACTCTTGTATCAGAAATAAACTCAACAAATACACTCACGGAATACGTGTAGAGAACTCGTTTTTTCTTCCCACTCTCATGTCAGGGTGATTTCAACAGAACAAGAGAAATTCCTTCGTGTGGCTATAGACCAAACAGTTCATTCAATGTAAGAAAAGATCAGTTTAGTTCGTTTGTTTCTCTGTTTTCTGCTTTTGTCTTATTTTCCTTACCATTCCAATGCACACAATCCTACTTTCTGTCTCTTGGGGCTTTGGACTATTTAATTAGATTTACTCTTCAAAGCAAAAAAACTCCACAATTAGTTATAGATATATTTAGGCAAGATTTATATATAACTTGCACGACTAACATCAGAAAAATTTCTTTATCAAAGAGTATAACAATGAAAGCATTGACACTTCTTGCACCCAGTATTTAGAAAACACAAAATTTGGAGCAGTTCTAAAGCGCATTAGACATTCCAAAATCTAACGAATTGAAGTGTGGGTTTGATTGATAAAGGAAAGAGTAAAATATTATATTCAATAATCTATCACTTGCCCATACATAACAGAACAAAATTTTCAGTCTGATTTGTTTAAAAGTTAATCAGTCTAATTTATTTAAGGGTTAAACGCTAACATAACATACATAATACATTAATAGAACAAAAAATTCAATCTGATTTATTTAAGGATTAATCAATCTAATTCATTTGAGGGTTAAACGCAGACATAAAGCATAGGCTACATAACAGAACAAATTTTCAGTCTAATTTACTTAAGGGTTAATCAATCAAATTTATTAAATTTAAGGGTTAAACTTTAACATACGAAACACTTGTCTAAAGGGGGTTACTTCTCTGAAGACCTTCTGTTGTCTAGCTCTCCCTAGAGTTTCTTTCTACCTGCACATGGTCAATCCATTGACTTCCGGGAATAGTTCGGAGGACATTCGGGAAAGACCGAAGGACACTGGGAAAGACTAGATCTGCGGGCTTTGTGGGTTGGCTTCCCACCTTGCCTTTGATAACATGCCACGAGTTGTTTAAATGAAAGATGCTCCCAGGATTCACCGAAAGGGGGAGAGAATGATGAATCCATCGGCACTGACTCCATCACGACTGGAAACGCACAACGGACCATGATCAATGACCAGATGGAATTTCCGTGTGCGTGTGGAAGGAGATTCACCACCAAACGCGGCATGAAGATCCACAGGACAAAAATGGGCTGTTTGAAGACACATACGAACCAGCAGCAGCGCACTGCGATAGCAGGTGAGACGTTGGATGACCAAGGCCAGGATTTAAACCATAGTGCCAAGGACATCCACGCTGACGGTTCTGATGCGGATTTTGCACAAGCTCTTAACGCCAAACGTGGAAAACTCAATTTGCCGCCTGCCGGTGCAAAAGAACAATGGGAGAAATTAGATGAGGAACTTGTCCTTAAGCTGAATGCGTTAATAGGGAACAGTACGCTGGAACACAAACTTGACACATACGGAGACATCATATACTCTATCTGCAGGGACACTTATGGAGTGAAGCAGCCAAAGACAAAAACGCCTCCCCAGAAATCCAGAAGACAGCAACAGATGGAGAGCATCCGGAGGGAGAAAAGGAAGCTTAAAAAGCGAATGAAAACTGCCTCAGAATTCGAGAAGCAAGGGCTCCTGGAACTCTGGAAAGATCTGAAGGCCAAACACAATGCTCTCAGCAAAGTGGAATCAGCAAGGCGAAGAAAGAGCAAAAAGAAGAAGACTCAAGATCGTTTCTTCAAAGATCCCTTTGACTTTGCAAGAAAGCTGTTTGAACAACCCAAATCAGGGACTCTCACAGTGGGCAAGGAAACCCTAGAGCAGCATCTCAGGGAAACATATTCCGATTCTCAGCGCGAGGCACCACTTGAAATCCAGAATCTGGTTTGGCCTGCAGCGCCAGAAGGAAAATTCAGTAACAAACCACCAACACTGGATGAAGTGAAAAACGTAGTAAAGAAAGCCAGAGCCAAGTCAGCACCTGGACCAAACGGAATACCATACCTGCTCTACAAGAAATGCCCAAAAGTGCTCGAGTGGCTCCACAAGATGATTCGATCAGCATGGAGGAACCAGAAGATCAGTGACCAATGGATGAGAGCTGAAGGAGTGTACATTCCGAAGGAGCAGAACTCCAGCAGCATCAATCAGTTCAGGCCAATATCACTTCTGAACGTCGAGGGGAAAATCTTCTTCTCTGTTATGGCAGCAAGATTGACAAAATACCTGACTGAAAACAAGTATCTGGATATGTCAGTCCAAAAGGGAGGCATACCAGGAATGCCTGGATGCTTGGAACATGCCACGTTGATTTGGGATGCCATCCAAAAAGCAAGAACAGAGAAGAGAGACATTGACGTAGTTTGGCTTGATCTGGCGAATGCATATGGATCAGTTCCACACGATATGATCCAGCTGGCTCTTGAAATGTATCACATCCCAGAAAACATCCGAACAATGCTGAGGAAGTATTTCCAAGGGTTCTCAATGCAGTTCTCTACCAAAGAATACACCACGGACTGGATAGACCTAGAGGTGGGCATTGCAATGGGCTGTGCAATCTCTCCCATACTGTTCGTGTTGGCAATGGAAGTCATCTTGAAAGCTGTAATGAAGAGTTCAGGTCCAGTGAATCTGGGAGATGGATACCAGATGCCTCCTCTGAAAGCTTTCATGGATGACACAACAGTCTTGTCCACGGATGAGGAAGAGACACACCAAATCTTAAAGCAGCTGGATGAGCTGGTGGCCTCTTCAAGAATGAGGTTCAAACCTAAGAAATCCCGAAGTCTCTCACTGCGAAAAGGAAAAGTGGCAGATTCAGTCAAATTCATGGTAGCCAACCAAGCCATCCCCACTGTCACAGAAGAGCCAGTAAAAAGTCTCGGAAGATGGTATGATGACTCCCTGAAAGACACACAAAGGGGATGTGAAACCAAGCAAACAGCAGAAGAAGGCCTGAAGAAAATAGATAACTGCGGACTGCCAGGCAAATACAAAGTCTGGTGTCTACAGTTCATGCTGATACCAAAGCTGCTGTGGCCACTGCTAATCTATGACATTTGCACCAGCACAGTGGAAGCAATGGAAGCCAAAATCAACAAATACACAAGAAAATGGCTCGGTGTCCCACCTGGTCTCACTGATGTTGCATTCTACTGTCGTCAAGCAATGCTGAAGCTACCTCTCAAATCCATAGTGGAGGAATACAAAGTTGGAAAAGCAAGACTGTTGAGCATGCTGGAGGAATCGGAAGACAATATCGTGAGATCAGTTCATCCAAAGCTGAGAACTGGCAGAAAGTGGAAAGTCCAAGAGGCTGTAAACAATGCCAAGAGAAACCTCAGCATCAAAGAAATAATTGGACACACGCAAACCAACAGACAGGGACTGGGAGCAACAAAAATGCAGTGGTGGTCCAAAGCCAAAGGGAAGGAAAAAAGAGACATGATCATACAGGAGTTGAAGGAAGAAGAAGATGTCAAAAGAGTGCAGAAGGCAGTCCAGCAAGGTCAACAGGGGCAATGGACAACATGGGACAGTGCACTCCAAAGAAGTCTCAGCTGGAACGATATGTGGCACATGGCTCCTCTAAGGATAAGCTTCCTCCTCAGATCTGTATATGACCTGCTCCCCTCGAATGCAAACTTAGTGAAATGGGGGAAATCAGACGACCCAGCATGTCCGCTCTGTCAGAAGAAACAAACAGTGGAACATGTCCTAAGCTCTTGCAAAGTAGCGCTAGCCCAAGGAAGGTATACATGGAGGCACAACCAAGTTCTGAAAGTGATCACAGACGTGGTTAGCGAAAAAACCATGACCCCAAACGCACCAATTGCTATGACAACGTTCTACAAAGCAGGAGGGAAACAGGTCTGGCCCGAAAGTGCTATGACAACCAGCACATTGCCAAAGGGTCTTCTGGATGGAGCAGTCGACTGGGAGTGTACAGCAGACCTCCCAGACTGGAGAAATTACCCAGATGTCATCAGCAAGACAGGCATGAGACCAGACATCGCTCTCCACTCTGACTCCTCGAAACAAGTGATTCTGATAGAACTCACTGTGCCATACGAAAGCAGAATGGAAGAAGCACATATCTACAAGACCGAAAAATACGCCGGTCTTGCCAGCACCCTGAAGAAAGCAGGTCTGCGGGTCAAAATCTTCGCCATAGAGGTCGGGGCAAGAGGGTTTGTGGGCACCTCCGCTTATGATCTCATGAAACAACTCGCCATTTCTGGGAAGAAGAGGACTAGAGCCCTTAAAGCGATGGCAGAGGCAGCAGAAAGGAGCTCAAGCTGGATCTGGGCAAGGAGGAACCAAAAGTGAACTTCATAAGGATTAAATTCCCTACAGATGATGTGTGCCCCGTTAGCACATTGGTAAAACCGCGTACCGCAGTTCTGAAGCGCAGAATCACCCAGGTTCGCTCCCCGGCGTGGGAAAAAAAAAAATAGACAACAGCAGAAGGGCATCCAGGAGTCATGACCTGGATGTGGCCCGGCCCCCCGAGAGTGTAAGGAATTCAGGGCCGAAACACTTGTCTAAAGGGGGTTACTTCTCTGAAGACCTTCTGTTGTCTAGCTCTCCCTAGAGTTTCTTTCTACCTACGAAAGGCACATAACAAGCCACAAGTCTTTGTGTGTTCAGCCTAGACTTAGATCTATTTCATTTAGAAGTGATTTAGATCTATTTCGTATATAAATATTTTAATTAATGTATCGTTGTATGCAAAGACTGGAGCTAGTTAAGGTGAAGAGAGAGAGAGAAAATCTTGTCTTTTCCAGTTGAGTTTCTGTTGCTTTCGTTCGTTGGACGGTTGGTTGATTCGTTGGTTATGGTTATTTTGATTGCTTGTGAGCAGGTGGTTGGGAGGTGGGTTGGCTGTTCAGCTAGTTGTTTGTCTAGTAGCTTGCTGGGTTGGTGGTTGATTTTTTGATTAGTTGATGGG
>CM060314.1:41853804-41933804 GCA_030674185.1 Monoplex corrugatus | reverse complement strand
CCTTTTGACATTATCGAAAGGCAGGCTCAAGTTCGACTTAAAATTATGAACGACAAACAGAATATGCATTTCAATCTATTTCTACAAAATTTCAAGTTAACTGATGATCTTTCATATTTATCATTAGCTTCTTTACATACATAATTGATTTAATTCTAAGTTTTTGGAAACTTCAATCGACAGCAGACACTAGAAACTTGTCTCCAACAACACTGAACCAAAATGATAGAGACTTCGTCCTGCTGATCAAATGCCAAAACTTTAGCTTACAATGTCGTTACAATGGCAATTAAAACTTTCTTAAAAGCAGCACTGACTTGCAATGTATTCTAGAATGATTCTAGTGTATGATATGAGCAATCAGCAGGTTTCAACTTTTGATCAAGAAAAATGAAGTTGATCGTGCACATGATAACCAGTTCAAGGAGTCAACAATCATTGTTTGAAGAAATCTGTCTTGTGATCTTAGCAACATTTGTTTAAAAAAACAAAAACCTCAGTGGTCAAGCTGACGTCTATCCATCACAAAAACAAGTTGAAATGTTCACAGCATAACAAAGGAACTCTCGTCCACAAACTTGGCATCAACTGGTTTACGGTTGAAGTTCTGATCAGGGACACTAAGTCCAGCTGACGATCTCTCAGATCAGCCGTAAAAACACTTATTCTTCTGCACGGAAAATGTATGGAGATAGAGCAAATTTCAAGCAGAACAAGAGTTAGTGGAGAAATGGAAACAACGGCAGGTACATGTACTTCAAATACTCACCACCTGTTGATGATCTTGCAGAATGAACTTTAAGCACAACGACGGTCGGCGCGACAACCTGTCCTTATGAAGACTATCTCGGTCACATGAGTGGGTCACACGAATCACACCATCTGCCTGCCAAAAGCAGTGGTACAACGTGGACCAACCAGAGTAATACAGGCTTTACACACACATCCGTGTCGACATGGCTGACTGACTTGGTACAGGTTTACGTCTGCACCTTTCTAAGATGATGGCCGATGGGAATATGCCAGGGGGGGGGGGGTGGCCAAGGGGGAGAGGGAGACTGCTATTCTTATACAAACACCACCAGAACAAAAATTAGGCTATGTTTTCATAAGTAGTCAGAATGACAGCTTTAACTCTTTGATTTCCGCACCTTATCCACCAACTGCAAAAACTTAACCCTTTTGACTGCCTAACCCTTTTGACTGCCTCACTCTGTCCACCATCTCCCTGCAGGAAACTGATGGAAGCTGGTGGATAGGGTGAAGGAGTCAAAGCGTTCAGATTTTGCTTAGCTAGCATGGTTGACAATGCAAGACGCTGGTTAATGTAAGTCTAGCGTACCCCTTGGTTCAGTCGAATCCGATAACAGCCATTGCAAACAACCTTGCCTCAGATGTAACAGGTGTACTGACTGTTTAAGTCACGACCATCATGTGCCCTGCCTCATGACGTTGGCGATCATGGCCCTCCACACACCCCTGTCGCTGCAAGTACATCGCCCACCCTCTCTGTCTTCAGCCACCCTGCAAGTCCGTCCAGTACTTTCTCCATGGATCTACATGGTGTTCTCTTTCCCTCCAGCTTTCCTGTTGTGACCAGGTGTTCTAATTCCCCTTTCCTCATAATAATGTCCTATAAATGTTGTTTGTCTTTTCCTAATCTTCTTTATTAATGATCGTCTTGTGTCTCCCTCCTTCAAGACGGTCTTGTTTGTTTTCGACAAAACAAACGACTCATGACCAAGAAGAAGACTCTTTATTTTGTTTTAATGTTTGTTTGGTTTTATCCCATGGATCATCATTACCGAACAACAGTCAGTCATACAATACCTGTGTTAAGTTGTATGGTGCTATTGAATTTCTTCGTTTCCAGTTGTTATATCTGTTCGTACCGGTACTGTTTTTTTGTTATTGTTATTGTAGAAGTCATTTCTTCATATCCATTTCATTTGTGTTTGTTATTTGTTTGTTTTTGTTTTATTTTGTTGTCGTTGGGTTGTTGTTGCTGTTGTTGTTGTTGTCTCTCTTCTGATTTTTCTGTCTGTCTGTCTGTGTGTCTGTGTGTCTGTCTGTCTGTCTCTCTCTTCTCTCTCTCTCTCTCCCCCTCCCTCTCTCTCCTCCTCCTACTCCTCGCTTGCGTCCGTGTGTGTGTGTGTGTGTGTGTGTGTATGTGTGTGTGTGTGTGTGTGTGTGTGTGTGTGTGTGTGTGTGTGTGTGTGTGTGTGTGTGTGTGTGTGTGTGTGTGTGTGTGTGAAACTTATCCTGATATGGATCGAAGAAAAGCCTGGAACGCTGCTGTGTCACAGGAATGAAGCTGAAGAGAAGGAACAGGATCGAAGATGTTATTGTCATTGACTGAATGGTGCGGGGAGGGGTGTGTATGGAAAGAGGGGTGTGTGCGTGCGTGCGTGCGTGTGCGTGTGTGTGTGTGCATGTGTGTGTGTGTGAGTGTGCGTGTGTGTATGTGTGCGTGCGTGTGTCTTGTCACTGAGTTCAGAATCCAGATCCACAGAGATATATAACGTGTTTGTGGTCTCAAGTGTTACCCGCTTAAGGTGGATGGATAATGGCTGTTGTCAGTCAGTAAGTCATTGAATCCGAGCAAAGACTGGCTTTCAACTTTCTCTACGTTGTTTCCCCCTTGCAGGCTCGGTATTCGTGTGTACCATTTCATCACGGTCTGTTACCTAAGAAAAACCCTGTGAAGTAATCCCTGCAGGCTCTGTTCTTTTCTTTTCTCTCGGGTCTCTGTAGGCTCCGTTCTTTTCTTTTCTCGTGGTCTTCCTTGCCTGTGATTCTCACCTGTACCCACCAGGCTGTCTGAATCCATTGTCATGTGTGTAGCAGACCATGTAGCTGACTTTCGTGTTAGGATTCGACATCAATTTGGGACAGGTTGTCATTTTACAGTGTTAGTCTTATTGAAGTTCGAACTAATTTTGTCTGAGTCATACTCAAAGACAGCCTACATGGTGTGTGTGTGTGTGTGTGTGTGTGTGTGTGTGGTGTGTGTGTGGTGTGCGTGTGTGTGTGTGTGTGTGTGTGTGTGTGTGTGTGTGTGTGTGTGTGTGTGTGTGTGTGTGTGCGCTTGTGTGTGTAGTGCTTGTAGATTTTCAGTGTTCGATTTTAATCGAACTTGGCCAGAGTACCTATATTTATAGGGAAAAAATTATTTGTCTGCATTTCTTTATCTGATTACAGTTAAAGTTATTTATCTGATTACAGTTCTCCGTTATTTCAAATCTTTTTTTTTTATTCAGCCGAAAATCTCGTCATTTCCAGATGTTCCTATCCTCTTTGGTTAACAAAGCAAGCGACATGGTACATTCATATCGTTACACGAATAAGATGGACGATCCTTACAGTGTATTTCTCAGGCTGTCAGCTAATTAAAAATACACCTCCCACTAAACATCAGTTTCATCTGCAAAGATTTACAAATGGACCAGTCCGAATTGCATTTAAGCTCAGTGCGGCTTTTGTGATTCCTGATCTAACTGTATTGGAGGGAGGGAGGGTGGGTAATTAACAAAAGGCTGCTAGATTTTTCCTATCAAAATTTGAGCCATTTTGATTGCGATGAATTTTGTAGCAGACAAACCAAACAGAATTCTATTTTATCATTATTTTATGATAAGGTTGGAAGTCAACTTTAATGGCTCTGCATGCCAGTCATGGTCATATAGCCTAGATCTGGTATTCTGTTGGTTGTAATCATCATTTTTGATTCACCAATTAATCACTAGGGGCTCTAACGTAACATTGCTTTGGGTGCCTGGTCATTTAAATTTCCGCAACAACGAACAGGCTGATGTATATGACAATCTAGCAGCAGTAAACAGTTTAACTACTAAAGTTTGTAACATTTCTTTCTGTTTCCGAAGGTAACATTATTTTAACCAATATATTGTGTTTGGAAACAGACAGGAACAATTTTTTGAAAATCATGTGCAACTCTGAAACAAAGATTGGATCTGTCTGTTCCAAAGAAACAAAAATATGCATTCAGCTTCCAGGTTTTGTATCCTATAGGAACTTCATTCATACAATAAGGGTTAACTCATGGCTAGTTTGGTATTTGAAACGATCACCAACCGCTGTGTGTGTGTGGTTGCTTCCTTCATGTTCAGTACTTTTTTTTTAAACGACATTATTACTTGTATCCATTTTCAGATGCTTCATGATAAAACAAATATCTCGAAATCTGTCGCTCTCGCTTCCTAGTATTTTTATTCTATCAAAGGATACTGGATGGTGAGCAAGATTCTTGAAGACAAGAGCTGACCAATTTTAACGTGATTCCTTTCGGGGCACGTCAGGCCTTGCTGAACAGAAAATGGGCTATGTCTGGAGCATCATACCTGGCCACTTTTGTGGCTGTTTAATTAACTAACGTCTGTGGTTGAAGTAAGGCAACGTTGGGAGCTTCTGATTACTAACTGTCGACACTATACTAAGAGGGAAGGAGCTGGCAGCTATGAGAGCTGGTGGCAGGGCGGGTTGCCCGAAAGAGAGATAAAGACCAGAGGGGCGAGAGAGGGCTCTTCCATTCTCTCTTGGTCCGGTGGCTGGGATGGACCTGGTTGCTGCGCGTTTTATGGCTATGCCCATGGTTTGTCATCTCCCCACCTTGCCATTCGGTTTGTAAACACGGTAACTGATGACTGGGTCCGAATGAGTCATGCAACACATGGACAGCCCGGCTCCCTTTGCTTGATGAAATGACTATCGAATAGTGTTGGGAGCTTGGGAGGTGACTGTCCGAAGAGTGGCGAGGCATTATTGCTCTGTGTTTCATTCGTTCCCTCGTGTGTTTTTTGTTAACATGTAATATGTTGTACATTTAGTATTAAACCGGTTGTGTGTGTGTGTGTGTGTGTGTGTGTGTGTGTGTGGTGTGTGTGTGTGTGTGTGTGTGTGTGTGTGTTTTAAAGTATATAATATTAATATATTTATGATTTTGGGCTTACTAAAAGATTATCTAATAAGTGAGTGTGTGTGTGTTTGCGTGTGTGCGTGTGTAGGCCTATGTGTCTATGTGTCTCTGTGTGTGGTTTGTGTTGCATTAAGTTTTAGCTCAAGTTGTGAATTATTTTGCTGTTAACACTTTAAATCATTTTGCAGTTTTTTGATTGATCATATCATTTTTTAACAAATTTAAACATAAATATTTCTTGTCAGTTACTTATAGAGACAGGCTGATGATACACGGGTCAGGGATTTGATCCTTAGGTGTGTCACAAATGGTAGGTCTGTCAGTTACTTACAAAGCCATGTGGATGATACAGGGGTCGGGGATTTGATCCTCAGGTGTGTCACAGGTGTGCCACAAGTGGTATGTCTGTCTGTTACTTACAGAGCCATGCTGATGATACAGAGATCATGGGTTTGATCCTCAGGTGTGTCACAGGTGTGTAGACCTGTCAGCTCCGTTGGTTAACAGCGCTGTGCTCATAATGCAGGGAGTCGTGGGTTCAACTCTTGGGCAGATCAGAGTTGTATGCAGGTTGGTGATTGGTTCAGATAAAGGCGTGTTTTATAGGTTCTATTACTTCCCCAACCCCCATCCCGCGCCTGCCCTCTCCATTTCAAGATCTTGCCAGCGCACAGGATATCGCACAGGCTTTATGATCCCACCAGATATTTACTGACAGATTCAGATGGAGTGCATGTGGAATTTGCCGGGTGCAATGAAACTGTCCAGAACAAACTGGATTCCAGGCAACTGTACACCAACTAATCCTGGTCGCGCAAGTTTACCCTAGCATCTCCATCAACCCTGTATTTCATCCTCCACCCTCCTGGTAATAACAGATAATAGTATCGTCAAGCCACATTGATAATGGTCTAATCAACGCGACTACCCAGGCTATCATTAAACGTCGCCCTCTTCCTACGTTTGTTGAGAGAAGCTGAAACATGTAGAGGACAGCAAAACAACAGTAGAAATAAAACATGGCAGATATTCATTTTCTATTTCAGTTTCAGTTTCCACTCTCGAAATAAATTCCATATCATGCGTATGCACTGATGCCACATATGCCAACTTGATGGAGAAGAGCCAAACTGATCGTGGCATCTTGAGGTCTCACCTAGCACATGTTTTGTTTCCATATCTTATATTTGTATCAAACTGTCATTAAAACAATCTCAGCTACATTGTATTAATGTGTGTGTCTACATTTGTAATATTAAAAGACAAACAAACAAAAAACAAACAAATGAAAAGGGAAATTGATGAAAACACAACAATGTACGCAGTATATAAACGTATCTTCATATTCACATTCATATTCATATTAATTTTTTTTTCTGGATTCACAATGTGAAACTCAGACTGCTCTCCTTTTTGAAAGCGTGTTGATGTACTGCAGCACCAACATTTTTTTCAACCAAGAATTTAAAAAGGCAAGAAAGCCAGTTGGCTTTCGTGGGGAGGGACCTGGGAAATCAACATCTTTCCAATGTTTTATACCAGAGCAGGTGGGCAAAAGCCTGTTCTTCAAGATTTTCAACTTCCATGGGATTTAAAGTGTGTGCAGGCCAGAAGGCACACAGTTTCAAGTCGTTTTTCGTCCCCTTCCGAAGGACTATACGTTCAGTTCGAATTTCCAGTCAAACTGAGGAGACAAGTCAAGGCCTCAATGGAAAACAAACCCTGGAACTGTGAGTTTAGTTACTGGCATGCGAACGTCTGAACCATTCTGCCACTCTCCTCCCTGTCTTATCTCACCAACATCATACATAATCATAATATAAATCACCCTCCCCCCTCCCCGAATCAAAACAACATAGCCTAATCTGCCCACCAATATAATTGCAATAAGGTCTTCATTAGTGGATATTCAAAGACGACCTCCTCAACATACTCCTGGAAACATGTGGAACAAAGAAATCTGGAAGAGGTCCAAGGAAAGCAACAGCATGGTGCATCATGGAGTGCCACTGTGAAGGAGGTCATCAAGGAAAAGACAAGGCTGTAAAGGGGCTGGGTCAATGTTTTTATTGCCTGGACCATCTTGTGGTATCGCATAATGTTATGATGCCAATCTGAATCATTTTCTGCCTTTTTATTTCACAGACCGCTGGACCAGGTGGCAAGGTGAAAAGTTCATCTGTCAGGCTAACAGGCCAGAGTTCATACAATTAGTGCACGTGACACACGCTGTGAATGCATGCACACAGACATACACACACAAACAAAAACACCCACGCACCCTACTCGGTAAAGAAGACGGATGGGGGCAGATGGGGGAGTTGGTACAAACTGAACCCAGAATCGTTTACAGAAAAGAGGATATCGATTCAAATTGATCCATGGGATTTGCTGTGTGTGTGTGTGTGTGTGTGTGTGTGTGTGTGTGTGTGTGTGTGTGTGTGTGTGTGTGTGTGTGGATGTGCGTGCGTGTCTATACGTGCATATGCGCACGTGCATGTGTTTGTTTGTATGTGTGTGTATATGAGAGAAAGGGACAGAGAGGGGGGAGAGATTGTGTTAAGTAAATTGTCCTGACTGTCAATTAAAATATCCTGACTGCAAAGTAAAATGCCCTGCCTGTTAAGTAAAACGTCATGACAGTTAAATGAAATGTCCTGACTGCTAAGGAAAATGTCCTGACTGTTCAATAAAATGTAAAATGTCCTAACTGTCAAGCAAAATATGTAAAATGTCCCGACTAGGATTGGATAGTCGTCATCATCATCATCATCATCACCATCACCATCATTATGTGCTATGTCGCATGGTGTTGGCGATCATTGTCCTCCATATGGATCTATTTTTTGTCGCTGCAATATATCTCCTACCCTTTCTGTCCTCATCCACTCAGCAAAAATGTAATATTTTCTCCCTGGATCTGCCTGGTGTTCTTTTTCCTCTAGATTTCCTGTTGTGGCTTCGTGCTCGAGTTTCTCTTGCCTCATAATTGCCACAATTAAGTATGTCTTGACAATGTATTTCCTTTCTTGTAACCACGTGACGACCAGTTCATGAACAGACGATCGAAAAGCTCACGTAGCAGTTGGTGGTGACTTTTCTGTTGGCATCAGCACAATGAATGAAAATGAACGTGCAGTGTAGTGCTAACGACTGATGCGTCCAAGTTTTTGTGGTGTCTCCATTTTGGAGTACATAGACTGAGTATTGTCATATAATCTAACAGTAATACTATATATAGTCTGTAAGATGTCCATTCTGTCAACTCACCATTCCGACATTTGTTTTGATGTACTGTTTCCTCTTTAAGATTTCTTTACGCGTATTCTTAAACCCCTCCATCCCAAACTCGAGTCTACAAGTGGAAATTAAAAATAATTTACACAATCTAATGATGATGCATTGTTCCCAACAAACTGTAACGGAAGTTTGACACATGAAAACAGCTCATAGTCAGTGTGACATCAGTCCCATAGAACGTAAATCAGATGAGATAGGCCTACATACATAGATGATCGTAATGTAATGCTGGTTTTCATGGACTTCGACAATTTCAGATAGGCCATTACTTCACCAGATCTGTCGCACTTAGCTTATCTGGCAGACTTCTTGAGTTTGTGCAAAACTGTGCTGACAAGGTCTTGAAGTGGAAACGGAAGTAAGGGGGAGGAGAAGGTATGTAGGGTAAACTGATCTAAAAACCAACTGATTTTGGATGCTGTAAAATCCAACTGACGTCTGGATTTGCCTCACAAAATTGAAAATGCAGTCACTACAGTTACCGAAAACGGGGAAAAGATACTGGTTTCGGTTCAGGGATTTAAGGAACAGCCAAGCTTCTAGGATTTAGCCTACCAATGAAAATAAATGGATTTCAAAATGATGATACAGTCACAGTGCGACGCAAAGGGTAACAACCCCAACTTGGCTGCTTCTGGGCACCACGCTTGCCAAAGCGAATTAAGTGATCACTTGCTGACCCCTTTTGTAGCAGCAACATGATCCTGTCCAGAGACAATTGATTCGCTGCTTACAGGCATAAAACATAAATACGAGCTGTAGAAGTTATTTTTACGCTTTGGATCTAAATTGGTTGCTAATGAAAGGCCAGTTTTTGGTCGGTGGATGGGACTTTACATCAGTCATCAGGCTTGAATATCTGAGTGATCTAATTCCCGACCAACTTTCTCTCTATCTCTCTCTCTATCTCTCTCTCTCTCTGTCTCTCTGTCTCTCTCTCTCTCTCTCTCTCTCTCTCTCTCTCTCTCTCTCTCTCTCTCTCTCTCTCTCTCTGTAGGTTGTTCTGTATGTCCACCTCTCTCACTCGTAAACACGCGTGTGTCGTAGTAAAGTGTGTCAGATGGCAGCCACGTAGATCTTGAAAACCTACTTCCACACTGAGGTACTCACCAGTTCATTAAAACATGTATATATATATAACTTATAAGCAACAGGAAGGGATGTCGATCGTTTGCAGACGCAGTAGACAGGGAAACACCGATGAAAATCAACAAAGCATGTATTGTTCAACAGAAAATGACTCTTTTTGTTGCCTTTGAGTTTGATTGATCATTTACACATGACATGTACAATACTATCATAATACAATTACTATCGTAGCCTGGCATCAACCAGGCTTGAGAAATAGACACCTGTGATGTTAGTCAGGAGATTTGAGTAATACTGTCAATGGTTTATCTGTAAAGTGGTCAAATATTTTTCTTTCTTCTGCGAAATTGTCGGCTGTTTTTTAGGCTGTTGAGAACTCGTAGCACATGGCGAAACTTCGGGAAGGGGGATACGCTTTCAAAAATAGCAGAGGCTGGTGAAGCCTGCTGTCTTGTGTCACTGTGAAGTCAGTTAAAACTGAGCAGGCATCCACAAACTTTCAGACTATTTCAGATCAAAGAAGCACCAGATGAGGCAGAAAACTGCAAAGAACCTTGAAGCTGGTCAGTGTAGGTTGTTGTATAATGTTTGTTGGAGCATTCATATCAGAAAAAAATTATTTTTCTTGAAATCTGACACCAGTGTCACCGTAGTGAGTGTGTATGAATTATTTGCTTCAGTACAAAGGATCTTAAACAAGCCATAAAGTTGTAACAGATAGTGTCAGATTACACTATTTTGCTCTATTTTCAAAAAGAATTTCCGGGGGAGCATGAATATCATGTGCTGTGTGTCATCTAACAATTGCCTTCGTCTGACTGGATGTGGTTAAAAAAAAGAATTAAAAAAAAGACTGATATACTAATGTATATGCAAAATCTTTTGAAGCTTTTTTTTTTTAATCCTTCATCTGGAGGTATGCTTTTTCAAATGGCCTGTTTCAACATTTTGGCTCTATTACTTTTAATTAGATATTGAAATGATCCGAAAAAAAATTGTAGATTTGAAAAATGCACATATATATCTCAAATATCCAAAACTCAGGTTAGTGCTGTGCTAGCACATGTTACCAAGTGCCTCTTCCAATTGTAGATTTTCCTTAAGTCAATCTGTTTAGTTCATTTGTTAGGATTGATATTTGTGTACATGTATTAACTGTATTTTTGGCTCTAAGGAGATGTGCAGAAGCAGTGTGTGGTATTTTAGGTCAGTGTTTAGATGTGTATGTTTTGGTGTACTTAATTATGTTTATGCATTGTATTTGTTTTTTTGTTGTTTTAAACCCCTTGGTGATAAATTGGGCAGAATGGTCAACATCAGAGGTCTTGAAGTATGTGTTTTAATGCATTGAGATATGTACTTTATTTTCTTTGCCAATTTTTCAGGGTCAAGGAGGTGATGTGTATATTTTGAGACAGTTATTGCTTAGGTATGGTTCTGTGTAGTTGGCTAGGCTTAATTTGAAGAAAAAATCCTAATAGTAATAGTTTGAGTTAGACACACACAGTACTTCTCTGTTGGTCTACCAGGTCTTGCTTGAACAGCCTTTTTGTGTAATGTTTTTCCCCTTAGCTTTCTGATCATTTTTGGATGCATGTGTTTGCATTGTTTTGCTCACACTGTGCAGGCCATATGTTGCTACACTGTTTACATACTCCATATTTAGTGGGCAGGCATGCTTAGTGTTTTTTGCATTAGCATAAGGCAGCCACTGACATGTCTTGCAGGATCTTTAAGATGTATGCATGGGTATAGCACTGAGCATGTTTAGGCACTGGCAGGTCAGCACATATGTTGACCTAGGACATCAGAAAAATCTCTATCCCTTACCCTTCTGGTGGAGGCATCTATGAGGATCAAACCCACGACCTTCCCATTGGAAATCCAGTATTTACCCATCTGATTATCATGCACATCAACCTAAATATGACAATTAATTTGTCATTTGAAACTGATTATTAATGCTGGCAAATTTTGTTTCTTAACCATTTGTAATTGTCGATCATTTGTTTGAGTTGACAGTTGTATTTTACCTGTTTCAGGTAAAGGGTTCAAGCAGAAGGATGATGATGGACTGGCTTCATTGATGTATGCTGCCCAGTTGGATACCATGCCCCGTTGGATACCAAACAAGATATTTATATTTTGTATATTTATTTACATATCCCAAAATATAGAAATGTTAAACAAAAGTCATCTGTTATGTTATGTATTTATTCACTCATTTATTGAATTTACAGCGCTTTATACTTTTTGCAGTTTAAAGTTTCTTGAGCTAAAATGCGAGTTTAAGTTTAGGAAATATTTATTGGATTTTGTGCTTGACAATTTGTCCTTATTTCCAGGTTCAGGTTTTGAAATAAGAAACTTGTATTTTCTGGTAAGTGGTATGATATTCAGATTTCTGCTTTTAGGGGACAAGTACTTGTATTTTCTATAATAATACTCATATTTCTGCATTTAGGGGATACATATATTTTCTGTGATGATACTCAGATTTCAGAATTTAGTGGATGAGTACATGTTTTGTTTTGTTTTTTTTGGGGGGATAATAATCAGATTTCTGCAATACGGGGATAGGTACATATATTATGTAAAAATACTCAGATTTCTGCACTTAGGTTATTGTGATGAGTTTTGCATTTATGGGATAAGTACATGTATTTTTTTTCTGAAAATACTTAGATTTTTTGCATTTTGGAGGTAAATATTTGTATTTTCTATGATGATACTTTGCATTTAAAGGATAAGTGCTAGCACTTCCTGCGATTATATCCAGATTTCTGCATTTAGGGGATAAATAAATACATGTACTCTTTGTCGTCATATTCA
This sequence comes from Monoplex corrugatus, assembly GCA_030674185.1. Classification (NCBI taxonomy): domain Eukaryota; kingdom Metazoa; phylum Mollusca; class Gastropoda; order Littorinimorpha; family Ranellidae; genus Monoplex; species Monoplex corrugatus. Next base: position 41,921,647 of record CM060314.1, on the reverse strand, counting down.
GATTTTTGCATTTAGGGGATAACTACATGTACTTTCTGTGGTCATATTCAGCTTTCTGCATTTAGTGAATAACTAAGTGTATTTTCCATGGTCAGTTTCAGATTACTGCATTTAGGGGATAACTGCATGTACTTTCTGTGGTCATATTCAGATTTCTGCATTTAGGGATAACTGCATGTACCTTTTGTGGTCATATACAGATTTCTGCATTTAGGTATAAACTACATGAACTTTTTGTGTTCATATTGAAATTCCAGCATAAATGGGATAAGTACTTAAACTTCTGTGGTCATATTCAGATCTCTGCATTTAGGGGATAACTACATGTACTTCCTGTGGTCATATTCGGATCTCTGTCTTAGGGGATAATTACTTCTACTTCACGTGGTCATATTGAATTTTTTAATTTAAGGGATAATTAAGTGTACTTTCTGTGGTCATATTCAGACTTCTGCTGTGTTTAGGGGGAAAAGTTCTGCACATACTTTCAGTGGTCATATTCAGATTTCTGCATTTAGGGAATAACTACATGTTCTCCCAGTGGTCATATTCTGATTTCTGCAATTAGGAGATAACTACATGTACTTACTTTGGTCATGTTTAGATTTCTGCATTTTGGGGATAACTTCCTGTGGTCATATTCAAATTTCTGCATTTAACGGATGCGTACATGTTCTTTCTGTGATCATATTCAGATTTTTTTTTTTTTTGGTATTAAAGGGATAACTAAATGTACTTTTCTGTGATCATGTTCAGATTTCTTTGTTTAGGGGATAACTACACATACTTTCTGTGCTCATATTCAGATTTTTGCATTTAGGGAATAAATGTGTGTACTTTCTGTGGTCATATTTAGATCTATTTCTGCATTTAGGGTATAACAACATGTACTTTCTGTGGTCGTATTGAGATTTCTGCATTTAGGGGATAATTACTTGTACTTCCTGTGGTCATATTCAGATTTTTGTGTGTTAGGGGATAAGTGTGTGTTCTCCTTGTCATGTTGAGACTTTTGCATTTAGAGGTACCAACATGTACTTCCTGTGGTCATGTTTAGATTTCTGCATTTGGGGGATAACTACATGTACTTTCAGTGGTAATATTTAGATTTCTGCATTTAGGGGATAACAACATGCACTTTCTGTGGTCATATTTAGATTTCTGTTTAGGGGATAAGTACATGTTCTCCGTATGGTCATATTGAGATATGTGCATTTAGGGGATGACTACATGTACTTTCCTGTGATCATATTCAGATATCTGCATTTGGATATTACTACATGAACTTTCTGTGTCCTGTTAAGATTGTTGCGTTTGCGGGATAACTAATTGTGCTTTCACTAGTTTCAGTGGTCATAATCAGATAGGATATATAAGGCATTAATAATTCCTTTCCATTAAAAAAATCCACATTGCTCTTCTGCTATTTCTGTTTTGATTCTATTCCTTATCTTTATCATGTTTCTATTCCTTATCTTTATCATGATTACTCTTAATAGAATCTTTGTCACATGCCTGATCAAATTTCAGATTGCAGATGAAAAAATTTGGAAATTTAATTGGAAAAGTGTGTTTTGAAATGGAGACCTGATAACCATATTGTATAAAATTATTAAAAGTGTCTTCTTATCTAAACATAAACAGAATATATAAAAGTAGAGATCAGTATGATGAAGAAGCCCGATAATCAATTTGCAATCATAGAACATGTATGTTTTTGTTAAACTGTAAATATTGATTAAAATTCTGGTGACTGAAATTTTTCCCTGTGAAGTCATGAAATTGAATCAGATGTCATGAAATAAAAACAGGTTTATTTAGTAAAGCATTGTTTTTGGGTGTCAGCATTTAAAAAAGTAAAACAGTAAAACATGAAGATTTCATGATATTCGTTACATAAAAGCAAAATAAGAATCTGCCTAATGAAAACATGGAGGTGGTCTTAGTAATTGATCCCTGTCATGTCAAAGACAGAGGAACATATTAAATCACCCCACCTTTTTTTTACAGTTGGAGTAAAGTGTTTAATCAGAAAGGGAGAAAAGTGTGCCTTCCCCCACCTCCACCGCCTACCCTTTACACCAGATGGAGGGAAATTTTGTTTGATGTATTTGGATATGGTGACAAAACTGATTCTGAGAAGAAAATGGTGTGTGTGTGTCCTTGTGTATGCGTGTGTGTGTGTGTTTCAGCATGAGTGTTCTGTGTGTTGTTTTGTTAACATTGCTATGTTTAGAGAGAGAGAGAGGGTGTGTGTGTGTGTGTTTGTATTCTCATTTGCCCCCTTTTTTTTACTCATTGGTTTTAGGGCATGTGTGTCGTGAATGTGTGACTTTTTTCTTTCTTCTTTTTTTTTTTCTGAAGATACTATTGTGTGTGTGTGTGTGTGTGTGTGTTTGTGTATGTGTTGAGAGGGTGGGGGTAATTGGTGATAATGACAAATTGATTTTGAAATGAAAGAGAGTGTGTGTGTGTGATGTGGTTTTTCTTCTTTTTTTTTGTCGCTTCTGGGTGGGTTTGGTTGTGTGTGTGTGTCACTGTGTGTGTGTATGTGTGTGTGTGTGTGTGGTGTGTGTGTGTGTGTGTGTGTGTGTGTGTGTGTGTGTGTGTGTGTGTGTGTGTATGTGTGTGTGTGTGTGTGTGTGTGCTTTAGCGTGTTTTGTTATTCACATTAAACTTTGTGTGTGCATCTGTGTGTGTGCTCCCCCCCATAGGGATGCCAGGGGCTCTTTCAGTATAAATAGTATCCCCACCTTCTGGAAATTCTGTGCTAGAAATTTCCTCTTTTCTGTCACTCTCTTTGTTACTTCCTTGTTCCTTTGCTTTCTGTCATTTCTTCCTATCATTTTCTGCCTTGCTGGTCCATTCACCTGTATCATGTATGTGTCCCAAAACTCTTGTGTACTTTTTCTGAGTATTGATAATTGGGTACATGTGTAAAGTGAATTTTTGGGTCTGGGGAAATGAGATATGCGGAAGCAATTTTAGGTAATTTAGGCCCATTTTTATACATGTTTTAGTGTCCTTAAGTTTATTTAGACTTGTATTCAAGTATGTTTTGTAAAACCCCTGTGTGATAAATTGGATGGAGTGGTCAGTGCTTTGGGCGTCTCATTAGAGTATGCGCGCATATGCATTGATATGTGTGCTTAATTTTCTTCTTTTTTTTTTTATTTCTTGAACTTGAAGTATTGTATATGTTTTGAAATGATTATAGCCCTGATATGGCTCTGTGCAGTTGGCTGGGCTTTAAACAACAATAACAATAACGGTGTGTGTGTGTGTTTCAACATGAGTGTTCTGTGTGTTTTGTTTTGTGTTTTGTTTTGTTAATATTGCTGTGTTTAGAGAGAGAGAGTATGTGTGTGTGTGTGTGTGTGTGTGTGTGTGTGTGTGTGTGTGTGTGTGTGTGGTGTGTGTGTGTGTGTGTGTGTGTGTGTGTGTGTTCTCATTTGCTCCCCCCCCCCCTTTTTTTTTTTTGATTCACTTGTTGGTTTTAGGGCATGTGTGTCATGAGTGTGTGACTTTTTTCTTTCTTCTTTTTTCCTAAAGATACTTCTGTGTGTGTGTGTGTGTGTGTGTGTGTGTGTGTGTGTGTGTGTGTGTGTGTGTGTGTGTTTGTTTGTGTGTGAGTGTGTGTGTGGGTGTGTGTGGGTGTGTGTGGGTAATTGGTGATAATGACAAATTGATTTTGAAATGAAAGAGTGTGTGTGTCACTGTGTGTGACATGTGTTTTTTTGCTTCTGGGTTTGGTTTGGTTTGGTTTTGTGTGAGAAAGAGAGAGAGTGTGTGTGTGTGTGTGTGTGTGTTGGTGTTGGTGTTTTGTTATTCATAATATCAAAGTTTGTATGTGCATCTGTGTGTGTGTGCTCTATCCCGTTGGATGCCGGGGGCTCTTTCAGTATACATAGTATCCCCACCTTCTGGAAATTCTGTGCTAGAAATTTCCTCATTTCTTTGTTTCTTCCTTGTTCTTTTGCTTTCTGTCATTTCTTCATATATTTTTCTGCCCTGCTGGTCCATTCACCAGAATGTGTTCCGTAAACTCTTGTGTACTTTTTCTGAGTTTTGATAACTAGGTGCTTGTATGAAGGGCATTTTTGGTTCTAGGGAAATGAGATGTGTGGAAGCAATTTTAGGTAATTTATATACTTGTTTTAGTGTCCTTAAGTTATACTTAAATTTGTATTCAAGTATGTTTTTTACATCCCCTGTGTGATAAATTGGATGGAGTGCTCAATGCTTAGGGCATCTCATTAGAGTAAGTGCGCAGATGCGTTGATATGCATTATGTGTGTTTAATTTTCTTTCTTTTTTTTTCTTTCTTTTTCTTTCTTGAAGTATTATGTATGTATGTTTTGAAACTATTATAGGCCTGATATGGGTCTGCGCAGTTGGTTGGGCTTTAAACAAAAATAACAATGTCATTGCGTGTGTGTAGACGTGCATGTGTGTATATTTGCATGTTGGGGGAGGGGGGGGGGTCCTTTTTTGTTTGTTTGCTTTGGGATGGTGTTTTTATTTTTATTTGTGGGTGTTTTGTTATTGATATTAAAGAGAGAGTATGTGTATAATGTGTACGTGTGTGTGTTGTGTGTGTGTGTGTGTGTGTGTGTGTGTGTGTGTTTCCTGTGATTGTGACTGCCTGTAAAAAGCTGTGAGGGGTATGTGTTGATTTTCATATCAGCATGATTCTGGTGGACCTTATGTTAAAGTGTTTGTGGGGGAGAGAGTCTGCATATCATTATCGTTGATGTTATCATCATCATGATTATATTATTCAATTTATTGTCATTGTTGCTGTAATGATGATGATGATTGATGACATCATGATTATGATTGATGAATGAAGATGATGATATCATCCCCTGATCCTCCTCATCATAATCATTATTTTTATCATTTACCCCCATGTTTTCCTCTAAAGAGTTGAAACAAAGTAAGTGTGGGTAACTGGAGACAGGTTAATATCAAACTGAGACAGATATGCAAGTTTGTGTTTCGAGAGGGTGGGTAAACAAACTGATTGTGAGATGAAACTGGGCAAAGTGTTAGTGTGGGTAGGTGTGTGTGTGTGCATGTGTGTGTGTGTGATATGTTTTGTTTGTTTTGTTTTGTTTTGTTTTTTGTTTTTGCAAGCATTTTGTTATGTATATGAAAGTGTGTATGCTTGTGTGTGTGTGTGTGTGTGTGTGTGTGTGGTGTGTGTGTGTGCGTGTGTGTGTGTGTGTGTGCGCTCATGTACATGTTTATATGCATGTGTGTGTGTGTTTGGTGTTTTCATTTATTTATTTTTTTTTTTTTTGAGGGCAGGTAATTTTCATTGGTATTTTGGTATTGTGTGAGTATTTTGGTATTAAAGTGTGTGTATGTGTGTGTGTCACTCTGTGTGTGTGTGTGTGTGTGTGTGTCACTCTGTGTGTGTGTGTGTGTGTGTGTGCACTCTGTGTGTGTGTGTGTGTGTGTGTGTGTGTGTGTGTGTGTGTGTGTGTGTGTGTGTGTGTGTGTGTGTCCTGTGATTGTGACAGCCTGTAATAAACTGTGAGGGGTCTGTGTTGATTTTCATATCAGTGTGATTCTGGTGGACTTTGAGTTAAGATGTTTATAGGGGAGAGAGTCTGTATATCATTATTAATATTATTGATATTATCATCATGATGATTATATTATTCTTATTGTTACTGTTATGATGATGATAACGGTGTTACGAAATTTTAAAAAAATCATTTGTTGAAGTATTGTGTATGTTTTGAAATGATTATAGCCCTGATTTGGCTCTGTGCAGTCAGCTGGGCTTTAAACAAAGATAACAATAACATTAACAGTGTGTGTAAGTGTGCATGCAGTAGTGTTTTTATGTTGTTTTTTGTTCGTTTGCTTTGTGGTGGTATTTTTTTCATGTGTGGATATTTTGTTAATGATATTAAAGAGAGAGAGAGATTGTGTGTGTGTATGTGTGTGTGTGTGTGTGTGTGTGTGTGTGTGTGTGTGTGTGTGTGTGTGTGTGTGTGTGTGTGTGTGTGTGTGTGTGTGTGTTTCAGCATGAGTGTTTTTTGTTTTGTTTAGAGAGAGAGAGAGATTGTGTGTGTGTGTGTGTGTGTGTGTGTGTGTGTGTGTGTGTGTGTGTGTGTGTGTGTGTGTGTGTGTGTGTGTGTGTGTGTGTGTATTTCAGCATGAGTGTTTTTTGCTCTGTTTAGAGAGAGAGTGGTGTGTGTGTGTTTGTGTGTGTGTGTGTATTCTCATTTGCTCCCCCCCCCCCTTTTTATTTTCAAATTTTTTTTTTTTTATTTACTTGTTGGTTTTAGGGCATGTGTATCATGAAAGTGTGACTTTTTCCTTCTGCTTTTTTTCTAAAGATTCTACTGGGGTGTGTGTGTGTGTGTTGTGTGTGTGTGTGTGTGTGTGTGTGTGTGTGTGTGTGTGTGTGTGTGTGTGTTGTGTGTGTGTGTGTGTGTGTGTGTGTGTGTGTGTGTGTGTTTTGAGAGGGTGGGGGTAATTGATGATAATGTCAAATTGATTTTGAAATGAAATAGTGTGTGTGTGTGATGTGTGTTTTTGTTTGTTTGTTCGTTTGTTCGTTTCTGGTTTGGGTTTGTTTTTTTGTTTGTTTGTGTGTGTATGTGTGTGGTTTGCTTATTGTGTGTGTGTGTGTATGTGTGTGGTTTACTTATTTATTTTTTTCCCAAGTGTTATCCATATTAAAGTTTGCATGTGCATCTATGTGTATGCTCCCCCTGTGGGGACACCGGGGGCTCTTTCAGTATAAATAGTATCCCCACCTTCTGGAAATTCTATGCTAGAAATTTCCTCTTTTCTATCACTCTCTTTGTTACTTCCTTGTTCTTTTGCTTTCTGTCATTTCTTCCTGTCATTTTCTGCCTTGCTGGTCCATTCACCTGTATGTGTTTGATAAAGTCTTGTGTACTTTTTCTGAGTATTGATAATTGTGTACATGTGTGAAGTGCATTTTTGGTTCTAGGGAAATGAGATGAGTGGAAGCAAGTTTAGGTAATTTAGGCCCATTTTTATATGTTTTAGTGTCCTTAAGTAATATTTGAATTTGTATTCAAGTATGTTTTTTAAATCCCCAAAATAATAATAACAGTGTGTGTGTGTGTGTGTGCACGCGAGCTTGTGTGCATATTTGTGGATTTTTTATTTTTGTTTGTTTGTTTTCTTTAGGGTGGTGTTTTTATTTTTATTTGTGGGTGTTTTATTATTGATATTCAAGAGAGAGTGTGTGTATGTGTGCATGCTTGTGTGTGTTCCCTGTGATTGTGACTGCCTGTAAAAAGCTGTGAGGGGTATGTGTTGATTTTCATATCAGCGTGGTTGTGGTGGACTTCGTGTGTAAAGGTGTTTGTAGGGGAGAGAGTCTGCACATCATTATCATTGATATTATCATCATCATGATTATATTATTTTCATTGTTGCTGTAATGATGATGATTGATGAATAATGATGTTGGATGATGATGTTGATGATGATGATCATCATCATCCTGCGATCATCCTCCTCAATATCATCATCATCATTATTTTTATCATTTCCCCCCATGTTTCCCTCAAAGAGTTGAAAGAAAGTGAGTGTGGGTAACGAGACAGGTTAATATCAAATTGAGACAGGATATGCAAGTCTGGGATTGACCAAGGAAGACTGTGTGTGAGAATACATTACATGTATGTTTTCTCGGCAATTTGTAGATGGATCTATACGCCTTGTATGTTCACAGACAGCTGACAGAAAGCTGTAGAATGTACTGAGTTCGATCACACACGTACCTGCCATTGGTCCGTTTAAGGACAGCAGTTGAATGTTTAATGTTAGATCATATACCTACCAATGGTATATGATCTAACATTATACATTCAACGGCTGTTTGAAGACTAACTGTTGAATGCCTTTTAGTTTTAGACCACAACCAGTTCTGTGTGGTTAGAGTTCAGATACAAAAATACTTCATTAATTTTATAAGAGAAATTAAAATGGATGAAACGTCTTTTGCTGATGTCAGAAAAAAGATTGGTCATTGACCAATTCTTGTGTGTGCGTGTGTGTGTGTGTGTGTGTGTGTGTGTGTGTGTGTGTGTGTGTGTGTGTGTGTGTGTGTGTGTGTGTGCGTGTGTGTGTGTCTGTGTGTGTCTGTGTGTTGTATTGTTTTGGTTCTTGTTTGTTTGTTTGTTTGTTTGTTTTTATTATTAATATTGCAATACTTACAGACACAGAGAGAAAGTGTGTGTGTGTTGCCTGTTTATTTACTTCTTTTTGTGCAATTGTGTCATGAATGTGGCTTTTTTTTTTCTTTTTTTTTTCTTCTTAAGGTATTTGTGTGTGTGTGTTTTGAGAGGGAGGGGGTAATTGGTGATAATGACAAATTGATTGTGAGATGAAAGTGGGCAAAGTGTGGTGGGTGTATGTGTGTGTGATATGTGGTTTTTGTTTTTTTGTTTTTGCAAGTGTTTTGTTATCTATATTAATTATTACAGTGTGTATGCTTGTGTGTGTCTGCATGCACGTATGTCCTTGTATGCATGTGTGTGTGGTTTTGTCCTTAAAAAGCTGTGAGGGGCATGTGTTGATTTTCATATCAATATGATTCTGGTGGACTTTGTGTTAAGATGTTTGAAGGGGAGAGAGTCTGTATATCATTATTATTGATATTATCATCATCATGATTATATTATTCTTATTGTTATTATTAGTATGATGATAATGGTGCTACAAAATTTTGTTGTAGTAGCCAAAATCCCCCGTGGGGATGCCGGAAGCTCTTTCAGTATAAATAGTAGTCCCCACCTTCTGGAAATTCTGTGCTAGAAATTTCCTCTTTCTGTCACTCTCTTTGTTCCTTCCTTATTCCTTTGCTTTTGTCATTTCTTCCTATCATTTTCTGCCTTGCTGGTCCATTCACCTGTATGTGTTCATAAAGTCTTTCATACTTTCTCCTAGGATTGATCATTAGGTACACTTATTAAGTACATTTTTTGGCTCTAGGGAAATGAGATATGCTGATAAAATATCAGGTAATTTAGGCCCGTTTTTATATATGCTTTACTGTCCTTAGTTATGTTTAAGTTTGTATTCAGATAGGTTTTTTTAAATCCTGTCTGTGATAAATTGGACGGAGTGCTCTACGACAGGGGATGTGCGTGAATGCATTGATATGTGTACTTAATTTTCTTTTCCTTTTTTCCTGTTGAAGTATTGTATATGTTATGAAAAGGTTATAGCCCTGATATGGTTCTACGCAGTTGGCTGGACTTTAAACAATAACAATAAAGTAGACAGAAAATTGTCAGATTAGGAACTCCAGCAGATTGGTTTGTGATGTGCAGAACCACAGACACTGGTTACATAGTATTGTAATGTTTTCCATAGACTTCAGTAAGCTTGTAATATGCAACTAGTATCAGGGCAATAGGTTTTATACCTCATCATTGAAACTTGTCTAAGAGTGCATTACCTCTTGTCAGAACGTTAACAAGATGAAAGCAAAGGGGTGTCGCCATAATGACCAGAAGTTTTCAGTCCCTGTTATTGAAGTGTTCACAAGGTTCACAAATAGCGATTTCACAGTAAACATTGCCCACTTCCTGGCCCACCAAGCTCTTGGTCGTCTTGACAGTGATGCAACATGACATACAGAAAGCCAGCCTACTGTAGGTGGCAGTGCACTCAGAAAGGAGTGCGACTACTTTCAGGCTGGCTGCATGATGGGATGAATTAGTGCCGTTGATGATGTGATGTCCACCAAGTGCCTAGGGCACTACAGGTGGCTTCATTCTTGGAGGGGAGTGATTGGTTTTGTGATGGGAACAATGAAGTACTGGCTTGACATGTTGTGACATCTGTCAAGAGCCTCGCACACTGTAGGTGGTAGTACACTCAAATTGGGAGTGCGACTACCTTCAGGATGGTTGCTTGATGGGAGCAGTCCAGTACTGATCAACAAATGACATGATGTCCAACAAAAGCACAGCACACTGTGGGTGGCAGTACACTCAAGATGGGAGTGCGACTACCTTCAGGTGGTTGCTTGATGGAAGCAGTCCAGTACTGATCAAGAAATGACATGATATCCAACAAAAGCACAGCACACTGTAGGTGGCAGCACACTCAAGATGAAAGTGTCACTGCATTCAGACTGCTTTTGTTGTGGCAGTAGTCTAGTGTGGGTGACAGCACACTTGTAAGAAAGTGACCTCAGCCTCAGGCTGGTCTGGTGGTCCACATAGGACTTTGCTGACATTTTGAGTGTGCAGCACTTCATTGTTGGGTCAGAACATGACTATGGTGGGCCATTTGGAAATAGTAGGTTATGGAGATGGAAAGAAGGCCCTCTTTGCTTTCATAGTGTATTTATAGGTTTGTGCTAGGTCAGGTGGAAAAAGTGAGAGAGGAAATGAAAAATAACAGAACAGAAAAAAAGAGGAGAAGAAGGAAAAGTTCTGTATGTTAGTGATAGGACAATGTAGTCCGTAAAAGAACAAAAAGATAGAAAGCAGCAGCAGCAACAATGACTAACACATGCCTTTGACAATTACAGTATCAGTTTTGTGTGCATGTGTGGAGTGGGTGTGACCGTGCTGATTAAAAGAAAAGAAAAAGAAAAAACATCAAAAGAAAAAAGAGGAAAAAAATCAAAAAAATCAAGAGGCATAAAAGAAAGGGTTGGGGGAAAAAAAGGGGGGGATGAAAAAAAAAAAAGAAAGAAAAAGAAAAAAAGAAAAAGAGAAAAGAAAGAAAAAAAAGGAAAAAAGCATAAAAGGGTGATATCCAGTTATGACAAAATGGACTGTATTGTGTTGACCACATACCTGTTTCTAGAATGATCTTCGATGTTCATGACTCACTGCCAGCAGCATGGGACATCTACAGTGTGATATTGTGACGGTGTGTCATTGTGATCTTCACCCTTTGACACTGTGTGCCGTTAACAATGTCAAAAAACTTGCAGTCACATGTAGTTGTCATCATGATCTTCACTGTTTCATCAAGAATTGTTTACAACACTTGTTGGAAAATGACACTTGGCATAAACAGTTTCAGTGTTCACTGGATCATTGACAAGAATGAGAGACATGAAGCATCAATAATGTGATCTTCACTGCTTCATGGTGGATTGTTTGAAATGTGAAGTGACAACACAATTATTGTGATCTTCAGTGTGTCATAAGCGGTGGATATGCAGGTAGTGTTGGAAGGCTGAACTGGTGTGCTCCATGAACAGTTTTGGTTGTTGGACAAAAGGCCATGTGGAGAAGATGATTGAAAAGACCTCACATTTGACACAGGCAATGAAAACTCCTTATCACATACTTGCAGTGATTTTTGAAGTGGATCTGTAGTGTCATGGGGCACTACTTTTCCTGGAATGACAGACTAGGGGACCACTTTCCTGGTAGTGGAGGCCCTTATGATTAATGTGTGGTGTGAAAAACACAGGTTCCTGAGAACAGATGATCCCGTGTTTTATTTTATGGCACTGTCTGAAAGCCTCAAGTTCCAGGGAATGAATGGCCCTGTGTTTTACGGTGGTGTTGAAGGCCTCGAAATCCTGGGAACAAATGACCTTGTGTTTTATGGCAGTGTGAAAAGGATTTTAGTTCCAGGAAACAAATGACCTGTGTTTTTTGGCTGTGTGTGAAGGCCTGAAGTTCCTGGGAACAAATGACCTTGTGTTTTATGGCTGTGTGTGAAGGCTTGAAGTTCCTGGGAATGAATGGCCCTGTGTTTTATGGCGGTGTGTAAAGACCTGAAGTTCCTGGGAATAAATGGCCCTGTGTTTTATGGCGGTGTGTGAAGGCCTGAGTTCCTGGGAATGAAATGGCCCTGTGTTTTATGGCGGTGTGTGAAGGCTTGAAGTTCCTGGGAAGAATGGCCCTGTGTTTTATGGCAGTGTGTGAAGGCCTGAAGTTCCTGGGAATGAATGACCTTGTGTTTTTTGGCTGTGTGTGAAGGCTTGAAGTTCCTGGGAAGAATGGCCCTGTGTTTTATGGCGGTGTGTGAAGGCCTGAAGTTCCTGGAATGAATGGCCCTGTGTTTTATGGCGGTGTGTGAAGGCTTGAAGTTCCTGGGAACAAATGACCTTGTGTTTTATGGCGGTGTGTGAAGGCCTGAAGTTCCTGGGAATAAATGGCCCTGTGTTTTATGGCGGTGTGTGAAGGCCTGAAGTTCCTGGGAATGAATGGCCCTGTGTTTTATGGCGGTGTGTAAAGACCTGAAGTTCCTGGGAACAAATGGCCCTTGTGTTTTATGGCATATGTGAAGGCCTGAAGTTCCTGGAATGAATCATTGAATGGTCCTGTGTTTTATGGCAGTGTGTGAAGGCCTGAAATTCCTGGGAATGAATGGCCCTTTGTTTTATGGCGGTGTGTGAAGGTCTGAAATTCCTGGAATGAATGCCCTTTGTTTTATGGCAGTTGTGAAGCTGAAATTCTGGAATAAATGGCCCTGTGTTTTATGGCGGTGTGTGAAGGTCTGAAATTCCTGGGAATAAATGGCCCTGTGTTTTATGGCGGTGTGTGAAGGTCTGAAATTCCTGGGAATAAATGGCCCTGTGTTTTATGGCGGTGTGTGAAGGTCTGAAATTCCTGGGAATAAATGGCCCTGTGTTTTATAGGCGGTGTGTGAAGGTCTGAAATTCCTGGGAATGAATGGCCCTGTGTTTTATGGCAATGTGAGGACTTTAGTTCCTGGGAACGAATGACCAAGTGTATTATGGCAATGTGTGGAGGATTTGAGTTCCTGAGAATGGATAAATCATGCTTCATGATTGTGAATGTTTTAAGCTGAGGGATGTTTGGCTGCGTAAGTCCTTGTACATTGTGATGTTGAGCATGTAGAATTGTGTTGAAAGCATGTATGTTGTGTGTATCAACCATTTTGTGTTAGTGTGAGATGTGTGAGTGATGAATGAGTTGGGTTTTTTTTTTCTTTTTTCTTGTTTTTTGTGTGCTAGTTATATATATGTATAGTGGAATGGGGGCTGTGTTTGTGTTGATACTGGCACAAAAATTGTGTGTGTGTGTGTGTGTGTGTGTGTGTGTGTGTGTGTGTGTGTGTGTGTGTGTGTGTGTGTGTGTGTTGTGTGTGGTTTGGTGTACATGTGCACAAATACACTGATTTTTCTTCTGATGAATCTGCATTTTGAAAAAGTACAAGGAAATTTCTTTAAATTATAGAATAATATGTGAGACAAAAACCAGAAAGAGAGAAAAGGATAAAGGAATTCTACATGATACAAATAGTGAAGTAAGAATTTAAAATAGAAAACAAGGAATGCTTTCTTAATCAAGAAATTAGACAAGAATCAAACAACAACAACAGAAAGTTAAAAGGAAAACCCCTTTACATATAAATAAAAAAGAGAAAGAGAAGAAGAAAAATTCACAGGCTTTAAACCTACAAGAACGACTATTCAGAAATATTTAGTTTGGAAAGATACGTGAATGAGCATGCAATATGAAAAAGTACAAGGAATTCTCCTTAACACAGGAAAAGAAAAAAAGTGACACAAAAAACTAAAGCAGAGAAATGGTCTGGCTTCAAGCATAGTGAAAAATAAAGGACAGCTCACAATTCATGTAGGAAAAAGATTTGTTGTGCCCGCCTCTTTGTTTTAAAAAAACAACAACAACAACAAAATAGTGATAACAACAATGAAAACAAAAAACATAGAAAAGGATAGTGGGTGTTGACATTGTTAGCAAAAAATGTTCACTTGACAAAGATGGAAATTAAAAGGTTCAGAGTTCCATCAGTATCCTCACTCATGTAAGAAACTTCTTTTTTCATTTCATAGTCTGTCAGTCATTAGTTTACCTGTTTGACTTTAAAGTTACTTATATTGTTCCCCATGTTAGTGTTGTTCCATAAGTTACTGTTGTTCTTCAAGTTACAGCTACCCAAGTTACTGTTGTTGTCCAGGTTATCATTGTTCTCCACATTACTGTTCATATTACTTGTTCTCCAGTTTATTGTTGTTCTCCATGTTACTGTTGTTCTCCATGTTACTGTTGTTCTCCAGGTTACTATGGTTTTCCAGGTTACTGTTCTCCATATTACTGTTCTTCTCAGTCTAAGTTACTGTTCATCTCTAAGTTACTGTGGTTCTCCGGGTTACTATGGTACTCCAGGTTACTGTTGTTCTCTGAGTTACTGTTGTTCTCAAGGTTACTGTTGTTCTCCAGGTTACTGTTGTTCTCTGAGTTACTGTTGTTCTCAAGGTTACTGTTGTTCTCTAAGTTACACTTGTTCTCCAGGTTACTGTTGTTCTGTAGGTTACTGTGGTTCCCAAGGTTACCGTAGTTCTCCATATTACTGTTGTTCTCAAGGTTACCATGGTTCTCCAGGGTACTGTAGTTCTCCAGGTTACTGTTGTTCTGTGGGTTACTGTGATTCCCCAGGTTACTGTTGTTCTCCATATTACTGTTGTTCTGTAGATTACTGTGGTCCCCCAGGTTACTGCAGTTCTCCAGGTTACTGTTATTCTCAAGGTTACTGTGGTTCTCCATATTACTGTTGTTCTGTAGATTACTGTGGTCCCCCAGGTTACTGTAGTTCTCCAGGTTACTGTTGTTCTCAAGGTTACTGTGGTTCTCCAGGGTACTGTTGTTCTCCAGGGTACTGTTGTTCTCCAGATTAGTTATTACTGTTGTTCTGTAGGTTACTGTGGTTCCCCACGTTACTGTAGTTCTCCAGGTTACTATTGTTCTCTAGGTTACTGTGGTTCTCCATATTACTGTTGTTCTCCATATTATTGTTGTTCTCTAGGTTACTGTGGTTCCCCAGGTTACTGTAGTTCTCCATATTGCTGTTGTTCTCAAGATTACTGTTGTTCCTCAGGTTACTGTAGTTCTCCATATTACTTTTGTTCTCTAGGTTACCGTTGTTCTCCAGGTTACTGTTGTTCTCCGTATTACTGTTGTTTTCTAGGTTACTGTTGTTCTCCAGGTTACTGTTTTCCATATTACTGTTCTCTAGGTTACTGTTGTTCCCCAGGTTACTGTTGTTCTCCATATTACTGTTGTTCTCTAGGCTACTCTTGTTCTCCAAGTTGCTTTTCAATCATATTCTGTATAGATCAGTTTTAAACTTATGGAAAAAGTTAATTGTAGACTTCGAATGAAAAACTGAAACCACATGTCATTGATCTGACTGAAATCAAGCCAGAGGCAGGCACAAGCCCCCATCATCCTGTCAGAACATCATTCACAAACGTGTGGTCCATAGAAGAGAACTGTTTGAGAGGAGCTGTAATGTATATACACCAACCATAGAGAACTGTTTGAGAGGAGCTGTACTGTACATACACCACATAGAGAACTGTTTGAGAGGAGCTGTACTGTATATACACCAACATAGAGAACTGTTTGAGAGGACCTGTACTGTATATACACCACATAGAGTACTGTTTGAGAGGAGCTGTACTATACATACACCAACCATAGAGAACTGTTTGAGAGAAGCTGTACTATACATACACCAACCATAGAGAACTGTTTGAGAGGAGCTGTACTATACATACACCACATAGAGACTGTTTGAGAGGAGCTGTACTATACATACACCAACCATAGAGAACTGTTTGAGAGGAGCTGTACTGTACATACACCACATAGAGAACTGTTTGAGAGGAGCTGTACTGTACATACACCACATAGAGAACTGTTTGAGAGGAACTGTACTATACATACACCAACCATAGAGAACTGTTTGAGAGGAGCTGTACTGTACATACACCACATAGAGAACTGTTTGAGAGGAGCTGTACTGTACATACACCACATAGAGAACTGTTTGAGAGGAGATGTACTGTACATACTCCACATAGAGAACTGTCTGAGAGGAGCTGTACTGTACATACACCACATAGAGAACTGTCTGAGAGGAGCTGTACTGTACATACACCACATAGAGAACTGTTTGAGAGGAGCTGTACTATGCATACACCACACAGACAACTGTTTGAGAGGAGCTGTACTGTACATACACCAACCATAGAGAACTGTTTGAGAGGAGCTGTACTGTACATACACCAACCATAGAGAACTGTTTGAGAGGAGCTGTACTGTACATACACCACATAGAGAACTGTTTGAGAGGAGCTGTACTATTCATACACCACATAGAGAACTGTTTGAGAGGAGCTGTACTGTACATACACCACATAGACAACTGTTTGAGAGGAGCTGTACTGTACATACAGCACATAGAGAACTGTTTGAGAGGAGTTGTACCATACATACACCACATAGAGAACTGTTTGAGAGGAGTTGTACTGTACATACACCACATAGAGAACTGTTTGAGAGGAGCTGTACTATACGTACACCACATAAACTGAGAGGAGTTGTACTGCACATACACCACATAGAGAACTGTTTGAGAGGAGCTGTACTGCACATACACCACATAGAGAACTGTTTGAGAGGAGCTGTACTGTATATTGGCTACATAGAGAACTGTTTGAGAGGAGCTGTACTGTATATTGGCTACATAGAGAACTGTTTGAGAGGAGCTGTACTGTATATTGGCTACATAGAGAACTGTTTGAGAGGAGCTGTACTGTACATACACTGCATAGAGAACTGTTTGAGAGGAGCTGTACTGTATATTGGCTACATAGAGAACTGTTTGAGAGGAGCTGTACTGTAAATACACTGCATAGAGAACTGTTTGAGAGTAGCTGTACTGTACATACACCACATAGAGAACTGTTTGAGAGGAGCTGTACTGTACATACACCACATAGAGAACTGTTTGAGAGGAGCTGTACCGTACATACACCACATAGACAACTGTTTGAGAGGAGCTGTACTATACATACACCACATAGACAACTGTTTGAGAGGAGCTGTACTGTACATACACCACATAGAGAACTGTTTGAGAGGAGCTGTACTGTACATATACCAACCATAGAGAACTGTTTGAGAGGAGCTGTACTGTACATACACCACATAGACAACTGTTTGAGAGGAGCTGTACTGTACATACACCACATAGAGAACTGTTTGAGAGGAGCTGTACTGTACATACACCACATAGACAACTGTTTGAGAGGAGCTGTACTGTACATACACCACATAGAGAACTGTTTGAGAGGAGCTGTACTGTACATACACCACATAGAGAACTGTTTGAGAGGAGCTGTACTGTACATACACCACATAGAGAACTGTTTGAGAGGAGCTGTACTGTACATACACCACACAGACAACTGTTTGAGAGGAGCTGTACTGTACATACACCACATAGACAACTGTTTGAGAGGAGCTGTACTGTACATATACCACATAGAGAACTGTTTGAGAGGAGCTGTACTGCACATACACCACATAGACAACTGTTTGAGAGGAGCTGTACTATACATACACCACATAGACAACTGTTTGAGAGGAGCTGTACCGTACATACACCACATAGAGAACTGTTTGAGAGGAGCTGTACTATACATACACCACATAGACAACTGTTTGAGAGGAGCTGTACTGCACATACACCACATAGAGAACTGTTTGAAAGGAGCTGTACTGTACATACACCACAGTCTGAATACTGAGATGTACACTGAATGAAAATGCTCAAGGTTAGAAAGGAGCTCCACTGCACACACACCAGAGTTTGATCGCTGAGATGTGTACCGATGAAATCATTCAAAGTTTGAGAGGAGCTATACTGTGCATACACCAGAGTCTAAATGCTGAGATGTATACCGATGAAAACCTTCAAAGTTTGAGAGGAGCTATACTGTGCATACACCAGAGTCTAAATGCTGAGATGTGTACCGATGAAATCATTCAAAGTTTGAGAGGAGCTATACTGTGCATACACCAGAGTCTAAATGCTGAGATGTATACTGATGAAATCATTCAAAGTTTGAGAGGAGCTATACTGTGCATACACCAGAGTCTAAATGCTGAGATATGTACCGATGAAATCATTCAAAGTTTGAGAGGAGCCATACTGTGCATACACCACAGTCTGAATATGAGATGCAGAATGAAACTATAAGGAGACTTGCTGCACAGAAACAAGGGTCTGAATACCGAAACGTGTAAAAATGATACTGTTCAGGTTTAGAAAGGACCCATACCCTAGCTAAACCACAGCCTAATGCTGGGATGTGTACTGAATGAAACTATTCAAAGTTATAGAGGAGCCATACTGTACATAAACCAGAGTTTAAATGCTGAGATGTATACCAATGAAATCATTCAAAGTTTGAGAATAGCCATACTGTGCATACACCAGACTCTGTTCAGGTTTTAGAAAGGCACCATACTGTATATGATGATGATGATGATGATGATAGAACAGAATGTATTGTCATAAACAGTTTTTTTAAAACTCTGAAGATGCAGTTTGGAACTGACCAACTGTTGCTGTGAGGAAAATATGTATTATTACATGATGTCATTCTCTCCCCCTCACTCACTCATTACACATGTGAATAATTACGGTTTCTTCACTAGATCTGTCATTTCCAGTTCTCTTAAATGACAGCAAACGCTGTTCCTATTTATCTCTCTACAATGTATATAGGCTACATGTACTTGTATTATACTAGTAGCAGATTTTCCAGTGTATTTTTTTTCTTTTGTGTATGTAATTCTGTGTGGAATACTTCAGGCAAATTGAAAAGAAATGCTTTTAGCCAGTAAGTTATATAGGTGGAAAAAAAACTACATTGTCATTCTCTTTTCCTTTCTCTGTCTGTCACTCTCTGTCTCTGTCTTGGTCTTCAAGTGTGTGTGTGTGTGTGTGTGTTTGTAGGCCAGTGTGTTTGTGTCTTGTTTCTGTGTGTGTGTGCGCATGTATGTGTGTGTCTTCGCTTATCGCCTGAGAATACTGAGACAGTGGCTAACTGATGGGGCTGTCAGCTGTAGGCATGGGCAGAATATTACGTTGTTTCCCTCGAGCTTCCTTCATGGTGTCCTTTGCATCAGTCTTATCACAGTTCCAACGACAGGTGAGACTCAGCACCGAGTGGTAAAGACACTGGTCATCCAACTTGGAGGTGTGGGTTCAAGCCTGCCTGTGTACCCCAGGTGGATAAAAATGTGGAAAAGTTTCTGATTTTCCATGTCAGCATAAGTGCAGACCAGCTAGTGCCTAGACCACAGACGTGAAGATGTCAGTGGCCTGAACCCAGTCGTTTGTGTGCTCACACATACACCTAACACCAAATAGGCTAACGCACGTTCACAATCCTGTAAGCCATTTCAGTGTTCGGTGGTTATGGAAAAAAAATCGTGTATATCCCCCAAAACAGTGTGTCAGTGCCTGACTGCCTTAATGGCAGAGTAAAAGCACGACTGTATATGTAAATGCTCACTTGTGTATTTGAGTGGATGTGGGAATTGCAGTTATTGAACGTAAAAACAAATCACAATATCGGTGTGTTAAAAGTGCTAAAGTGCTCTCTGTCTCTGTCTCTGTCTCTGTGTCTCTCTCTCCCCTCCTGCTCTATCTCTCCTACCCCCCCTTCTCTCTCCCTCTCTCTCTCTCTCTTACGTACACACACACATACACACACTGCACACACACGCACGTGAACGTCCGTGCGGTGCTGATGTAGTATGCATATGTCAGTTGATCGTAATTAAACTGGGAGGGAGGGTGATAATATTATTAGTTGACTATTGCCACTGGTGTGAAAGTATCACACTTTCTGAATTAGCCTTTTAAAGTGTACCGTGCACTCGTACACACAGACAGTACAGAGACTGACACTTTTACACAGGCTACAAAGAAAAACCAGATGAATGTTTCAAGCACACACAAATAAGCAAATCATTGATGCATTTATAGCCACGTGCTCCCTCACAAACACTCTTTGACTTCTAGATGGGTAGAATGTTTCTCAGAGTTGCAAGCTCCCATGCTTACCTATGTTACTACAACTGTAACTTGCTTGTTTATGCAAATAAAAGATTGAGGGAAAAAAAACGCTGCTTGGCGGTCCTTTACATGCAATTGAGCTCCATGTTCACATAGTTTCAACAGGGACAGTTCATTTTACTGTCTGCTCAGACTTTTTTTTTTTTATAGATCTTAGCGGTTGGATGGCTGGATCTGTTCAAAACTGTGTACTCATGATCTGATATCTTGAGTTCACAGCTTTTCTGAAAAACCTGCATGCTCAAGATCTGATCTATTGAGTTCAGTCCCAGCCCACAACAACAAAAATGGTCTGTTCGCTCTAGTAATTCTGATGGAATCAGCTTAATGTTTCATAGGTTGTGTTTCACCACCCCTCTCCTCCTGCCCATTTCAAGACCTTGCCATCGCATAAGGATTTGCATAAGCTTGAGGAGTTTTTCCAGATAAGTATTGGCAGATTTAGGTAGAGCAAAAATGGAACTGTCCAAGGGCAATGATTCCTGTTTGAACAAACTGAACTCCAGAGAGAGAGAACTGAAAATCGTGAAGAGCAGGGCATTGCCCGGCTGCCTTGATATAAAACATCAGAGAGATAGGTTGATTTCCCAGGTCCCACCCTTGACGACTAATTAGCCTTCTTGCCTTTCTGAAGTCGTGAAGCGAGATGAATGCATAATTGTATTGAAAAATATGATTTGAAGCGAGGAAGAGGGATCCGGAATGGCTGCCCCGGGAAAAGTTGAGGTCTCTGCCACTTCACCCCCCTACGACCCCACATACATATGGAACTATCTAGGTAGGACCTCAGGACCTGGCCAGAGCTCATGGGTTTTATGTGCAGGCCTAAGAAGGCTTGTGCCGTGATTATTCTGGATCTTCATCATCACATGGCACCTGTGACGTTAGTGCATATGGAATTCAAGACGTCATCTTGAGAAATTGTAACTGAAACTGGGTCGTTTGCAGCCCATGTTTTAACTTGGTGCATATGGACTGGTTTAGATCTAACTTGGTTCACATCAGTTTGTCTTCTTTTTCTTTCGTTTGCTGTGTACAAGATCAGGCCATATCTAGCAATGAACATGGCCACCCCATCCAGTTCCTGCTGGTCGTGTCTCCTGTCACTCCACCTGACGTAGGCGACATCTGCCATTTTTGCCTGCTCGAAGCATCGTCACGAAGTCGTCTGTTATTTTGCCCAGTAACTGTTATGCATTTGTTCTTTGTTGTCTTTTGTATATGTTTGATAAAGGCCAACTTGCCGAAAAGTGTTCTGATTCTACGTTATGTATTTCTGGTTCCTATCTGATATATGGCAGAGGGACAAGGAGGGTGGAAGAGATGCTTGAGGCAACAAGTGATAGAGACGGATGGAAGTCCATAATCGCCAACGCCATGCGGCAAGGCACATGATGATGATGATGATGTGATATATTATTTTTGTCCCAAAATTTTTCTTTCTCTTTTTCTTTTATGTCCGCTTGATAAGGGCCAGTTGTCTGAAAATATGTTTGGACTCTTGAATGGGCCATGTTTTATATTTTCGTGTGTTTCTGGTTTCTGTTTGTTTGAACACTGGCATACACTTTGATACAGATATGACATGACTATGATTTGATATTTCATGTTGATCCAGCACGACGACATTATATGATTTGTCCCTGTTGCTGTCTGAGAAGGCCGATAGAAAAAATACGTGTTACACAAACATTACGAAATAAGATTAAAATTAATCTTCGTCATACGTAAAAAAAAAATGACGGTACAGACTTCATCATGACGTCAGCCATGTGATGGCGTCTGGCAGCAAGCCGCTGCAACAAGATCAGCAGCGGCTGCCTATCAGCGACAAAGATAATGAGGCCGAAGAAGTGAACGATTCATCGATTTCAGAGGAACTCCCTGAAACAGCGAATGCAGCTCTTGCAGGAACTGTTTGCCATGAGTCGGACACCCAAATGACCCGAAAACTTCCACGGCCTCGCCCGATTGCCACCACATCCAGAGCGGATTCTACTGCTTCCTCGCATTCAGTTGTGACTGTAGACACGCTGACCGTGATTCTGCAGAATGCAAATGATATTTCGTACGATGTGTCCAAGTACCAGCCTGTATCCAAACAGGAGGGAGCGGGCACTTTTAGAATCCACACCATTCCCAAGAAGCTGCTGGAATCGTTGACGACCCATGATATTGTGGCTGTCTGGCCTCAGCTCAAGCGTGAAATAGGTCGGAAGATATGGGGTAAGAGAAGCTAGGTTTAGCCTAGATCTGAAATGTAGCCTATGTCTTTCAGCCTTAGGCTAGACTGCAGAACTAGAATAGCCTGTTCATAGAGCGCGATAATGTTCAGTTTGGTTGGATTATAAGATAGTGATTTGTGTAACAGATGGTTTTGAGTGAAGAACTTAGGGCAAGTATAAACTTTACCACCCCATTTTGACCTCACGCATGCATCTTTCTCACGATATGGCTACTCCATACAACTCTAATCTCAAGGTGCAGGGTTTTAGAGGCTTAGTGGTAGGGCTAGTGTTGTGACCAGTCACTGTACGTAGTATTGCAGGAGGTACGCAGAACAGCCTGATTTCCGATGCACAGAAAAATGGGGTGGTAAAAGTTTACGTTTGCTGTTGAGTTGATACCTCTACTCACGAGGGAGGAAAAAAGTTCATACCGTTCACATCAACAACAGCGGACGACAAAACGTTGGGATTCACGAACCGTTAGGAAACCAAAGTGATCTCCCTTTTTAATTCATCAAAACGACCTTCAACTCTGAGCAAAAGTAAAACATCCAATCAGCATTATTGTTAGATCACAATACCAACACCCCCACTTGATTGCTACAATTATGCCAGTTTAAATGAAATAGGTCCTGTAAAAAAATATTCTTATCTTTGTCACCTAGTGAGATTAACCATTAATTTACCATTCATACAATCTTTTCACAAGTGACTAAGTGGCTTTCCAACACACACACACACACACAACACACACACACACACACACATTACATTTCTTAATGCCATAAACTATCCAAGTCATAGGCCTACATCTTGATATATCATTTTTGTCAAGATATCAATGTAAATTTCCCAGTAAATCAAGTCTCTGTGATAATCTAGGGATACATTTGTATGCACACAAACATTCTGCAACAGGTATGAACAGATTCACCTTCCAAAAATCGCACTTCTGAACTTCTGCAACAGGCATTTAGTGGCAAGCTTTGTCATTAAATCAGCTAACATTTGTTGTGTTGGACAGTGTTTAATAACTATCCTGTCCTTGTTCAGTTCTGTACGAATGAAGTGATATCAGGTATCGATATGTTTCGACCTTTGTCTGTTGACAGGATTGTTTACCAGGGCCATCGTGCCTTGGTTATCTTCAAAAATTAGAACAGATTCATATGGACATCCGGTGTCAATCTCATTCAACAGGTAGTGGAGATATAGACCTTCTTGTACTGCAGCTGCTAGGGCTATGTACTCGGCCTCACGTGACGACAAAGCTACGGTAGTTTGTTTTCTTGATTTCCAAGAAATCAAAGGTCCTGTTTTTGTCAGACTGAAACAGTAACCTGGAATACTACGCGGCGTAGTACGCCTGTCATCTAAGGATGAGGCCCAGTCAGCATCACTATAGCATGTCAGAGTCAAATAATTTTCAGACTTTCTGTAACACAACTCATAGTCATAGTCTGAAGTTCCTTTCAGGTATCTCGATACATGTTTGACAGCTGTGGTTTGGACAGATACTGTGACAATTTTGTAATGATCCAACACATATCTGGACTAGTACATGACATCAGATAAATCAAACTGCCAACAACCTCATGGTATTTTCTAGGATCAACTGGATCATCATCAGTACATTCAATCTTTTGTTCACATAGAGTACATCTGGGTTTACAATCAGTCATCCCAAACCTTTCAAGCAACTTCTTTGTGTATCTTTTCTGATTCATCTTGGCATAACCATCACCTTGTTCAAAATCAATACCCAAGAATAGGACAACATTCCCAAATCTTTCATTTTGAATCTGTCTTTCAGAATTTGTTGAGTTCTGCACAACAATGCTTCATTGTCAAATCATCTACCCAGACAGCAATGATATTTAATTCATCATTACAATGTTTTGTGTATCTATAGTGATCACTGGGACTTTGGACAAAATGATTCTGAACCAAATAGCTGTGTAGCAGATTGTTCCAGTTTCTGCCTGATTGTTTCAATCCATACAGTGACTTGTTTAATTTGTACACAAGTCTGGAACTTTCGTCTTCAGTTTAGACTTCAAAATCTTCAGCTTGCTCCATGTATAATTTACAATCAATTGGAGCATCGAGATACACAGTTTTCACATCCATCTGATGTAAAATCAGGTCATGTTGAGCGGCAAGTTACATCAAAGTATGTGTTGATGTCATACTTGCAGTAGGTGCAAACGTTTCACTGTAATCTACACCCTTCGTCTGACTGTAATCTTTTGCTACATATCTAGCTTTGTAGGATTTTGAACCACTGGAATCTTTCATGGTATACACCCAACGCTCCCCCACTGCTTTTCTACCTTCCGGAAGAGTGGTCAAAATGAATGTCTCATTTTCTTTCAGAGAACACATTTCGTCTTCCATCGCTTCTTTCCAAAAATTAGAATCGGGGGACTGAATGGCTTCTTTGTAACTTTGAGCGAATGTAGAACTTTTGTAACAGTAGTCAATGTTTGTCATTATCTGATCATCTCCCTCCAAATTTGTTTCATAGTCAGCAAGATATGCTGGAGGTTTTCTTTCTCTTTGGGGGATATCTTGAACTTTGTCCAGTACATGGTATGTTTTTATCATACATGCATTCTGACCGCTCTTTAGCAACAGTTTCTGTCCTGCATTCTGATTTCCCTTCATCTTCATGTATATTTTCAACCATGACATCACGTTTCAACATCAAATCATGATCATCATCCAAGCAAGGCATAGTCTGTGTTTCTCTGACATTCACACTCGCACTCTTTCATTGATACAAATTTCACAACTCTGTGGACTTTTCCAGAAACTGGGAAATGTACCAGATAAGCTGGGCTGCCCCTGGCATATCCCACAAAAGTGCCTTTTGTGCTCCTGGGATAAAGTTTTCTCTTATTTTGAATGTAAGCATAACATTCACAACCAAATGGCCTCATTTTGGACAAACTTGGCTTCTGCCCAGTCAATGCAAAGTATGGGGTTTGCTTCAGACGATCATTGTAACATCTGTTACGTATGTATGCTGCTACCATGACTGCATATGGCCGCAGCTCTTTGGGCAGTTTTGACTCAATATGACCATTTGAAAAAGCGTTCTCCAGTGTCGTTCAGCAGTTCCATTTTGGTGTGGGGAATAAGGCACAGACATTTCATGCCTTATTTGATTCTTTCTGAGGACTTCACTGAAAGCGCGTGAAGTAAATTCAGTGCCATTGTTTGACCTGATGCACTTCACCTTTCCGTAGGTGGCAGAATCTGCTAGATATTTTTCAGCTGCAGCAACAGTGTCGCTTTTGTTCTTCAGCAGATACAAAAAAACATACCCCTGAATAATCATCTGTGAAAGAATGAAACTGAAACTTTCCTTTGAAGTAGGAGTAAATGGACCAGCAACATCTGTATGGACCAATTCAAATGGAACAGTGGAACGTACACGTGTTTTTTTGTTCCTGTCATTTGTCATTTTACCCAACATGCACACATTGCAATCATCAGGTTTCTTTTTATCAACAACGTCCATACCATCAACCACTTTTTCAAGCCTCATCACATCATCATAGTTAAAATGACCCAAAATTTCATGCTACTCCTTCAAATCACATGCATAGTTCCCACTGTCAATGGTATCATTAGCATAGTCTTCGGTGTTTGTGTCACATGTGTTGAGGTAATATAGTCTGCCACCCTTTTCAATCTTGAACTTAGTACCGTCTTTGTACATAAGCTCAGCAGAATCCGGCTTGAATGAAATACTAGCCCCTTTTTCAGTTGCAGCCTGCACAGAGAAAGTGTTCTGAGGGTATGAAGGAACATACAAAGCATTTTTCAAAGATGATTTCACATGTCTACCATTAGAGTCCACAATAGTCACATCAACACCCCCCCTTTTCGTAGCAACATTGTTACTTCTCTCCCCATTGGCCAGTTCAATAAAATGTTTTTCAGTCTGAAACTGTCATCAAATTTGCTGAAGTTGTACTCATTTATTATATGCGTGGTTGTCCCACAGATTTATTATATGCGTGGTTGCCCCACAGTCAACCAACATGTCTTCTTTCATGCACACATTGCTACCAACATTTGCCTTAAAAGCAAAAGAGTGTCCAGAATGATCCCCATGAGTAAGTTCACTTACTTTATCTGTGCTGTTTTTATTCTTGTTTCTGCATGTTTTGTCACTGTGTGTGTTTTTGCGACAAAAACTACACCATAACCTCTTGGATTTCAGTTTCTTGCAATATGACCAGCGTCCCCACATTTGAGGCAAGTGATTTCCTTTCCACTTCCAACTTGATGCTTGAAGTTGAGGCAACACGGCAAGAGGTTGATGTGTAAACAGATTTCAGAACTGAATCACCACTGGTTGAAGACCTGGAACATTCCGTGTCTTTGAAACTTTGTAAAGACACTTTGAAGCCTTTAATACCGATGCTTTATTCGGTTCTCCTTCGGGTACTCCCTTGATGGATCTAGATGAGTTAGGAAACCAAAGTCTTGTCAAAACTCCTTGAAAAAGTCGTCCTCAACCAGCTGAACTCTCACCTGTCTGCCAACAATCTCCTCAATCCTTTCCAGTCAGCCTACCGCCAGTGCCATAGCACTGAAACTGCCCTACTACACATTCTCAACAATCTCCTCCTTGCAACTGATACTGGCAAAGTCTCTCTCCTCACACTCCTTGATCTGTCTGCAGCCTTTGATACCATTGACCATGGTATTCTCCTTTCTAGACTTCGTCATACTTTTGGCATCTCTGACATTGCTCTCTCCTGGTTCACTTCATATCTATCAAACAGAAAACAAACGTTCTGTTCTTCAAATGGTAAAAAAAAACTTACTCTCAACCTGCATACCTGACCTGTGGTGTCCTTGGCCCTGTTCTTTTCACTCTTTACACCTCCCCCCTGTCCACCATCATCAACTCCCACTCTATAAAACACCACTTCTATGCTGATGACACCCAACTTCAAGACAGTGACTCACCTGATAATATACAGCGCCTTTGACTCGCACCACTGAGTGTTACTCGGACATTAAGAACTGGATGACACACAATAGACTTCAGCTTAATGACAAGACAGAAGCTATCCTCATTGGCACCCAGTCAGAAACTTTCTCAGCTGCCTCCTCTTTCTCTCCCATTATGTAACACATCAGTCCCAATTTCTGATTCAGCTAAAAACCTTGGTGTCTGCATTGACTCTATCCTTTCCATGAACAACTTTGTTTCTCAAACTGCCAGATCTTGCTACTATCATCTCCATCGTATAAGCCTGATCAGGAAGTATCTCTCTGTCGAAACAATTGCAAAACTCGTTCTCTCCTTCATAATGTCTCGCATTGACTATTGCAATTCACTCCTGTCTGGTCTTCCTGCCTCCACCATTCACATCCTAAAGCGCATTCAAAACAATGCTGTACGCCTTGTACTCAAAAAGAAAAAAGCTGACCACATATCTCCTCTCCTGGCACAACTTCACTGGCTCCCTGTATCAAAGCGCATACAGTACAAACTAGACACCATGTGCTACAAAAGCCTCAATAACGCAGCCCCCGATTACCTGTCAAGCCTACTTGAGATCTATGTTCCCTCACGTACCCTCCGCTCTGCCTCCGATCCTCTGACTTTTCGCTTTCCACGCACTAAGCTCAATACCTATGGTCCACGAGCCTTCTCTGTTTCTGGTCCACTCTCCTGGAACAAACTTCTTCTCTCAGTCCGACAGCAACCTACTTTTGTCTCCTTCAAGTCCGCTCTCAAAACTCACCTTTTCTCCTCTGCATAAAATCCTAACCTCACTCACCCCCCCCCCCCCCCCCTCTGCAGCCTGTCTCCGCTCGGAGGGGAATCACATTGTTATAATATATAATTGTATATGATATGTTCTCTATAATTTTCCATTGCTTTTATTCTTGCTTTTATTGCTTTTATTCTTTCTCCCCATTTATAGCCATGGGGTGTGTGTGTGTGTGTGTGTGTGTTGTGTGTGTGTCGTGCGCGTGTGTGCTGCGTGCGTGTGTGTTCTTTCAGCGTACCCCCCCCCCCCCTGCAGCTGTCGCTCGGGATCCATGGTATATATATAATTGTATATGCTATGCCTCTATAATTTTCTGCTTATCTTGCTTTTATTGCTTATTTTCTCCCCATTTACCTGCGTGTGTTGTGTGGTGGTGTGTGTTGTCTTGTGGTGCGTGCGTGGTGCTTCGTGTGTGTTGTCAGCGCTTAGATTTGATTTTATCAAGATTTTGCGCTATATAAATATTGTAATTATTAATTATTATTATTAAAAGTGATCTTGAGAACACTGTTTAGCCTATAAAAGAAATCAGAACATTTTTAACAATGTATGCCATAAACATCTTTTAGAAGTAGGCTACAGCCATGAAGAAGGAAGTTTATGATTATTTTCAGAAGCGCGTATGTGTGTGCGCGTGCGCGCGCGCGTGTGTGTGTAGTTTTAAAAAAATGAGTCGGAAGACGTAGGTAAAAGAAACTTGTGTTTCGACCTGTCTGCCTTCTTCAGATTTGTGAGACAGATTATCACATTTACAGTTGCCTACACAGAACATTATAAGTGTTGTATGGAGGTGTATAACCACTTGTGTGAAAGATGTGACAGGTCAGCGTTCTTTCTAGTGTGACTGACTGCCAGACCTCTCGTATGTTGTTTAAAGTTGATAGTTCCATCGTCGGTTAGTAGCAAGTGTAACATGAGAATGGGTATGCAGTTATTATTTTTGTGCTTGCAGTGGCACACAAATGGATCACATTATTTTTTCTTCAACAACACTTCAATTCTACTAATACTGATACAGGCGAGGAAAGATTCGAGCCCGTGCCCACAGTAGTAGAAGGGGCGGTGGACCGTTACGAGCTGGGTGCTGTGCTATTCAAGAGCAGGCGAACGCCACGAGAGAGATGGCGTTGTCTGCCACCCAAATGCCAGGCCCTTGTCTCCATCTACGACCTCATCTGGGATCACGATCTCACCGTGGATGCCGCAGTGGTGAGATTTCTCTCCCTCTTCCGTCATGTGTGGGTGTAGGTCTGCTTGCTGGCCATCTTGATGTTTGATTGCATAAATTGAAATTTTATGGTTGGTTCTGTGGTAAATTTTGGTCAAAACTGGTCTGTTGGGGGTTGGGGGTAAGAAGAAAGGCATGTGAACAGCACTTATTCAGGAACTTTTGACAACATACAAATTTATTTTCTCTGTTGCAACAGTCTGCCAAGTTTTATTTCAACTGAAGCTTCTTCAAAGTCACAATGACCTTCACAAGTACGAAATCTAGATTTTCTGTGATAAATCTTGCATGAAATAGAATTTGTGTTAAATAACTTGCCTATTTTCATCAAGAATGACTCTATCCAAAATGTTAAAGTCGCTGAGAAGGGATTTCTGGGGTGTTGGATTTTGTACAGAATTTGGGCAACATAATCATTCAGCAAACTCGGGAGTTTCAATCCATGTAGGCCAAAATGTCATTGTCATTGAATTATTTTCTAGATTCCTTCTTACACAAATCGTGCAAAGCTGCTGCAGAAAATCTGTGATGTGGAGTTTGGTGCCATGAGTTTGCACAAGAGACATTCATTCCACTCGGATAGTTCCATATGCGCTCCACCCAAATGT
This sequence comes from Monoplex corrugatus, assembly GCA_030674185.1. Classification (NCBI taxonomy): domain Eukaryota; kingdom Metazoa; phylum Mollusca; class Gastropoda; order Littorinimorpha; family Ranellidae; genus Monoplex; species Monoplex corrugatus. The sequence goes on along the minus strand of CM060314.1, from coordinate 41,891,871 downwards.
CACCTATTACTGGCGGACTCCCTGAGCCTGCGCAAACCCTATGTGCTGACAAGGTCTTGAAATGGGAAGGGAGGGGGACAAGGGATGTATGAACACTACTTGAAGCTGACATACGCCAAACATTTGAAACATTAGGATAGACAACGGACAGGCCAGGTTTTTAATGTCATGGGCTGGGATTGAACTCAAGATATCAGATCTTGAGTCTATGGTTCTATCAAGTGTTGTACCCATGTCCTCTGCGTTGTGAGTGTAGCGCTGCAACAACTGAGCTATTGGGTCACTGTGAAAAAGAAAAGATAAAGTGGATACTTCTGAATATTTTGCACACAAAAGAATATGTTGTCATGACTGTGTAAAATTCAGTTCTAATGACACCAGCCAATTTGCAAGATCACAATTATGGACACATTTTAGTGCAGGCCTTACTTTGGGTATAAGGCCGAATTGATGGATCCTTGACCATTTAAAGCTTTGTAAAGTTAGCACCCAGAACACTGGAGAAGGTGAACAATGCGTCTAGTAAAGATAGTGCGCCTTGTGACTTTCAAGTATTGTTTCCAATTGTTTCAAACAACTAAGTCATTACTCAAGCATTCTTTGTTTTGTTTTTTTAACTAGATCCAGAATTTAGGTAGATACATGCAAGCACGAACATACACATACAATCAAGTCTGGGTTCCCTCTCACTGAGTCAAGAATTTACTGTCTCGCACAGGCTGGTGTTAAGTGAAATGAACGTGCCGATAAACTTGCAGATAAAGCCGTTACAACAAGAATTCTGCATTTTGGAAATACCAAAGTCCTGAGGCATATAAAATCAAATCTTTGCAAACAAACTCTGAGTCATCATACCATCGATCGTCGTATTCAAAAAGCAATGAAAGGAGAAGCAAGAACCTTCACCAGTCAGATAAACATGGTGAAATTAATCTAGAAAATAACACTGTTGTGTATTGTTTTTCGTTTACACATGTCTTTTCTGTAATCTTATGCTTTGTACAGAAAAGAACCATCATTACCAGGAGAACAAAAAGGAAAATGTGAAGGAAAGAAAGGAAAGTCAATCCGCTGTGTGTGCAGGAAATAGCAGCTCCCGTGCGGATTCAGGACGACAAGATCTGGCCAAACCATCGCTTTCATGGGCTGGCTCTCAAGGGAGGCTACTGTCGGCAGGTGACAGTCACGGCGTCAGGCTGCCACAGAGTTATGCCCCGCGCTTTGCCGCGCCCGGATAGCTTGATTCTTAACCTCTACCGATATTGTAAGACATTTCTTACTGCGCACTTCTGGCCCCTATTAGAGATAAACGATTTTTGACAAGAAACCCAAAGTATTTACAGATAAATGCCATGTGACGTGAGTAATCCATTTGTGGCATACTTGTACCAGGAGTAAACTATGCACATGTACATGTAGTAAAATAGTTAACTTTATACTAACCAGAAAAAACTAAACACATACACACACACACACACACACACACACACACACACACACACACAAATATATTATAATATATATATGTATATATAAGTATATATATCGGACAACAAAGAACGAGACAACCTTACACAAAATTTAAAGGGGGAGGGGGGGAACCCAACCCAACCAAAGTTCCCAGATGTTTTGTTGAGCAGAAGACTGAAAAGGTTATGCTACTCTGATAGAGGGAAAGATCCAGGCATGAGTGTTATATAACAAAACCATTAAATTATGATAATCAGTACTTTTGAAAAACAAGGTACCCTTAATGCTACAGTTGTGCAGGATTAATAATTCTAATAAACTGTAAGAGGAATGTCCATTTGCTTTGGTTGACTGGATCCGTCTTCCAGATCAAGTTGTGTGCAAACCTCCCAATGCATAAACTCTCCTCCGTGTGTACACGTATGCAGAATACCTGTTATTGCATGTTAAAGATAGTCCTGTAAGTCGTGTCTGTGACTGGCTTAAGGACACATGAAAATAGCCAGCATGCAAGTAATGGCAAGTTTTAGCTAAGACTCCTACCGGTGGAAAATAAAGTATCATCATCATTATCACAACAACAATAAAAATACTACTTAGAAGACGCTAAATTGATATGTAAATCAAATCAGAACGCACACTGTCATCATTCACTGAAACATTCGCTCACATTGACAGAATCGTGATTAAGGATACAAAGCATATACTTACTGGGAAGAGGAGGGCAGAAGGACGAAGGAGTGGGTGCGTAAAGACGGAAATTACAGCTGGACAGAAACAAATGTCTTTAAGTTAAACATGTCATGTTTTGTGTCGGTAATCACCTCAGGTGATATGACCGAACGGAAATCACCATCCTAGGGAGGCAGGGAAAGCGAATTATGGATGAAGAGATAATGTGATTGTGATCTGGAGTTAATATTGAGAAATCAGTTATTGTATCTCATGATAAATAACCGTCTCACAGAAATTTGAGTCTAAAAACCACATGACGAGTTTCTCACTTTTGGAGTTAGTTTTACCATCTAACAAAACGATGGGGGAAATATTAGGGCCTATTTTGTTGCTGATGTTGTTACGGGTCATAATCCTTTTTCTTTTTTCCCAGGCCACAGTAGTTTGCTGTTTTTGTGTTATCGTATTCAGGCATGAAAACTAATATTCACGCAGTGTTTCCTTGACACAGATTCGATTTTATTTCAACGTGCAAACGATCTGATTTTAGTTGGATCTTTTACTAGGTTGGTTGTGAATGTTTTTTAGCTTGGTGTTAAAAACATTGACTGTAGTGGTATGGTTTTAAATAACCTTTGTTTTTTGTTAGTAACATGGTGACAACCCTGATATGACTCTTAGCGGTCGGCTGGACTCCAGGCAGTATGAATTGAAATGAACTGAACTGTAGTCTTTCATAGGCTGGACTCCAGGCAGTATGAATTGAAATGAACTGAACTAGTAGTCTTTCATTGGTGGACTCCAGGCAGTATGAATTGAATGAATGAACTGTAGTCTTTCATAGGCTGGACTCCAGGCAGTATGAATTGAAATGAACTGAACTGTAGTCTTTCATAGGCTGGACTCCAGGCAGTATGAATTGAAATGAACTGTAGTCTTTCATAGGCTGGACTCCAGGCAGTATGAATTGAAATGAAAGTAGTCTTTCATAGGCTGGACTCCAGGCAGTATGAATTGAAATGAACTGTATCTTTCATAGGCTGGACTCCAGGCAGTATGAATTGAAATGAACTGTAGTCTTTCATAGGCTGGACTCCAGGCAGTATGAATTGAAATGAACTGTAGTCTTTCATAGGCTGGACTCCAGGCAGTATGAATTGAAATGAACTGAGCTGCAGTCTTTCATAGGCTGGACTCCAGGCAGTATGAATTGAAATGAAACTGTAGTCTTTCATAGGCTGGACTCCAGGCAGTATGAATTGAAATGAACTGAGCTGCAGTCTTTCATTGCTGGACTCAGGCAGTATGGATTGAAATGAACTGAACTGTAGTCTTTTATACGGTTTGTAGGGAAGCACTTTACGGAGGGGAGAGTGGACACTCAGAGAGAGAGAGAGAGAGAGAGAGAATGTGCACGCACGCGTGTGTGTGTGTGTGTGTGTGGGCGTATGTGCGAGCGTACCTGTGTTTGAGAATGTACGTGTAACGCTAAATATTGACGTCACTATTTGATCTTTACACAGCAGGCCGTTACAGAACAGACCGGATCTACGTCATAACGGAAGTGATATACGCTCAAGAGTTTCATGTCAGTGTCCGCGTGAGCATCAACAGAGATGACGTCAAAATCTTCCACCGTGTACCGTTAGCCTTCAAACTCCATAGCTACATCGTCAGGTAAACAGTACAACTTAGTGCCAGGTTCAACAACCGATCTGTTCTCATTAAATGTCATTACTGGATAAACCTTGAAAAGTACTGACAGGCTCATTAACGTCAGTGATCGATCGATTGGTCGGCCAGTTGATCAGTCAGTTGACTTGTCACTTGATCAGTGGATCGATCAATCGTTTAATGAATCGGTGAATAATTCGACCAATCATCAACAAAATGATCAATCAATGAATGTAAATGAATTAAATCAATCTGTTCAGTCACTTGGTCTCATCAGTCAATAAATCAGTGCATGTTAATCAATCAATTAGTCACTTAGTCGTCAGTAAATAATTCAATCAAAATCAAGTAGTCATTCAGTCTGTTACTCATGACACAATGAATGAATGAATGACATCAACCACTTAATCATTCAGTCAACAAGACAAAAACACATGTAGATTCTTCGACTGATTGTTTTCTGAGAATGGAGACTGATTCTGATCAGGGCATAGTTTTGAGTTATACGAGAAAATGAACTTGGAAAATTCAGAGTTTTCCAGGTCCCAACAACTTTCAGTCCTGCTTTGAGGCCTTGGTAGGATGGTAAATTGTATTTGTAAAACTCCGATTTTGAGAGAGAACTTTTTCAGTTTGGATCTTGTTCTGTATGGACAGGGATCTATCAACGCTGATGCAGAGACGACCTTATGACAAACCATTATGGGTCCGTTGGACTGGGCTAACTGACACTGAACAACCCTCTTCTTATCCACGAAGAGCACGTGCGTCAGTTAGTCTGTCTGTCTGTCTGTTTGTAAGTCAGTCAGTCTGTCTCTCTCTGTATTTGTTTTTGACTGGTTGGCTGTCATTGTAGCTCTGTGTCTGTCTGTCTGCCTGCCTTTCTCTTTCACGCGTTCGGTAATATGTTGTCGCTGCGGTTGTAGTCATATATTGTATCTACATCATGATCAATGTCATGATCACCTTCATAATCACCTACCATATGGTAAACATGATTTATTTTTTCATTTTTCTATCCTTACGTGTTTTGTGATATTTGAATAATGAAAATGCTGTAACAAGAGATAATTTAATGTTTGCACGCTTTTTTGTATGCGTATGCTTGTGTGTATATATTGTTTGTCTCAACGTAAAATTGTGTGGGCTATGTGAGCGTTGCGTCTCTTTGCATGTCTGTGTGCAGGTGGCATGGGTGATGTGAACAAGCGCCTTGACATCAACCGACGGAACCATGGACTGGAGTTCTTTCCCAACAGAGCTGAGCGTAGCCAGAGAAACATGGACAATGGTGGGGACAGGCAGGCCCAACTGCTGGCGCGCTGACCTTGACGTAAACCCGCTTGTTGGTCCTTACGTACCTTTGCTGCAGCTTTGGAACAAGCTGTCCTAATTTTGAAAAACAAAGTTAAGGCACATGTTGAGGATACATTATTACTGTTTCAAAAGTCTTTGAAAGCCAGTTCGAGGGATACCTTTTGTAAGAAGAGGCTATGAGGCTCTTGTCTTTCTTTTGAGAAAAAGGTTTCGAAACCACTTTTGGTTTATTGAAAAGAAACTGAAAAGTTATTACCAGCCTGCTTAAAAGATGTATTAATTTATAAAGCCCGTGTTTTAATGAGGCACTGGGAATCATTGTCTTTTAAAAAAAAAGGCAGGGTGGGGTGGGGTTTGGAAAATACTCCTGATGCTATTTCTTAAAAAGACCTCGGAAGATACAGCTGATGTTTTGAAGACACTTTGACAGCCATTCTGCACACGCTTCAAAAGGCTTTGAACATTCCTGCCAGCTAGAAGAAAGAAGTAAAAGATTGGGAAGCCACCACCTGTTCTTTTTTTTGAAACGCTTACCATTTGTAGACTGTCGCCTGAATAGCAAAGAAACAAACAAAATTTACGACCAATTTTTTTTCTTTTCTTTTTTCTTTCTTTTTTTGTTGTTGTTGTTGTTGAAAGCTACAAAATTCTGACTTTTATAATGCGTCAGTAAAAAGTGCTTCCTGTCTGAAAACGCTTTGGAATCCGTTGCGTGCTTTTGCAAAGTCTTCTAAAGCTGCTCTGTGTTTCTCAAACTTTGACAAACCACTACATACAAGCGTAGTTACTGAAAACTGACCTCTTATTGAGAAATATTCGGGAACCATTGTTGGTAATTGGAAAAGATTGTTACCATTGTTGGTAACTGGAAAAGGGTTAACAATCTACTGACTTCATGTTGGTAATCGGAGAAGGGTTAACAATCCACCGGCTTCATATTTTGAACACGTGCGGAAGCCATTGCATGGACATCAGAAAAATCACTTTCTACTTGTTGAAAAGATTTTAGAAATCACTGCTCAATGAAAAGACGTTGGGAGCATGAGCATACTTCTAGAAAAAAATTAAAAAGCCACCGCCTACAAATTGCAGCATTAAGGGCATTATGCCAATCAGGCTGGATCAACTTCATACTAACTAAAGCATATAGATTGCTGAGCCTTTTTTTTTGTTTCTTTCTTCCTATGTCTGTTTGTTACTTTGTTTTGAAACCATTGGCTACAAATGGGAATTAAAAAGTGAAAAGAAGAAAGAAAAGAAAAACGTTGGTGGACCGGAGGCGGCACAATCAAGTCCCGATCCCATTAAGTCAGACTTGAAGGCGAACGCTTCACCATGCACCATGCGCGCTTCAAACTGTGAGAATTGAAGGAAAGGAAACAGAATAGATAGAGTGCGTTCTGCTCAGAATAGGAATAGTATAGGATTATTGTGATGACCAGATTGAAGGTAAAGCAGCAGGAAAAAGCACCTGTCATTTATGTCTATCTTGCTCAGCACGTTGGATAACAAGGACCAAACATCTTGCTCAGCTTGTTGGATAACAAGGACCCAGTGTCTTGCACAGCATGTTGGTAGTAAGGATCTAATGTCTTGCTCAGCACGTTGGATAATAAGGATCTAATATCTTGCTCAGCACGTTGGATAATAAGGATCTAATGTCTTGCTCAGCACGTTGGATAATAAGGTCTAATGTCTTGCTCAACACGTCGGATAATAAGGATCTAATGTCTTGCTCAGCACGTTGGATAATAAGGATCTAATGTCCTTGCTCAGCACGTTGCATAATAAGGGTACTAATGTCTTGCTCAACACGTCGGATAATAAGGTCTAATGTCTTGCTCAGCACGTTGGATGATAAGGATCTAATGTCTTGCTCAGCACGTTGGATAACAAGGACCAAATATCTCGCTCAGCACGTTGGATAACAAGGACCGAATCAAATTCTAGCAAGCACACATAGAAGGATTATGTAAGTAATCACAGCATGAAACTGACAGTTGCTTCTTAACTTTGGCATTCAAAACAGTCAAAATTGCCTCACCTGCAGGTATGTAGAGAATTAGCTGTCGGAAAGGTTTTGGTCTGTTACCGCGTAGAGAAGTCTCGTGAAAACTGAACCGTAAACCTTATTCTAGACTTTGCAGACGAGATATTTTGATTGTCATATCAATGTTTCTTTAGGATTAGAATGTGTGGTGGCTGATGTTAAAGATATACACAGATAGTTTTTTGAGTGCCATTTTGATTATTATAAAAAATAAAGATACAGACGTTAGAAAAAAAAGCAAAGTTCGCCCTTTCACTTAAGACAGTGTTTTATACTAGTAGTGTTTGGATTTGACGTATGTCTTGCCTTTCTTTGATATCATTACCTTGAAATAAACGCCATTGCCTCCATTTTGAGTAAAAAAAAACAACCTCAAATTGATGTCAGATCTCGGCAACAGAATACAATACCGTTTATTTTCTTTTTTCTTTGTATTGTTGTCATTATCTTGCTTCTGTTCTTTTCTCTCTCTCTCTTGCTCTTCTTCTTCTTCTTACTTGCTTCTCTTCTCTCTTACTTTGCTTCTTCTCTTCTACTTGCTCTCTTCTCTTTCTTTCTTCTTCTTCTTCTTGCTTCTCTTCTCTACTTGCTTCTTCATCTTTTTGACTTGCTTCTCTCTTCTTGCTAACTTGCTTCTTCATCTTCTTTTATTTTCTTCTTCTTCTTCTTACTTTGCTTCTTTCTTTTCTACTTTGCTTCTTCTTCTTCTTCTTACTTTGCTTCTTCTTCTTCTTCTTACTTTGCTTCTTCATCTTCTTCTTACTTTGCTTCTTCTTCTCTCTTCTTACTTTGCTTCTTCTTCTTCTTCTTCTTACTTTGCTTCTTCTTCTTCTTACTTTGCTTCTTCTTCTTTCTTACTTTGCTTCTTCTTCTTCTTACTTTGCTTCTTCTTCTTCTTACTTTGCTTCTTCTTCTTCTTCTTACTTTGCTTCTTCTTCTTCTTCTTACTTTGCTTCTTCTTCTTCTTCTTACTTTGCTTCTTCTTCTTCTTCTCTTCTTACTTTGCTTCTTCTTCTTCTTCTTCTTACTTTGCTTCTTCTTCTTCTTTGCTTCTTCTTCTTCTTACTTTGCTTCTTTCTTCTTCTTCTTCTTCTTACTTTGCTTCTTCTTCTTCTTCTTACTTTGCTTCTTCTTCTTCTTCTTACTTTGCTTCTTCTTCTTCTTCTTACTTTGCTTCTTCTTCTTCTTTTACTTTGCTTCTTTCTTCTTCTTACTTTGCTTCTTCTTCTTCTTCTTACTTTGCTTCTTCTTCTTCTTCTTCTTACTTTGCTTCTTCTTCTTCTTCTTACTTTGCTTCTTCTTCTTTTCTTACTTTGCTTTTCTTCTTCTTCTTACTTTGCTTCTTCTTTCTTCTTCTTACTTTGCTTCTTCTTCTTCTTCTTACTTTGCTTCTTCTCTTCTTCTTACTTTGCTTCTTCTTCTTCTTCTTCTTACTTTGCTTCTTCTTCTTCTTCTTCTTACTTTGCTTCTTCTTCTTCTTACTTTCTTCTTCTTCTTCTTCTTGCTTCTTCTTCTCTTCTCTTGCTTTCTTCTTCTCTTCTTCTTACTTTGCTTCTTCTTCTTCTTCTTACTTGCTTCTTCTTCTTCTTCTTACTTTGCTTCTTCTTCTTCTCTTACTTTGCTTCTTCTCTTCTTCTTACTTTGCTCTTCTTCTTCTTCTTATTGTCTTTCTTCTTCTGACTTGCTTCTTCTTCTTTCTTACTTTGCTTCTTCTTCTTCTTCACTTTGCTTCTCTTCTTCTTCTTACTTTGCTTCTCTTCTTCTTCTTACTTTGCTTCTTCTCTCTCTCTTCTTTCTTCTTCTTCTTCTTACTTTGCTTCTTCTTCTTCTTACTTTGCTTCTTCTCTTCTTCTTACTTTGCTTCTTCTTCTTCTTTGCTTCTTCTTCTTCTTCTTCTTTCTTCTTACTTTTGCTTCTTCTTCTTCTTCTTACTTTGCTCTTCTTCTTCTTCTTCTTCTCTTCTTTCTTCTTCTTCTTCTTCTTCTTACTTTGCTTCTTTCTTCTTCTTTCTTCTTCTTCTTCTACTTCTTCTTCTTCTTCTTCTTCTTTGCTCTTCTTTCTTACTTCTTCTTTCTTACTTTGCTTCTTCTTCTTCTTACTTGCTTTCTTCTTCTTCTTCTCTTCTACTTGCTTCTATCTTCTTACTTCTACTTCTTCTTCTTCTTCTCTTACTTTGCTTCTTCATCTTCTTCTTCTCTCTGTATCACACGTATTTCTGTGTTGTTTTCTATCGTGGTTGTAACTTCTTTACACGCAAATACCTGAGAGGACTCTTACGTGAATGCCCAGCCCATCTCATTTTTCCCCCCCCCCCCCCCCCCCCCCCCCCATTCAGGCAATTGTACTCCTTTTTCAGAGGCGGGGAGGGCGAGGATGTGTACTGGATATTTTCGTGGCATGGCTTTCAGGATCTTTAACGTGCACATCTGATGCTCTGCAAGCATATATATATGAAGGGGTTCAAGCACAAGCGGGTCAGCAGGTTGACCAGGCGTTACCTAAGGATGTTCAAATCCAGTCCTACCAATCAGAGGACCAGTGTCCTAACCACTCGATTATCCTACTTGTCTCTTTATGCATCAAAGTAGAGTACTGTGACAATTGGTGGTAACGAAACACAGAAAGAATCATTTAGTACTTATGTTGAACACATGATGATCTGTTTGAATGGAGTAGCGGGAGTGGGGAGGAAGAGGGAGAAAATAAAATTATACCAAAGGTTAGAAAACAGGGAGGGAAAGGGCGTGACTTAGCGGGTAATCTGTGGTACTGAACTGAATGACAATGAAAAAATTATCAGCGTGATGAAATGGTTTAATACATAAGTCTCTGAAAACACATCTTTCTATGCCTAATGCATCATTCTGTGCAATTTCATGCATATATTCCCACAAATATGGAAGCAGCAGTTGTTTTATTGTACACGGTAGTGATGCAACATTTTTCCCCATCATGTGGAAAAACCGGATGTCAAAAAACGTCGGCACTCAAGGGGATTTATTAAAACGAATGAAACCATTTTGAAAACAAAAACGGAGGCAATAGTCAGATGGGTGAATGTCGGACTTACAATCAGAAGGACTTCTGATCTGCCTGGATACCTCCACCTGATGGGTAAAGGGTGAAACATTTTCCGATCTCTCGGGTCAACATGTGTGCAGACTAGCCAGAGCCTAAGCTCTCTTAGTGTGTACGCGCATGCAAAACATCAAATACAGTTGTCATGTCAGTATTTGGTGGCTTATGGAAACATGAAAATACTCGGCATACACGCCCACCAAAGCTGCAGACCGTGGATTAAGCGTGAGTGTGGTCAGCTTGCCCATCGGCTTAAGTTCTTCGTACTCCACTAAAAAGTCTGATTATGTGTAATGCCCAATAGTCCAGATGAGTTTGGAAAATAGCGCCATACGATGATAATGATAATGTTTCATTTGCTGCTTCTCGCCCAACAATCATTTACCTTTGTTGAAGACAGGATGGTATCTGTCGCCGCTGAAAATAGATACAAACATTTTTAAAAGTCAAAACCCCACCAGTCAACCAAACAAATGCAAGTTATCAAGAACTAAATGAAAGCAAAATTGTTTGAGAAAGTAAGGTATTATAAACATGTTAACACACACACACACACACACACACACACACACACACACACACACACACACACACACACACACACACACACACAACAACACACACACACACACACACACACACACACATACACACACACACACGTTTGATTTCTAAGCAACAATCACAGTTTAATTCAGATATATTCAAAACATTTACAAATAAATCAACTTTATAACTGTAGAATACAATAGCAAAAGTAACATCTCAGATAATCATATTTCGTCTACGATATCACAAAATTATTCTTTATTTCTATACAACTGATCTCTCTTCGCAAAACTGGAATTCTTGTCAAACAATTTTACATGCAAACGCACACGCAAATACCACACGAAAGCACTCAAAGCATTCAAACAACTTCATGCAGATGCAAAAATTGATCACAAACGCAGAAATGCACGCAGAAGTAATTTGTATCACAGTACAACTATTACATACATGCAACAATTAATCGTAGGATGGATTAAAACTAAACAATATAAAAAATGTCATCGCTATTCTTGTAACAAAACCATTCAAAACAACGCACTGTCTTTGTCACTGGAACACTAGTCATCATCATCATCATCATCACCATCGTCATGGCAATGATAGTAGTAATAACCTACTTGAAAACAGTTTATATATATATATATGTGTGTAAATAAATAATGATGCCCTACTTTAAAACCTGGATCGATATAAATAAATGACATATAAAACGTAGTTTAACATTATAAATGAATTGACTATAAAATGTACATTAATATTATAAACGAGTTTAACATTATAAATGAATTGACTATAAAACGTCGATTGATATCATAAACGAATTAAGTACGATAATTCAGTTGTATTGGCCGGCAGATGGTGACTATGTACCGAAATGTCAGGGTGTTGATTTCTGCGATGTGATTGTGTAGGACGTTGGTCAGGGCAGTTTTATATGTTTACCAGGAGGCTGATTGTGTGTTCGTTCACTCGTTTCCTTTTTTGTTTGTTTTGTCTGTCTTCTTAACATTACAGACTGAGACACTCATTTTCATTGGTGACGTAGGCGCGGTGGAATTATATTCTTTGCGTGGAGACATTATCTTGAGAAACTGTAACTGAAACTAAAAATGTAAGCAAAGAAATAAGTAACCTCATAAGCGAGCAAGTAAAGGTGTAATATATAAAAAAAAAAATCAATTAAACGAATCAATGATTGATTAATCATGTGCTGTATCTTAGTTACAGTTTCAAACACAAACGCGTCAAATGGAGGGACACGAAGAAATCAGACACAAAGCAGTTTCTGGTGCTTTAATTCTGAACACATTCAAGATGGATAGTGGGTATCTGGAACAATATGACCCTTCTGGTTCATAGCTTGCTGTTTCTTCACCATGCTGCAATTAGAAATATTCGTCATTGCTGCTAGGTCATATCTTGCAGTTTCATTCAAATGCTGCTTCTTTGGTAACATTTTCTGATCCTTTTCCGGATAATAAAAATCTACAAATAATCTTTAATTATCCTATTTATCGGTGTTATTAGTCTTAACGTAGCAGGCCAGTACTTTAAATAAAAGTGGACTATTCCATTAAACTATATGTGTTAACTGCACTTGGACTAATACTTGGTGCTGAATTCCTGCAGAAATAAGTCAGCGAAAAGTAAAGAGGTAGGAACAACAAAGAACCTGAACAAACACAGAACAGAAATAACAACGGTGTTTTTGTCTATGTTAGTGACTTTATGCTGTCAACACCACTTCATCAAAGTAATTCCAATGATCGACATACCGCCAGTAAAACAGAGAGACAAAGAGAATAGGACCTATAGGCTCCATCTACATGTACCTTTAATCTCAAGACCTTGTCCGCGCACAGCTAAGGACTTTCGTTTTTTTTTAGATTAAGGATTTTTTTTTTTGTTATGGCATTTGAATGAAACGTGTTCGAAATAGTCCGAGTGTGACATATCTCTTTTGAATAATTACGAAAATTCAGTTTTAGAAATTTACATTGTGACTAAAAAGACTCGACGTTTAATCACGTTAATGTCCACGAAGTAAAAACCTGCACGTACACTCTACAGGGGCATTAAATCAAACACGGAATGATAGTTAGGAGACGGGCATCGAATTGAAACTCGGTTCAAGGGACATATTTTGTGAGTTCTGTATTTTGCTGTTAAAAAGCCATGTTTTTCAGATCAAAATGTGCACAGGAAACTGTCAATGCACAAAAGCAGTAACATTCACTTACGTACGCTGTGCTGCATTGAAAGCATGGTACAAAGCATTTAGGATTTTTGCTCTTTAAACAAATCCTTTGTTGCAATGAGAGTGATGAAAAATTGTTAAAGTAATGAGTTTTCCTCCTGAAGAATAATGCACTAAGAAATCCTCACCTGCCCACTTTCATAGTCAGTGATGCCGTGGAGGGATGCTCTGGTTAAACCTACAGTCTAATCTTTGCACTTCCACCACCACAGAACTTTTTGCTAAAATGTGGTGAACGTTTTACTAAAGCCCACACAGGGGAAAAAAAAAGAAACATCAAGCAATGAAAACAAAAAAATCAACAAATGCACACCAAACGTTTCAACCGATATAAAACAAACTCTCACGTGTGACAATCCAACAACTGCAAAGTAATAATCGCAACAAGCACAGTAATGACAAGGTTCTGACATTCCAAAACTTCTCTATCTGTTAGAAGGTCACGATAAAACATTATCATCTCGTTTCACGCGAACTAGAGATTTTTAAAGCAACTATTCCTCCCCAATGCTTTTTGCAGGATCGATCGCCGCTCATGTTACTTTTACTCTTGTCGCACCTATCCAAAACTCACTGTAATATTCTTATCTTCAGTCTTTCCTTTTGTTCTGTTTTCCGAGTTCACGAAGAAACTACCATCCGATTTCAATCGCAGACCGGAAAACAAAACGAAACGAAACAAAACAAACAAACAAAGCCTTCAGATCTGCTCATGATATGTTATAAACGCCAAACTGCCGGATAGTGTCATTCAGAAATTGTGAAAGCCACGATACCTGTTGTAAATCCAGCTTCTTTATACATGGATTATTAGTTGCATTTTCATCTAAGACGGATTGTATTATTACGCCAATGATTAAATTCAATAAATCCAATAAACAATTCAAAACTGACGTTGCATTGTTCAAACAGGGTACATCCTTGACGTCATACAAACAATACAGACGAACATAATAAATCATTTAGCTTCCGCTTGCGTTCAATACCGTAAGGTAGTACAGTTGTATCAAAAACCGACGCTAGTGTTATAATAATTGTTCACTATATAACAGTATACAATCTAAACATAACAAGTGTTTTGTACACAGGCCTTCTAATCGAATGATCTTTCTTTTCCTACGGTAAAGGCATTAACACATTAGAACAATGCTTGGTCAAGTTTCCTTTTCTCTAGTTATTGACAATAGGTGTAAGGGGTTGCATGAAATCTTTACAATGTTTTTTTTTTACAAGTCCATAACGACGTATGCAGAAATATCATGTCTCACTTCAAAGATCATAGGAAACACAAAGAACACGGAAGCTATGGGGTTACGGACATCATAGATTCTCTCTATTCAAACAATCACAGGGACGGTCAAGTCTTAGAAATAAAAATTAAAAAGGCAAATGGCTTGGGATAGATGGAACAACTGTCCAAAACAGATTGGCCAACGATTTCGGGGTGAATCGGAATCAGGACGACTGCTGCTCACAAAATACAAACACTGAATGAAACATTGTTGCGTGTTCCTTTACACTGTCATTCTGTACCGGTACATATATATCAGTTTGCTTCTGTATTAAAACAGTGTACAAGTTTTTTGTGTTCAAAAAAGGAGAAATGTTTAGCTTTTTTACATTCACAAATAAAGAAACGTATAATAATATTTTATATAAAAAAAATTCATATGTAAGCGTGAGATAAAAAACCAAACAACCAAAAACCCAAGCTCAGGAAACAGGAATTTCAGACGCCGAACGCTTTTTTATTATTTGGTTTAGCGCAGAAGATGGAAACAATATAAACCTACGACCCTATTACTTAGTTTTCGGAAACTGAGAGCAACTAAGTGGCCGGAAACAATCGTTTCATGCACGAAACGGCCAAACTCAAAGGTGTGCTAATATTTATTCTTAATGATGTGGGACAATTCATAACACATGGAAACAAACAAGCGAGAAGAGAGAAAGACTGGGAAACAGTAAAGGAGTAAATTTGTGTTTAGCGTGTTATCTGTGATAGTTTTAATCGCTAAAAAGTCACTTTTTTCAAAACTTTGCACTGTTCTTAATTCGTTATGTCGTATTTTGTGTGGCCACTGTTTGGAACATTTCCCCATTAAAGGATAACGAATATTGTTTACATTGCATTGTATTGATTGTACATATTGCACCGCGTTCTACTATGCTGTGATGTATTACACACTGTATTTCACTGAATTGTTTTGCACGCTACTGAAATCTAGAACGTAATGCATTGTACGGCATTGCACTGTATCGGAGGAGGTCTCATGATAATGCATTATACTGAAGTGCATTGCACTGCATTGTTTGTATTCTGCTATGCTCTGTCGAATTACATCTTTGTATTGCGCTGATTTGCTTTGTATTACTTTGTACTCAAATTGCACTGGACTGAATTGCACTGCCCTGTATCGCATTGCACCTTGCATATGCTTATTAACTAAATAGTTTCCTTCTAATTTGTTTCACTCTTAGGCCCAAGCAGAGAGTTGTATAACTTAACAGGAAGAATTAAAACAAATTTGGTAGATACGGCTAATAATCCTAAAGAAAGGAAAAGAAATCATGTGCGTTTTCATAGCTTAACTTTATCATCTTGTTCCAAAATCAGTGTTGAACAAATCTAACATTCGTTTCCAATCACTGGCATGGAAAAACAATGGTCGTCAAAAATGTGCCCAGGAAGGAGGCAGGGGGAACCACAGTCTTATGATAAATACAAGCTCGAACATGCAACAGTTTTTAAGCCAACCTTTTCAGGTCCTGAAAAATCACAGAATCAACCAAAGCGCTGTTGATCTTTAACTATGCAAGAAAACCGTTTTCATTAACAAAAAATAAGACAAAAGCTAAATATGAAATCATGTAAAATGATCACAATAAAATACATACAATTGAAAGGGAAAAAAAAAAAGAAAACCATACAGAAAATCAATTAAAAATAAAGAAAATAAAAATGAGGTGAAAAAGAAACAATCCTTCAAAGTGATTTAGGATACTCACCGTGATCAACAAAATGCACTACAGCAAGTGTACAAAATCATATATACATACTATTAAAATAAACAAATTATGAAAATGTCTACGATGACCAAATCAAAGTAAACGTCATACCCCAAGGTTGAGCCGTACAAGTGATAAAGCTCACGGACGTATTCATACGTGGTGTATCTAACAAACATAATAGTCCTGCACTATTTATTTTTCTATTAGCAATTGTGTTTGTGTCTGATAAACAACGTCGGATTATTTGACAGTTTACCTTAACTCTTGATTCTCTTTGTAATCTAACAAAGAAGGGAAATTTTCTCGGGACAAGTCACACACAAAATCTTTTTAGACAATGATGAGGTTTGGCCGCAAATTGTGTTTGAGACTGTAGGTTTGGTGCTTCTGTTTCCTTTAAATCAGTACGGACGAATTTTATTTCAGAAACAAGCTTTCGTATGGTGCTTTCTATGACTTAGTACTATCGGTCGGCATGGGATTAAGTTAAGGAGAAAGCTCGATCTCAGTCATTGTTTTTCATAGATAATTCGCTATTTTTCTGTTGTTTGCTTGCT
The DNA here is from genome assembly GCA_030674185.1 of Monoplex corrugatus. Taxonomy (NCBI): domain Eukaryota; kingdom Metazoa; phylum Mollusca; class Gastropoda; order Littorinimorpha; family Ranellidae; genus Monoplex; species Monoplex corrugatus. The sequence goes on along the minus strand of CM060314.1, from coordinate 41,875,229 downwards.
ACTCATTTGGAAGTGTGCTCTGCGTTGCATCCTCTGTGAATTGGCATACAACAAGCTTAATCATTTTCAAACCTAACACCTCATGATGGATTGCAATCCAAGTTTCATACTAATAGAAACAAACAGACAGATACAAAGTTTTTTAAACAACTTGCCTGTACGATTACCATAACTCTTATACATTTCAACAGTCGTGTCGTACTTCATGCTATGGTGTTCTGCTGCATTTGTCTTCAAAACTAAATCCACCCTTCAAAAATCTTCACTCCTTCATCCATTTCACTTGCAGAGTTAATTGTGCGCATCAGAAATAGAATCACAGCTGTACATCATAATCTCGTGTCTCCAGAATGATTGTTTACGTTATTTTAAATAATTTCATTCACATAAATGTTTATTGTAATGTACAAGAAAAATTACGCAAGGAGGCACAATTACTGAAACAACAGGTAAAACGACGACAATGCATTAGACACGTGTCCTTCAACTGAAAACTGCCAAAGGCAATAAAAACAATCTGTATACGTACACACACACACACAACAAATCGAAACGGAACAAAATAAAACAAAACAAGAAGAAAACCCTCCAACCATTTCTAATATTTTCCACTGGCATTTCTGAGTAGCCTGCAGTCACAGATCTGCAACTGTACGTTAAAACTGACAATAATGAACAAACCCAAAACGTGGTCATACATGTTATTCACCCTTTGTACTCAGCTGATGGTCCACCATTAAATATAAACAACATTTGCAAATTCATAGCCTTATTACAGTTACTGTTGTCAGATGATGTATTGTATATGTAGCAATCGGATGCTTCTCAACCCACTGCAACGGAAATTCCTGTTGTTTTGACGATGACGTCCTCTTGTCTCCAGCTATTTTTGATCAGTACAGGACGGTAACTCAAACTCTATTTCCTTTACCAGCACAAAACAGACAGCAGGAATATCAACATTTAACAAATAAATGAAAAAGTTCTACGAGGTTAGTTTAAATGCAGATATTGAAAACTCCAACGAACGTGTTCTGTAGCATAAATCTAAATGTAAACATTTTCCACCATGGAAATAAAGTTACTATTTAAACTGGAGTCTGTAAACTAGAATGAAAGGAATTTTACAGCCTAGTATTGTCTGTGTACCACAGCTGAAATAAGTGTGCAGCACCCTGTATAATTATGCGCCCATAGTGTTAAACCTACATTTACAGGCACACTTTATAGGTAGATAAACTCAGTCTTCAAAAAAATATACCACCTTATTCGTAGAGCATGATGCCCATTATATGAAGCTTACCATGGTAGAATATACCATTTTTTTTAAATAGTCCCCAGATAAGACAACAATACAAGTTAGGCCTACTCGCTCAGATTTTTTTCAAACCCTCTTGCTTAGCATAGGCCTCCATCAAACAAATAGTTGTGGGGCCAGGTCCGCTGCCTTTGATTGGAGATCGCGTGGTGAAAACACATCTCTGTAGATGGCAGGACGTTTGAATCCGGGGTCTACACTGACTGATGATTGGGTCTCCACCATTTCCATTGTTTATTAAATTTCTTTATATGAAGTTTGATTTTTCAGTGCTACTTTCCTAATCCTGATATTTTCCGTAAGAATTGATATCCTGTCTCCGGAAGCTACATGGCTCCTCTCACTATACAGTGAAGCCTCCGTGGTGTCTTCATGGAGTTCTATAACTCCAGTGCCAGCACTACTGGCAGTCCTCCCGCTCTCCCATGTATTCACCTCTATCCTTGTCAAATGTCATGTGGGAAACTACTGCATGCTTTTGTCAATTTCTATTTCGTTCCTTAGGATGGACCAGCTGAGATCTGGACTGCTGAAGGACCTGCAACACACTTTAATGAGGACCACCTCGCAGCAAACAATTTGACTCGTACAAAAACCACTGAAGGGGTAGAGGGTTCATTAGGAGCAATTGCAACATCCTGAGTGAGTATCTTTTATTAATCGATTGTGCCAGAATGAGGTCCCTCTTCTACATTCTCGATAAATGAAAGTGTTTTGCTGTCATCCAGGAGTTCTGACTAACTAATGACAAACCTTTTATTCATGGGACGTTTAGACTTAGTAACAGACCAGATAGAGAAAAAATAAATACCAAACAAACACCCAGACACAAATTCATCATGTATGCATATATTACCTTTTTTATAACTGCTTATATTTTTGTTGGCAGCACAGTTTATATTTAACTCTTGATAGTGTTTTGCAGAAAATGAAAACAATAAAACATGAGACTTGCAAGCCATTTCAAAATCAGCATTTTCATTTTTTTTAAATAAGAACTGTGAGAAAATATGTATGAAGGTGATACTGCCATTCACCAAAAGAAAAATGGTACAGGGTGTGATATTAAAACAAAACAAAAAAATAACTAACCATTCAAACAAAACAAATTTCCTTCATTCATCGCTCACTTCACAATCCACGTAATCTGACTCTTAAATCTTCAAATACTGTAAAAGTGTCCATTTTGTGAATGTAAAACAATATCACACCATCATTAGTACTAAAATTTCACTACGTATCACTGTCTCGCTCCAATTACAGCGTGGTAATAATGCATGAAGGATTCTGGACAAAGAGAATGCCTCAACGCGAAACGTTGCATCACATTTTGTCATCATTAGTACAGAATAATCATAGTGGTCGTATTTTCTATCCATCCAAATCGTTATTGCAGTTGTGAAGTTGCGTTTAGTTTTCAGTCTGAGTGGCAATGTTGGTTAAATAGCAGATAAAGTGATAGTCTCACATAATCAGTTTATAACAAGAACTTGAACGCTATTAATGTCAGTCCAACGCTCACTGTGGAATAGGCTCAAAACGAATTGCCTTTCATGCTGTGAGTCGCACAGGTTATAACCACTTGTGTGTTGTTGTCAAGTCGGACATGAATGTCATAAGTCTCAAATCAGATATGCTTTTTGGTCCATCACAAATTAAGCCGTCTGTATTTTTTTCATCATCAAAAGTAATACACTTTTTTACACCGTGCTTTAGAGAAATCAAACATGCGTGTGTTGTGTGTGTGTATGTGTGTGTGTATGTGTGTGCGTGTGTTTGTGTGTGTGCATGCCTGTGTGTGTGGGAGAAGGGGTCGGGGCGATATATATCTCTATAAGGGTCGAGTTTTTCACTGAACCAAAAATGACTCGGCAAGTTACATGCTGTCTACTGACAGACGCAAGCTGTAGACTGTAGACAGAGCTGTAGACTACACACACAGTGCCGTCAGTATCAGGAGTGATATGACAGTTGTCAATCACTGGACTGAGACATAAGCAATGGTTGGCTCGCAGTGTACAAACATAGCCGTCCAAACAGGAACAAAGTCAAAGAACAAGCGACGATAATCAGCTGCAAGATGCTAGCAGGAGGCAAGAGCGATTGCACTGGCAACACTGAGGAACCATCCGTAATCGAGAGACAGTCTGAGAGACATGCTTGCAGCATCAGCCCATGCTGTAGACCGAGACAAGGCGCATTGGTCTTACAATGTGTTCACGTACAATGAAGGGGGTTATCCCACTTGTTATGCATCGTGTTTATATATCCATCTTTCGCCAGTGACAACTCCATGGTGTTACATGGGGCAAATTATACTGCTACCCAACCTTCGTCACACAGGATACATATACTCATTGCACAGTACCTTTGCCTTTACCTACTCCAGTCTGGCGATCACCCTACAAGTAACATACTGTGTACTGATCCAAAACATTAATCCACAAAACAAAAACAGACTATCGCCAGTGTCATTGCAAAATGTAGACTGGTATATACCATATAATCATCGTCATGCCAGACACAAAAATGTGTTTGTAATGTATATCCTCCTGCGCAGTATTTTGTAAGAACACACGGCTGGTGACAGAAAATGGTGCAAACTCGAAAACTCACCATACGACACTGCCGTAAAAGACACACAGTCTCTGTTTAAGACTGCCAAAACGGGACTCCATGACTGTCTTCAGAGCCACCGACAGGAATGAGTCATTTTCGTCTCAGACACGATCATCACAACTGCGTGTACAGATGAGTATGATACAACTCCGAATGGAGCTGGGGCACTGCCTGGGGCTCAGGCATCATACCGGAATGAGACCCCTCCCCTCCTCTCCCTCCTCCTCCTCCTCCTCCAACCACCACGCCGTTTGTGCCCCTGTACAGACAGGCAGTCATCATTTGCTTGGTGGCAGTCTTCATCTCTTCCTTCAGCTCACTCACCAGCTCTTTCTTCAGCTGATCCAGCTCCGAACGACTCAACAACCCGTGGTAGGGAGAGGAGCTGTTACTGCTGCCTCCATGGCCTGGCCCGGGTCCCGGGGGATAGGGGTAGGAGGAGGGTGGATAGGCATGGTGATCCTGACAGTTGGAGGGCACGCGCTGCATGAAGTGTGAGCTGGGCGACATGTGGAAGAAGCTGTGACGTAAGTCCCTGCGCAGGCTGTCCATGTGGCCCGTGTTGCGCATCACTTCCCTCTTACGGTCCTCTCGCAATTCAAACCTGCACGTCAGATCATAATGGATGTTTTCTTAAGACATATTTACCACCACCACCACCATCATCGTCATCAGCATCATCAACATCATCACCATCATCGTTTTCTGTGCACAAAATTATCTTGGAATCAGTATATCGAATACTTACTAAGAATAGCTTAAAGAAGTTTAAATCTCTTGAAAATAGTTTGCAAACAACCGTGCGTTCAAGATTCATCATCAATCATACATCTTTGCATATCGCTTATTAGATCTAAACTTACATAAACCCAAGAAATCTTCTTTAGCGATGCAAGACATTAATGAAATTGCAAAGCACAGAATGTTAAGGTTTAAAACTTGCGCTTGGTCTTCCTATACATGCTGCCTGCCTTCGTATATACAGTGAGATTAGGATGTTGTTGCTTGGTGAAGAAAGGAAAGTCGCCTCTCTTCAATAACTGCTGAGAAACAAACTATTAAAAATGTCTCGAAAAATGGACTTACAGTAAGATCCGATACTGACCGTCCAAAATAAGCTATATCCATATCTTCACATGTCACACTTGCAAATTACACATACGACGTCATGAATGACTCTGGAACTGATCCAGAGGCAGATCCTGTATCTATCAGCCCTTCATTTTGATCTGTGCCCATTTGGGAACCTTTAAGAACGAAATCTCACATACTCCATATTAAACAAACAAACAAAACAGATATTGTACTTTTGTAGTAAACTATTAGCGAGTGGCAAGTGTCATATCGAAACGCATAGCCCAATCACTTAAACAATTGCACTGATGGATCATTAATTGAGAGTAAAGCATGTTCAGCGTTTTAATGCCTGCTCTTGAAAAAAATGAAATATTCTCATATAAGACCCAACAAATCAGATCTTTTTTGCAATATTAATAGATATAAAAAAATAAAATCCTAGAACAATATCACGAATTATCAAAATTACAAAACAGGATCTGAAATGATAACGGAAAGAAGCCAGTTACAAATATTATTTCCTCAGGAGGCACTGATATTACTTTCTGTTGGATACCATCTCATTGTTCGTTTCGTCATAATGATGCGGTTGACAGGGCTGCGAGCTCACCAGAATCAAACAATACGCGGCTTTCTCTCTCTTGAATGAATATTATACCTTAGTGGACGCCTACGTTTGGAAGAAATTCCAAGATAATTAGACTAAGTATAGTACTGATATCAGAATTTTATAATCATCAAGAGAATTAAGCACTTTGATGTCAGCAGAATGATACATTCCCTTATGTATAGGTGGAAACTTGATGCATTCAAAAGAAAGCCCTTCAGGAATACTGTAAGTCTTTGTGGACAGAAGATACCACTCAGCCATATTCTTCTTGCTTTAAGATATGTCGATATATTCCTATATATATTTGTATTTGAATCCATAATGTTACTAAACGAATTTTTTGTCAGGCCGTCAAAGAGCCCAAAAGCTGAATATGTATAATTCGTCATAACTGGAGTGTTCACTATTACATTTAATCAGTTTATTGTTTGAACAGTTAGTAACTGTAAGTTATTTCATTTATAATTCGTCATAACTGGAGTGTTCACTATTACATTTAACTAGTTTATTGTTTAAACAGTTAGTAACTTTAAGTTATTTCATTTCTTCGTTTTTTGCTCTCATCTTTTATTTGCCTTTTCCTTTTCTTTTTCTCACGTCTGATGATGTACAAGCATCTCCCTTTGCCCTTCTTCCACCTCCACCCGCACCCACCTATTCCTCTCTCTCTTTTTCTGTTCTTTATTTCTAAAATCACTTCAGTGAATAGACATTAAATCTTATTCACACACACATACACTCATACACACACACACACACATACAGAGAAAAGACACACACACACATGCATGTACACTCACACACACACAGACACACACAAACGCACACACACACATACACAAAAGAGACACACAAAGATAGTTTTGTTTAACAGTGGAGCTAACCCAGCAAATGTTCCCACGTTCAAACTGGGAGATACTCTTCTTCAGTATAATGAGTCAATTAAATTCTTAGGGGTTTTCCTTACAGCCAAATTATCTTGGAATCAGCATATTGAATACTTATTAACAAAAGCTCAAAAAAGTTTAAATTTCTTGAAAATAGTTCGCAAGCAGATATGGGGACAAGATGCATCAACACTTGTTCATCTCAGTAAATCGCTTATTAGATCTAAATTAACCTATGCCCAAGAAATATTCTTCAGTGCACCAAAACACTTACTCACAAAACTGCAGAGCATAGATTGTAAAGGTTTCAAACTTGCGCTGGGTCTTCCAATGCATGCCTGTTGCCATCGCACATACAATGCAATCAAATTGTTGCCACTTGATGAACAAAGGAAAGTCGCTTCTACTAAATTTCTGTTAAGAAACACTACCATAGAAAATAGCATCAAAACAGAGACAAAAGTAAGATCAGATACCGACTTTCCAAAAAGAGCTAAATCAATATCCTCACAGGTCACGCTTGCAACATTTACAGCTGAAGTTATGAAAGGCTCTGGAATTGATTTAGACACAGGTCCTGTAACTTTAAGACCTTCGTTTTCACCAGTACCCAGTTGGGAACTCCAAAGAGCACGATTTGACATACACCACACTGACTTAAAAAAAGAAGATAATATCAACTTACTGGCAAGTCATGTTAAATGTCATATAGAAGAATTTTATTCCGATCACTTGAAAGTTCACACTGATGGTTCAATAATTGAAAGACAAGCAGGCTCAGCGTTTTTAATACCTGCTCTCAAAATTGAGAAATCTTTCTATATAGGACTTAATAAATCTGTCTTTACTGCAGAACTCTTTGCAATCTTAATGGCTTTGAATTATATGATAAATCTTCCTAGGACAATTCCCCAGATACTTTTTTGCGTTGATTCAAAATCTGTACTTCAAGCTCTTGAATTATCAAAATTACAAACAAGATCTGAAATGATATTGGAAATTACTCACTTGATTAATAGTTTATCCTTAAGAGGCACTGATATTACTTTCTGCTGGATACCATCTCATAGTTCTTTTCATTACAATGATATGGTTGATAGGGCTGCCAAACGGGGGGCAAAGAGCTCACCAGATTCAAAACATATACAACTTTCCCTCTCATTGCATGAGTGTTATACCTTAGTGGACGCCTACGTATGGAAGCAGTTTCAAGATAAACAGAAAAAAGTATGAAAACTGTTACATGAATTTTGAAATTAGCAAAACACCTAAGTGGTTCCCTGCCAGTAGAAGTATACAATCTCTTATGTATAGGTGGAAACTTGATGCTTTCAGAACAAAATACACCAGGAATGTGGTGTGCCTGTGTGGAAAGAAGATTACACATAGTCATATTCTTTCATGCGTTCGAGTAAAACGACATATACCTACGTTATCAACGAAGACAGTTTCTGACATATTTGCCTTACCATCCTTAACATATGAATTTTTTGTTAGCCTGTCAAAAAGTCCTATAGCGAATTATCTTTAACGCGCCATTACTTCTCATGTTCAGTGTTATGGTTAGCTAAGTTTACTGTTTCAATCGTTATTTATGATAACGTCATTTGCGAATTTTTCTTTCTTGTCTTGTTTTTCTTGTTCATTTCTTTTTCCTGAAAATTAACCATTTCCAAGTGGTTTTTTTTTTTTTTTTTTTTTTTTTTTGGTCTAAAATCACTTTAGTGAATAGACATTAAATCAAAGACCACCACCACACATACAAACACATGCACGCACGCACACACACACATGCACACACACAAACACACACATACACACATACACGCACGCACACATACTCATACACACACACATACACGTACGCACACACACTCATACACAGACACAAACACACACACACATACACACACATACACACACACACACACACATACACACACACACACACACAAACACACATACACATACACACACACACACACATGTATACACACTATACAGGGCAGACCCACCTGAGACTGGAGATGTCCTGTTTGATCTCCAACAAGTCATCTTCATTGACTCCATCCTGTCTGAGCTGCTTCTTCGTTTGATGAATGTAGCGACAGATCAGTCTCCGCATCACCTCCTGTACAATATTTATAAACACTACGTTCATAGTAGCTGTGTGGCATTACATAATGCCGACGTGGACAACTGAAAGGAAGGAAGCGAGCAAACAAGCACACACACACAGAGGCATACACACAGAGGCATACACACATCACTTACAACACGAAATTTCTATCCTTCCTTCACCATCCCTAATATCCAACAACAAATATCTGAACAGAGAATAACAGATTGCTTTCCCAGCTCCTGAAATATTCTGCCAGGCTTCACAGCATATCAAAAGTATTTAGCTCGGATGCGTGTGGGCCCATGCACACTGTACTGGCTTACACTATGAGGTAAAATAGGTTACTGCACAGTATGCATACTCCAGCTTGACTGGAGGGAGGGAAAGTATGCAAGGATGTCTTGAAACAAGTATTCAAAAAACAAAGGAAGATATTCGGTACGTAAGCCATTTGGGAACTCCATTTTGGCTGTCCATGGGGGCAGTAACGTGAACTTAAAAACCATCGTGACAGTTTTCCGGTTTTCTTATAAAAAAAAAGTAATTCTTATCAACAGATGATAAAGTTATGAAGTCCCTATGGCCTTAAACTATTCGCCCTTAGAAGCTGTCACAGAATTAGACATTGGGTGAATTGCTATAGAACTTTAAGGTGGGGATGAGGCGGAGATAGTAATCAATTACAGAAATAGCACAGAAAGATGACAGAAGAAAAAAAACTTGTTCCTTTGCTTTCTGTCATTTCTTTTTATCTTTCTCTGCCTTGTTGGGCCATTCACCTGTATGTGTTCGATAAAGTCTTACGTACTTTTTCTTAGGATTGATAATTGGGTGCAAGTATTAGTGTGTTTTTGGCTCTAGGGAGGTGAGATATGCAGAGGCAACTTGGGGTAATTTCGGCCGTTTTTATATAAGTTTAGTGTCCTTAGGTATGCTTAAATTTGTATTCAGGTGTGTTTTTTAAATCCCCTGTGCGATAACTTGGACGGAGTGGTCAACGCCGGGGGCATGTCCTTAGATTATGTGCGCGAATGCATTGATATGTGTACTTAATTTTCTCTTCTTTTTTTTTTTCCTGTTGAAGTATTGTATGTTTTAAAGCGATTATTGCCCTGATATGGCTCTACACAGTCGGCTGGGCTTTAAACAACAATAACAATAACTTTATCAAAAGAGGCAGTCAACCCGAAATGAAAAAACTGTTACAAAGGATCGAACTCATGACTCCTGCGTTATAAGCATGATGCTCAAACCAACTGAGATAATGGGGTCTCTTTTAAAAACTCTCATCTTGCCATACCCAAAATATTGGTTGACAGGCAATGAACACATCAAAGTTCATAGTGCGGCCTGGAACTGTGTTTAAAATATCAGACCTGGCGTCCACGTCTTCGGTAATTTTAAACAAACAAAACAAACAAAAATGGAACGAACGAAAAAACAAAACAACAACTAAAAAGAACGAACGAACGAATGAACAAACAAACAAACAAACCAACAAACAAGTAAGAAAGAAACAAACAAACAAACAAGCAAACAAACAAACAATCAAATATATAAGAAGTCCCACGAGAATGAGGTCTTGAGATCTCATTACCACAAGTTCAGCTCTCAAGGGCGGATCATACTTCTCCACCTCGCTGCTTTACTTCCATCTTCCCACTGAGCCGCTTCGCATATTTCATAAACTGATAGCTCGTTCAATATTCGAACCCGGGATCTTTGGCAACCAAAGCAGGCACATTATCCCAACATTGCACACACTGCACTGTACAGATGACTTACCTGGTACTGCAGAGAGTCCGACGACGGCTGACACCTTGTGCCATTCACTTCACCGCTAAACGTGGGTCTCTGTACAAACAGGCACGCACACACGCGCACGCGCACACACACAGACACAGACACACACACACACACACACACACACACACCACACACACACACACACACACACACACACACACACACACACACACACGTATATATATATATATACACACACACACACACATATATATATATATATATATATATATATATATATATATATATATATATATATATATATATGTATACACACACACATATATATATATATTTGTATGTATATATAATTCTTTTAATTTTCAAGAGAAAAAAATTCCTTATCTTTCTGTTTCTTTATAAAAGTTAGGGGGTGAGGAACATGTTTCTTTTTCTGCTTTACATAACTTCCACTGGAAAATGTCTGATATAAACATGCGGCTGATTTCATGATACAATCCTACTATTATAATATAGTATGAACTTGTACTCGTACTGATTAGCCTATCCACGTAATAATAGACATCGACTTTTCACGAACTGAAGACGAAATCAACGATCGTATCCCAGTAGTATGAAAATACAGTTGCAAGACAACAACAATAACAATAACTCCTCACTTATTCAGTCGCACTGTCGTGAGTTCGCTCACGGCGGTGCGCACTGAAGCCAGTTCTCAACCCAGCAGTTGCGCTGAAGAAGTCGGCTGGATCGCCGATGAAAGCTACGCAGTAAGTAGCCTTTTTTGTAACCGAGAGCCAGGTTCAACCAGGTAGCCATTAAACAATAACAATTATATGAGATCAACTTTGCCTGAATTTCCGATCTTTACCGAAGTGTTGACAGCAGTGTGTAAATTACACACTGAATACAGTGCAAGATATCAAACCCTTTGACTCCAGCATCCCATCCACTAACTGCAGAAAACTTAACCTTTTGACTCTCTCCCCCTATCCACCATCTTCCTGCAGGAAACTGATAGACAGGGTGAGAGAATTAAAGGGTCAAATTTTTGCTTTGCCAGCATGGTTGACAATGCAGGGTGCTGGTGGACAGCGTGCGAGAGTCAAAGGGTTATTGACGGCATCAACGTGTGACTTAATTAATTACACCCTTGCAGCCTGTCGTCACAGTTTGAAACACTAGTTACAGAGGTTATGGGGAAAAAAATACATGACTTTATCATGAAACAAGTCCCAAAACAACAGTCAGCTTATCCTGATACTAGCCAAGCCTACAACCACGCAAATGACCGACATCATAATAATTTATAACCATCGAATTAATGAATAGTATTAACAATCCATTTAACCATAAAGGTGTCGTATACGTCACACATATGGCATCAATAACTGTGTGGTTGAGTTTCCAACAAAGCCATGCCTTCGCCCCCAAAGTATGGATAAGCATACAGAACACAGAGCGTTAAATACAGATAATAACATGTGATCCATTTCGCCCCACATTCATAGTTGTACCACCAGCGAGGGATAAGAACACAGAACAGTTATATACGGGAGTCACCATAGGGGGTCAAGTCTCACAAATGCCACAGTCATAGTCTTGAACAGTATGAAAACAAGAAGAACACTCAAGTGAAATGCTAATACATGTATCAACCGGAGGTGATATCATGTGACTTTTAAGAGCCACTGGCTGTCCTAGTTATCCCTGGTGGAAGCAGACACGTAATACGATTTTTCAAACATATTCGCAACATTAATTTAAATTGCTTCCTCTCAGTTTAATTTACCCGCACGTATTTATACTGTTTGTAAAATTAGTGCATTTCATATAATGTTTACTTCGTTTGTGAAGACGAGGACTTTAAAATTAATGTGTGATGCGATTCTAACCATACTTTACTGACAAGATTTTTAAACGAATAAAAATAAGTTTGAAAGAAAAACAGTTTGACATATAAGCTCACTTTGCAAGATACCAATCTCTTATAGCAGTGTATGTCCAAATTCAATAATAACAATAATAACCACAATATAATAATAATCATCATCATCATATCATAATGATAATAATAATAATAACAATAATAATAATCATCATCATAATCATAATAATGATGAAATATAATAATAATAATAATAATATAATAATAACAATAATAATAATAATCATCATCATAATCATAATAATGATGATGATAATAATAATAATAATATAATAATAATAACAATAATAATAATCATCATCATAATCATAATAATGATGATATGATGATGATAATAATAATAATAATATAATATAAAATAATAATAATAATAATAAAATATAATAACAATAATAATAATCATCATCATAATCATAATAATGATGATAATAATAAAAATAATATAATAATAATAAAATAACATAATAATAATAATAATCATCATAATTATGATAATGATAATAATAATCATGATAAGATAAAATAATAATATAATCCATGGTACAGCGCAACAGTCATGTCGAAGCATTCTCGTGGATCTTTATAGTTATAGATCATTATTACATCTTGCATAATGATGAAAGTAAACCTTGGGGACAAGGGGTGGGGAAGGGGAAACCTAGGTACATACATTAATGCATTATAAACATAATAAGTTCGTCAAGAATAACGACAGATGATAACATAAGTAAATCGTTTGATTAATACGAGTCACAGACACGCACGAGCGCGCGCGCGCGCGCACACCACACACACACACACACACACAACACACACACACACAAACACACACACACACACACACACACACACACACACACACACACACACACACACACACACACACACACACACACAACACACACACACACACAGATACGCGCGCAGAGTCAAGCACATTTAAAGGTATAAAGCTTATTAAGTCAACAGTTACTCTCAAAAATTATGAACAGCGAAACCACAAAGAGTAGGCTGAAGAGTTCAGGTGTGTAATATTGGACACCACAGAGTTAAGATGAAAAACAGATGACAACACGCATTTCAGGTACAAGACATATAGAATTAATCTGTGACTCCAGTTTTACACGTGAGTGACAGATATGTACATTGTACCATGTGAAAAGGTTTACGGCTGTGTCACATAATACGATTGACGAAGAGGAAATAGAAAAGAAACACAGTCATCGTTTGTGGTGTTAGGACATGTACACAGAAGGCTGTGTGGGTGGTGAGCTTTAGCTAGCCACCGTCACCGTGATACTGTCTGAAGTAACTATTCACACACACACACACACACACTCACGCAACACAGATGAACACACATACACACACACACCCCACACACAACACACACACACACACACACACACACACACACACACAACACACACAACACACACACACACACACACACACACAACACACACACACACACTCCCTTCATTTCATCTTCCAGTAATCAACTCTCTTTCTCCTCCCATTTTCTCATTAATTTTTTCCCTCTCTGTCCCCCCCACCTCTGTCTATGTCTCTCTGCCATATACACGTATACACTCTCTGCCGCTTACCCTACTGTTCCACCTAACCCCAGAAACAAAACAATCCTTTTAGTAAAAGAAAAAGTGCACACAGATATTACGTCCCCCTCACTTCCCCAATCTTTCCCATCCCCCACACAAACACGGTTTTGTCCCGCCATTGTAGTGCTTGAGGTACACAGTAAAAAAATTTAAAAAGACTATTTCCAACACAGACCTAAAAAAAATAGCAACACAACATAATAAAATAACAACAGCTGACAATACCCTCGTCAAAAGCATACATATCAATGTAACATCTATACCAGGAAAATGAAAAAGAGGACGAAACAAGACAGAAACAAATTTTCGGCCAGTTGGTCTTTGACAAGCGAAAACATGAGACAAACAAAGAAACAAACTCATTAGATTTATGACAAAAACAACATTAGAGTTAACTTTCCTGATGTTCTATTGGGTTGACGAAGATAACTGAAATCAGATACCTTCCTTATCTTCGACTGAGACGGAGAAGATACCTCTGAGAGTTACTACCAGTTATCTTGTCAGCCTTAAAGAAACACCAGGAAAGTTATCTGGTGTGTGTGTGTGTGTGTGTGTGTGTGTGTGTGTGTGTGTGTGTGTGTGTGTGTGTGTGTGTGAGAGAGAGAGTGTGTGTGCATGTGTGTGTGAGTGAGTGAGTGAGTGAGTGTGTGTGTGTGTGTGTGTGTGAGTGTGTATGAGTATGTGTGTATGCATGTATGTGTGCGTGAGAGAGAGAGAGTGTGTGTGTGTGTGTGTGTGTGTGGGTGTGTGTGTGCGTGCGTGCGTGTGTGTACGTGTGTGTGAGTGAGTGAATGTGTGTGAAAGAGAGAGAGAGAGAGAGAGAGAGTGGGAGAGAGAGAGAGAGAGAAGAGAGAGAGCGTATGTATGTAAAGTTGTATACGTGTATGTGTGTGTATGTGTGTGTGCGTGTGTGCATACACGTGTGTGTGCTGAGATGTGTGCTGAGGTGTGTGTATGCGTGCGTGCGTGTGTGCATGCGTGTGTGTGTGTCTGTGTGTGTGCTCCTAAAAGTAATGATTTTGTTTCTTTGTTGTCTTTTTGTTCGTTTGACAAAGGATAGTTGGCTGAAAATATGCACCTGTATTGTCTCGTTTATCAAAAATGCGTTTTCTGTCTGTTTTCCTATGTTTCTAGTTTCAAATTGCTTGAACGCTGACAGTCATTTTGGTTCAGACTAAACATAACATCACTTACTCACACATGTTCAAAAAACAAAAGTGAAAGGCACCATAATCAACAACAGTACAGGCAGTAATACCAACAACAAATATCGTCACCATGATGCTGCTACTTACATCCATGCCCGGGTCATCAATGGAGTTTATGGAACTAAAGGGCTGCACGCTTTCCTGGGTCTGCAAAGTCCATGCACATCGACATGACAGGCATGCAACATCATCATCATGCACGTGATAACAGCACAAAGCCTAATCTGGGTTGGGCTCTTTTCCATTGACTTTTGTCTACTTTTTATATTTTTCTTTTCTTTTTCTCCCTCCCTGAGTAACAGTTAGTAGAGGCATATTTGATCACAGTTAACTGATTTGTGTTTAAATTAAGATCATATAGCCGTAAGGTTTTTGAATAAATTGGCTGATTTTACAGCTGTTTAAATGTTAAATTAACACACTCACACAACCACCAGCTCCCAAAAACAAAATAGCATCAATGATTCACTCCAAATATATGTAAATAATATTAATGGTTGTGGATGATTAAACTAGTTAATTTCTGCACCTGCCAGTTATATATGTCATTACATCACTGGCCTAGTTACATCTATGATCAGTTCATTTTGACTACTGGCTTAGTTACATCTATGATATGTTCATTTTGACTACTGGCTTAGTTACATCTATGATATGTTCATTTTGACTACTGGCTTAGTTACATCTATGATATGTTCATTTTGACTACTGGCCTAGTTACATCTATGATATGTTCATTTTGACTACTGGCTTAGTTACATCTATGATATGTTCATTTTGACTACTGGCTAGTTACATCTATGATATGTTCATTTTGACTACTGGCCTAGTTACATCTATGATATGTTCATTTTGACTACTGGCTAGTTACATCTATGATATGTTCATTTTGACTACTGGCTTAGTTACATCTATGATATGTTCATTTTGACTACTGGCTTAGTTACATCTATGATATGTTCATTTTGACTACTGGCTTAGTTACATCTATGATATGTTCATTTTGACTACTGGCTTAGTTACATCTAATGATATGTTCATTTTGACTACTGGCCTAGTTAACATCTAGATATGTTCAATTTTGATACTGGCCTAGTTAATCTATGATATGTTCATTTTGACTATGGCCTAGTTACATCTATGATATGTTCATTTTGACTACTGGCTTAGTTACATCTATATGTTCATTTTGACTACTGGCCTAGTTACATCTATGATATGTTCATTTTGACTACTGGCTTAGTTACATCTATGATATGTTCATTTTGACTACTGGCTTAGTTACATCTAAGATATGTTCATTTTGACTACTGGCTTAGTTACATCTATGATCAGTTCATTTCGGGACCGTTATGGTATTCTAGCCAAAATATTATTTCAGGCGTGAAAAATGCCCGGGACTCAGTTTATTTTATGAGCATTGGTTCCTAAACAAATCAACAAATAAACAAGACAAAGGAGGTCTGAAAACAGGAATAAAAGGGACGGCTTAAAACGGAGTTATTAATTAATGCATCATAAAGCAGAATAGGTTTGGCATGACTTAACAGGATAAGGGAAAAACACTCCAAAGCAATAACGCTTTTCAAGAAAAGTATTTGTTTTGTTGGTTTCATTTTACAGATATAAAAACGTGCATTTCAATTCAGTTAGTGTGACAGTAAGGATCTGACAGACTCCCTGAGTCAAAGCAACACCTGCTGTGCAAGAATGAATTCTGCAAATGGATGAGAGACTGTGATAAATATCAAGCTAACAACACTAGAATACATGGAGATCGGATAAACAGTTCTCATGTTGCAGTCTGGGAGTAAACTCAGGACATCAGACCATGATTCTGACAAAGCCAGTCAGTCTGCGACACATTAACTAGGCACGGAAAGAACAAATATTCCAGGACAATGAAACATTTATTGGAAACCCCAATAAAAGTTTAGTTCAAAGAAGTCAAAGTATCACAGGAACCAGCAGACAAAGTAATGGGAAATGAATTATATAAATTCTAGTATAATCAAACAAGATTTTAGTTTAAAAATTAGATGCACCACAGACACATAGACAGAAGTAGAGAGATATATATTCTGTAATGGCAGTCTAATAATGACTTTTACAGAAACGAATTCAGAAGCAGCGGGAAGGGAAATCTGTAAGAAAATTCAAATACACGAAGCTGAATAATGATTCCAGCACAAATGGTACTAGAAATTATGGTCTGTGAGCTTAATTGAAAGCCAAACTAAACCGGGTTTAAAAGTCGATGCGTAACAAATACCACTAAAGAAGATAACAAAGTGTTTTCAGGTTTTCTAGTATTGCTGAGGGCCGATTTACACAATACAACTTTGCAACAGGCTACTGTGTTATGGAGAACAGTTCCATAAGACAGCCTTTAGCCAGCTGCTTACAACAGGACTTTTCGCTAATACCCATCGATCTCATCCACTCAACGACCGTACTGCATGCAACTACAATGACATAGATAGCCAGACATTTTACTGACTGTGGCAACATTCCTTAAAGAAGAGATCGTGGTTATCGTCTAAATCGGCCCCCAGTGCTATGCTTCTCACCTTGAAAATATTGAACTCTGAAGGCCCAACTGTCTGGCGTGACTAGAACAAAACCAAAGCCACAATTTTCATGCACAGCTACACGATTCTCTCTACATCAAGAAAATGCACAGCACAGACGATTGAAATATAACTAACTAATTAACTAACTAACGAACCAACCAACCAACCAACCATTGAAATATAACTAACTAGCCTAAATAAATAACTAACGAACAAACGAACCAACCAACCTACCAACTAACCAACCAACCAACAAACAACCAACCAACCAACCAACCAACCCAAAAACCAACCAACCAATTAACTAACTTACTAGAAATAAACAAATGGGATGGCTGGTCAAGCCACTCTATGAATCTCTCTTCATAACGGATTTTCCGTGTTATTATTTATTAAAAATAAACAAACCAGATGGCACGTCAAGCCACTCTATGAATCTCTCTTTATAACAGATCTTCCGTGTGACAAAAGTGTGTTGAACAGAAATACTGTGTGGTAAATGTCCATGCATAAGAAGGCAAGACCTGCGCTCATGTATCTGTCTTTTGTTTTCAAAACACTGATTCACAACCGACAAGTTCCGACTTCACAAGTGGTTCATACATATAAGAAATTGTTCAATGCTGGCATGTCTAATCTGTGACTAAAGTTTGTTCGTAACGTGCTGAGAAGTCAATGGTGACACGAGTACATTTATTTGGGACGTGGGTGTATGAAGGAAGTGGATTCTATGACTTGCCACAAGGATCGTTTTAATTCAGAATTACGCGTGCGTGCGTTCGTGGCTATCCATTGTACTGAAACGAGGGCTCAAAATTCGATTCCAAAAACAAACAAGAGCAAATAAAGAAACAAAGAAATAAACAAGCCAGCAAACTAAAACATTCCTGTTAACATGATTTTTCTCAACAAACCTTTGATCGATGTGCATAACTCTCTCTCTCTCTCTCTCTCTTCTCTCTCTCTCTCTCTCTCTCTCTCTCTCTCTCTCTCTCTCTCTCTCTCTCTCCTCTCTCTCTCGACCAAATGGTCACAAAACAATTCACTAATACTCATACTCCAAACCTGATAAAATCATAAAATCTTAAAAAGCAAATGAAAAAAAATCAGTCAAATTCACAGTAACAGATACGCTAAATATTTGTGATATTCACTACGACACAAAGACCATAAATCATTTGTTCAGCGCGGTCAGCTCATCTGCTACTTTGGCGTGGAAGATTTGTGTCTGCGGGCCCTTTTATCGATTTTGCATGAACTGGCACGAACAAGATTGTTGATGGCGAGTGTGTGTGTGTGTGTGTGTGTGTGTGTGTGTGTGTGTGTGTGTGTGTGTGTGTGTGGTGTGTGTGTGTGTGTGTGTGTGTTGCGTGTGTGTGTGTGTGTGTTGCATCGTGCGTGCGTGCTCCGTTCTGTATGTCGTGTGGCGCGGCCCGTGTGGTGTGTGTGCGCGCGCGCGTGTACGCGTGTGTGCGCGCGCGCATTTGTGTGCGTGAATGTGAGGTAGTGGTGATGATGGTAGTGGACATGCGCACGCGCGCGCACATGTGTGTGTGTGTGTGTGTGTGTGTGTGTGTGTGTACGTATGTGTGTGCGTGTGTGTATGTTTATGTGTGTGTTTATGTGCGTGGTTGTATGTGTATGTCAGTGTGTGTGTGTGTGTGTTTAGTGTTGTGTTTTGTGTTCACTTTTGTTCAATTCATACCATCACCATCAACACACATCCTAACTCTTATTACCTGTTTCACATGCACAAAACCATACATGCAGCAATGGATACTGGGATGATCTCTAAGAAAAACGTTTCAACCACACACACACACACACACACACACACACACACACACACACACACACACACACACACACACACACACACACACACACACACACACACACACACACACCACACACACAAAACACACACACAAAGAAAAAAAAGATGGGTTATCATGCACCGCTCTGCAAAGTGACAGAATAAGCAGGTAATAGAAAGCTCTTGATTTCAACCACTTTTCGTTCGTTCAGTATGTAAAAGTACAATTGTAATAAAGCAACAAACAGGAAACAAGAAGCTATGAGGATATGTAAAGAAAGGGATTTTTTCAAATATTTTCAGAGGCAGAAGCAGGAGGCAATAATCTCATCCAAGCATGGTAATGGCTTGTACAATCATAATTGATTATGTATATCAATTCATGCTCAATATTATCAGGAAACATGCAGAATCGTCATTTTTCTCTCTGTCCCTCGTCGTTATAATACTTTAGTTTTGTACTGTCAGAAGCCCTTGCGTAGTGGTAGAATCCCCACCTGCCAAGTTGCGTGCACGTGTTTGACGCTGAATGGGGAAACTGTGCGGGCGGCCTCCGGTCCACCCAGCTGTGAATGGTACCTGACCTTTTCCAAAGTTGAAGAAGATTAAAGCGACCATGGTGGGAAGAAATCTCTACCACATCACTCTCCTACGACCTCAGGGTTATACAACAACCTTTACCTTTTACAGTTGACATTTCGGTCCATTTCTCTCTTTTTTCAAACTATCTTTGAAAGCTTTTCTTTCCTTCTGTTTTTTTTTTTTTTTTAGGAGAATTGTTTGTTTGTTTTTTGATGTTGTTTTGTTTTGTTTTTGTTTTTGCTCCTTTTCTTCTTTCTTTCTTTCTTCCCCTCTCATCTTCTCTCACAACGTGTAATAGTAAGCTGACCAAATCTGGTAAACAGCAGATATTCAGCGCTTAGATTTGATTTTATCAAGATTTTGCGCTATATAAATATTGTAATTATTATTATTATTATTATATACAGATACTGTCAGTCACACGACTGAGATCACATAGTTTATCAATTTTAATGTAACAGTGAACACTCTTTCCCTGTAAATTTGCATTATTGGATGGTTTGCAGGATCACTTTCACAACAGACACCGCTAAAACCTACAGGTTTAATCAATCGTCATTTGACAGTTAGATATTGCAATGTGCCAGGTTTTATGCACTGATAAAAATTATAATTTTTTTCCGATAATAAAATTCATCTTTTCTCCCCGTAAATGTTGCATTATAGAATGCTTTGTAGCACAATTTGCACAATCTGAATAATTGAAATCTGTGGATTTTTTTCACTAAAAGCGGCTGAAGGGTCTCGCAATCTATCAATTTTATTGCAATGGTTAAAAAGTAAATTTTTGTCCGTAAAAATCACGTTACTGATTGATCTGCAGAACCACTTTCAAAACAGAAATGACAGACAGATAGAAACTTATTCTGAGAATACACTCATCTTTACGTCGATACTGTCTTGGTTTCCGAACCTGCTTTCTCACAAACTGCCACAACTCACATATGTAACAACTATCATGATTTCTGAACATGCTTTCTCACAAACTGCACAACTCACAATGTAACAACTATCACGAAATTAGAGCATCAAAAACCAAATTCTTTTTCTGAAACTACAAAGCAATATCTGTCTACAAACAGTGCAGAGACACACACACACACACGCACATCATGCTAGAAACCGCAAAAGAAAATGCTGTTGCCTGTTGCTCATAAAATTTCAAAGTTTCATGACACACAAACGCGCACAAAGTCACATGCACATGCGGACATGTACGTTCACACACGCCAGCGCGCGCACACATTAAAAAAACGCATATGTATGGGCTTGCGCT
>CM060314.1:41806304-41851304 GCA_030674185.1 Monoplex corrugatus | reverse complement strand
GCCCGTTTTTATATGTTTTAGTGTCCTTAGGTATGTTTAAATTTGTATTCAGGTATGTTTTTTAAATCCCTTGTGTGATAGATTGGACAGAGTGATAAATGCCAGGGACTTCTCCTTAGATTATTTTTGCGAATGCATTGATAGGCGTAATCAATTTTCTGTTTCTTTTTTTTTTCTCTCCTGTTTAAGTACTGCGTGTGTATTGAAACGGTTATAACCCTGACATGGCTCTGTACAGTCGGCTGGGCTTTAAGCAACAATAAGAATAAGAATCATTCACATAGTAAGGCGGAGCTAGAAGTATGAGCATCTCCCCTCCATGTGAAACCAAAACTAAAACGAAGACTAACCTACTACCTGTCCACGTGGTTCTGGAAAGCATTTAAATATTGGGACTGTGATGGTGGGCATTGGTTCGATTGGTTCGATTGGTTCGGGTAGCTGGTTGACAGCTGAATAACTGGGTTGATTAATTAATTGGCTGGCTGTTTGGTTGGTTAGTTGGTCATCTGACTGTGTGGGATTAGCTTGGTTGAGTAATCGGTTGATTAGAGGGTTTGAGTGACTGGTTAGTGAAGATGGTGGTTGGTTAACTGGCTGGTTGTTTAAGAGATTGTTTCTTTCATTAGATGCAGAAGCGTGTGAGTGATTGGTTTGCTTGGTTGATTAACTGGTTTGCTCATCATTTGATTTAATACCTCACTGTCCTCAAAGGAGTTGACATCATGGCGATGAGCATGTTGAGGAGAATGAAGATGACACACACACACCTCCTACCCCCTTCTATTCCACTAATTCCCTCGCCCTTCCTCCCGCTCCCCCCCCCCCCCCCCCCCCAATACCGTAATGTTTTGAAAAACTTTGGACATTGTGAGCAATTGATATGTTCAGGAAATGGCACACAAAGACACAGAGAGAGAGAGAATGAGAGAAAGAGAGAGGAGGGGAAAAGAGAGGAGAGAAGAAGACAGCGACATAGGCATACAGAGAGAGAGACAGAGACAGACAGACAGACAGAGGAGGGAACACGGAGAGAGAGAAGACGGACAAACACACAGACACAGACAGACACAGACAAACAGACAGAGACAAAGACAGACAGAGACAGAGAGACAGAAAGAGCAGACACACATATCACTCACAAACCGCAAACCCACAACACCTCCCTGTCCCCTCCCCACCCCACCCCCCACACACAACACATACCTCAATATCCTGAAAGGAGTTGGACATCATGGCAATGAGCATGTTGAGGAGCAGGATGATGGCCATGCCATGGTAGGCGATGAACATGAGCTCGGCCACCGTCCTGGTATACATTTGCCCGTGCTTGATCACGATGCTGCTGGGTGGTGTCAGCGAGAACATGGCCCAGAACAACGTGATGTAACTCGCTGCCAGCCTTTAAAAGGAGGGAGGGTAAGTGGTTATGGTTTTTTTTTCAGAAAGATATAAAAATAACAACGGTAACAATAATAATATTAGTAATAACGGGATTTGGGTTCTCTTCTCCCACTAGACGAAACAGCAGGGAAGTTTCAGACTTTTTCTCCTAATTTTGTGTCTGGTGTTTGTTTATGATCTTACACTCACGCTTGATAAAGGCCAGTTGGCCGAAAATTTGTGCCTGTCTTGTCTTGTATTAAATACGCGTTTTGATTCTATTTTCGTGTTTTTCTGGTTCCAATGATGGGATGATTTCTACTACTACTACTGCTACTACTACTGCTGCTGCTGCTGCTGTTGCTACTACCACTATTACCACTACTACTACTACTACTTTTACCATATTACAATAACTATAATGATGATGATGATAATGATAATAATAAAAATCATCATCGTTTATTATCATCATATTACAACAACAACAATAATAATATTGATAATATTGTTACAGTAATTGTAACGATGATAATGATGATGATGATAACAAATAGTGATGATGATGATGATGATGATGATGATGATGATGATGATGATGATGATGATGACGACGACGACGACGACGACGACGATGACGACGACGATGATGATGATGATGATAACAATGACCATTCTTGCACAGCGTTTCATCTCACAAGAGCCCTAAACGCTTGACGTAAGAATGACTGACAGAGGGAAACACACGTACTGCAAATGAAAGTCAGCCATTGACGGTGTGATGAAAACAAAAAATTGCATATGACGTACGTCGTAAAAGAAACAACAAAAATGAATTTTGATGAAACACTTATTTTCATGTGCCAACCAGTCATGCAACAACACGAAAAACAACAAACAAACAAACAAATAAATAAATAAACAGCATTCCAAAGTATAAAAGCAATGAATATGTCTCTCTTACACTTCACTTTCTCTTTCTCTTACATACACATGCTCACACATACACAGACAGACAGACACACACACACACACACACCAACATACACACACACACATAGACACACACAGAGATACACAGACACACAACCACATCGTTTGCCTACCACTAAAGAATCACACGGGCACATACATGAACATACGCTTAAAAAATACACACTGAAATAATCGTATAAACACAGACACAGACAGACATATACACACGCACAAATATAGTTACACGCGCTTACACAGACAAAACACCCTACACACATGCACATACACGTGTTACACACAGATTACGGTCAAAAATACGAATTTTAAACACTCAAAAATACGAATTTTAAACACTACTCAAGAACGAGACGGCCAAAAAGGACAAAAGTCCCACGTACGTGGAAAAGACATTCTGATCGCCAGTCTCCTTGTAGTACCAGTAGAGCTGGTTAAAACCACAGGCGAAAGAGGTGAGCACGAGGAAGAAGATGAAGAGAAACTTGGCCACGTCTATCAGCATGCAGCCCAGAGAGATCTGTAGTGGACCAAGGTGCTGGTTGGCCTGTGGAGAACAGATAGATAAACACCTATCGTTAGTAGGGGGCTTAATTGGCAGTGTCCTTGTTATTGTTGTTTAAAGCCACAACAGGGCTATAACCATCTCAAAATTCACACCATATCTTATTGGAGGTGGGAAAAAGCCCTGGAAAAGAAAATTTAAATACACACACCAAAGCACTCGCGCACACAGAGGATACGCCCCTTCCAATTTATCACCAGATCCTTAATAACTTGGATAGGAACAGGCACTGCTAAACTCCACCGAAAGAACCCAGCGGGAGTGCAGTCTCCTCTGGTGGGTGGGCCTATGGGGGCTTGCCATATCTAGCTCTCATGGACTTCCTGGCACTGGGATTTCGACTGAATGAGCTTGGAAAAGTTAGTGTGTCCTGTAGCTGGAACGAACGGCGTGGCTTTGACGCCAAAGAGGAGACGCAGAGGGAAGTACAGGAAAAAAAAAGGAGGAAAAAAGAAAAAAAAAAGGAAATTAAAAAAAAAGGAAAAGAAAGAAAGAAAACAAAAAAGAAAAAAAATTGTGGAAAGACGTATTTGGTTCACTTTTTTATTACTTATGAATGCGTGATGTGTACAAATCTAAATATAGTGAACTGTAAGAAAATTCACAAATTCTGATATGATTTAGAACTTAACACCACCACAAAGACAAAAACAAGTATGAACTACAAGATCAACGACATTGATAATTATAACACATAATGATAATGATAATAATATATAATAACAATGATGATGATGATGGTGATGATGACGACGATGACGATGAAGATGATGGTAACAGTGATGATGATAACAACATTGAAGATTTAGATAGTGCAACATACGCAACAGAAAACCAGAAATCGATAAAACTGTAACTACATCACACATGTATTCAGGTGACAGACAAATCAAAAGCGAAAACGAGAGTAACTACAGAAAAACACTTGACATTTACACATGAAATGCACGACCCCATATGAACGGACGTAGGTAACGTAAATGAGTATACATTTTTGCATTCTTACCAACAAATGCCTGTCAATCAACATCAGGAAGAGAGTTCTTGAATGTTATATAGAACCAATACTGTTGTACGGATGCGAGGCGTGGACAGTCAACAAACAAAGCCAGAACAAGATTGAGGCAGCCGAGATGTGGTTTCTAAGAAAAATGTTGAGAGTTCCATGGACAGCAAAGAAAACTAACGAGACAGTCTTGATGGAGGCAAACACAAGTAGATCACTCATAGGGAAGATTAGGAAAAGACAGGCAACATTTATAGGCCATTTTATGAGGAAGGGGGATTTGGAGCACCTGGTCACAACGGGAAAGCTGGAGGGAAAATGCTGGACGGACTTGCAGAGTGGCTGGGGACGAGGAGGGTGGGGGAGATGCTAGGGGCAACGAGAGATAGAAACAGATGAAAGTCCATGGTCGCCAACGCCATGCGGCAGGGCACCTGATGATGATGATGATGATACATTTTTGCAGGAGCGCAGGCATCCCACGTGCACGCACACGCACACACACACAAACACATATACACGCACACACGAGAGGGAGGGAAGGGAGGGAGAGAGAGAGAGAGAGAGAGAGAGAGAGAAGAGAGGGAGAGAGAGAGGAGAGACAGAGAGAGAGAGAAGGGAAATGGTTATTAGGAATCATGGTTGCGTTGTTTGAAACATGGTAACAAAGAAACTTATATTGTACTATGGCTCTAAACTTTGTGCTGCTGTCGTTTCTAAGACTTATTTTTATTTCATGTTTTGTCAATGGCTGTTGCTGAAACGTTGGAAATATTCTAATCTGTTTAGTGCCATGAACATGCTTTACACATGACTGTTGCGCAAAGATTAATTGAATTATCATTTATTTCCATAGACTTCTTATTCTCTCTCTCTTGCGCACACATACACCGCTCGCATGATCGCATCTTTCCCATCCACAGGCCTGTGCTCACACATACTACTAATCTATGCACACAACACACACACATAACATACACATACCCACATACACAACACAACACATACACACACACACACACACACACACCACACCAACACATACACACACACACCACACACATACACACACACACAATACACATACACACACATCACCACACACATACACAACACACGACACGAACACACATTACACAACACACAAACAACACACACTACACATAACATCACACACCTCATGTCACACAGCAAACACAAACATACCAACACTCTACTCTTATAACCACAACCCTGTGCACACACAACACACAATAACAACACACAAACACACTCAGGATTACTCACCTCAACACAAACACCTGTACACACCCCACACATACACGACATACCAGTACACACACACAACAGACACACACACAGCAACATACACACACACACACACACACACACACACACACACACACCACTGACACACACACACAAGCACACACACAGGCATACAGTACACACACACACACACACACAACACACACGACACACACACAAGCACACACACAGGCACTACAGTACACACACACACACACACAACAACACACACACACACCACAGACAGACACGCACGTAACACACACACACACACAAACACACACACAAACACACACACACACCACAGACACACACAAACACACACACCACAGACACACACACACACACAGACCAAAACACACCACACAGACACACACACACACACACACACACACACACACACAACACACACACACACACACACAACACCACACACACACACACACACACACACACACACACACACACACACGCGCGGCGCGCACACACACACACACACACACACACACACACACACAACCCCTGTCCACACACATACTATCAACTCCCCAGCCCTTCCCCAGCCAACCCACTCGGCACTACCCCTACCCCAGTCCTCACCAACCTGAAACAGATAGATAATCCGAGCGAAACTGAAGACGTTGGCGATAGCGAAGAGCCCCTCGGAGATGAGCGTGGGATCGTTGAGGGGCCAATCTCGCCGAGCCATCTTGCGCGGTCCGTAGGTGCCGGATTCGATCTGGAAGTAGGCGACGATGCGCAGAGCGAAAGTAGCAAGGTAGAGAGACAGCATCATGAAGTCCAACCAGTTCCACCACTGTCTGACATACGCTTTGATGCCTTCTTCCCACAGCTGTTTGCACTCCGCCCATACGAACCCTGTCAACGGAAAGGAAACAAGTATATAAATGAATGGTTATTGTAATTTTTCTGTTTAAAGCCCAGCCGACTGCGTAGAGACATATCAGGGCTATAACCATTTCAATACACACAATGCTTCAACAGGAAAAAAAAATGAACAGAAAATTATGTACACATGTCAATGCGTTTGTGCACATAACCTAAGGAGATGCCCCTGGTGTTGACCACTCTGTCCAATTTATCACACAGGGGATTTAAAAAAAAAACGTTCCCGAATACAATTTAAACGTAACTAAGGACATTAAAACATTTATAAAAACGGGCCTAAATTACCTAAAATTGCTTACGCATATTTCATTTCCCTAGAACCAAAAGTGTAGTTACAACATGTACCTAATTATCAATCCTAAGAAAGACTTTATCGACCGCATCCGGTGAATGGGCCAGCAAGGCAGAAAATGACAAGAAGAAATGACAGAAAGCAAAGGAATAAGACAGAAACAAAGAGAGTGACAGAAAAGACGAAATTTCTAGCACAGAATTTCCAGAAGATTGCAGATACTATTTACATGGAAAGAGCCCCCGGCATCCCACGGGGGAGAATGAATGGTATGAATGTATGACTGAATACATGTACTCGTAACATCACTAAGCCCAACCCATTCTACCATTTTCACATTGGCTTTGACGCTCTTCTTCCCTTATAGTTGCTCGCATATACCCGCGGTAATCCTGATAGACAAATGAATGAATAAATAAATGAAGATTGTTACTGTTATTTTTGTTTGAAGCCCAACCGACTGCTCAGAGCCATGTCTGGGTTATAACCATTTCAATACACACACAATGCTTCAACAGGAAAAAATGAAAAGAAAATTAAGTACACATATCAATGCATTCGCGCACATAATCGAAGGAGATGCCCCTGGCGTTGACCACTCCGTCCAATTTATCACACCGGGGATTTAGAAAACATAACTGAGTACAATATTAATCATAACTAAGGACACTAAAAACATAAATGAAAACGAACTTTAATTACCTGAAATTGCTGCCGCGTATCTCATTTCCCTAGAGCCAAAAATGCATTTATTACATGTACCCAATTATCAATCCAAAGAGACAGTACGTACAACTTTACCAAACACATACAGGTGACTGGACCCGCAAGGCTGAAAATGATAGGAAGAAATGACAGAAAGCAAATGAGGAAGAAACAAACAAAGAGAGTGACAGAAAAGAGGAAATTTCTGACACAGAATTTCCAGAAGGCGGAGATACTATTTATACTGAAAGAGCCCCCAGCATCCCAACGGCGGTATAAATAAATGAAGACAATCAAATAAACAAAGAAATAAATGAAACGAATAAATAAATGAATAAATGAATTAACTACAGCCAAGTCCACTATTGCCTCACGTTCGATGTAATGCTTTCTTCTCACTGCCGTTCACTCTCCACCTACATGAACCCTGTTAGAAAAATGACTGACTGATTAGGTGAGCAAATGAATAAAAATCCAGACAGACCCAACCCAGTCTCACATATCCTTTAATGTCCTCTTTCCGTGACTAGTTCTGTTACAACCACACGAAGCCTGTCAACCCTTTAACTCGCGCACCCTGTCCACCAGCATCCTGCATTTTCAACCATACTAGCAAACCAAAAACTTAACCCTTTGATCCCCTCACCCCATCCACCAGCTTCCTGTAAAAAGCTGGTGGATAGATAGAGTGAGAGTCAAAGAGTTATGTTTTATGCAGTTGGTAGATAGGGTACAGGAGTCAAAGGGTTAAGAAGAAAAAATGATGATGATGACAGTGATAAAGAAAAGCATGAGATTTTTTTTTATTACTGATAATCAATGTTATGATCGTTGTGATCGTCCTGTTTGGCTGTCTCATTCTCCAGTTTTCTTGTCCTCTCCTTCCTCCTTCTGAGCTTCTCTTACTTGTGTACTACCATGTGAGTGGTGAGTGAGTGAGTGAGTGAGTGAGTGAGTGAGTGAGTGTATGTGTGTGTGTGTGTGTGTGTGTGTGTGTGTGTGTGTGTGTGTGTGTGTGTGTGTGTGTGCGCGTATGCGTGTGTGTATGTATTGTGTATGTGCGTGCGTGTTTGTGCGCGTGTGTGTATGTGTGCGTGTCTGTTGAAGGTGTGTGTGTGCGCGTGTGTTGTGTTCTGTGTGTATGTGTGTGCATGTATGTGTGTGTGTGTGCGAGTTTGTTGTGTGCGTGTACGTGTGCATGCGCACTCGAGCGCATATGTGTGATAATAATGAGGATGTTCGTGATTTTTGCTTTTTTTTATGAACATGTTTTCCCTTATTGTGATATCTCATTCCTTAATCATTTTCACGAACAGCACCATATAAAAAAACTCTTAACCCAAACAGGTATTGACTCATTCACCACTCACTTGATTAAGTTAATCCACCAATAATCAATCAACCAATCAGGTAATCGACCAACCAATCAACCAGTCAGTCAATATAAATGAAAGAATGAATCGACCATAAAATGTTTTATTAGAAGAGCCTACAACCCGATATAATTCTCCTCACTCATCTCAGTAAAGCCACACAATTCCCCCATTCTTAACTGCATCCTCAGTTCTGCTTGGCGTAATGGTACAGCTTCAGACTTTTGATCTGACTGCTCGTGTTTGTACATGTGTGAATATGGCTCGACAGAGACTTTCTCTTTGCTGCGTCCGTGTCACCGAGCTGTGAATCGGTGCCTTACTATGTTCAGAGTTTGGGATGGTTAAGCAAAAAGGGATGGAAGATGGGCAACACCTGCATAATGCAGGCTTAGAGAGAACTTGACGTTTCCAGCACAACACTCCCCTATAACCTCAGGTATATTGGACAACCTGGACCTTTATCTCTAACTGCGTGTCTCATTCCAACTCCACGCTCACCCCACAAAACTAAAAGTGTACAAAGATAAACACAGCCCTTAAACGGAAAAGAGTGGCAGAATGATTCAGACGTTCACCTGCCAATAACCATACTCAAGGTTACAGGGTTCGATCCCCGCTGAGGTCTCGACTTTTCTCCTCAGCTCATTTAACCAGAAAATTGAACTGAACATCTAGTCCTTCGGAAGGGGATGAAAAAGGAGTCAGAGCCGTGTGCCTTCTGGCCTATGCACGCCAAAGATCCCCCGGCAGTTGATGATCATGAAAAGCTGCCCTAGTATAAAACCTTTGGACAGATAGGTTGATTTCCAAGGTCCCTCCTCTTAAACGCCACTTAGCCTTCTTGTCTTTCTGAAGTCTTGGTAAAAAAAATTGCGTGGTACTGCACCGCAGCGACTGCTCTCAAAGAGAAAGCAGCACGAGTTTCATACGACAAATCTACTGTGACCAGACACACACACACAAAATAGATATGAATATGAAACCGGGTCGTATTGGAAGAAATGTGGTAAAGATCTCACTACTCTTGGGTCAGCCTTGTGAGAGTGGGTCGTATGTCTCTTTGCAGCTTTACCTTCACTAACCCCCCGTGGGGATGCCGGGTTTCAGTATAAATAATGTCCCCACCTTCTGGAAATTCTGTGCTGGAAATTTCTTCTTTTCTGTCACTCTCTGTCACTTTCTTTCTTCATCTTTTGCTCTCTGTCATTTCTTCCTATCATTTTCTGCCTTGCGGGTCCATTCACCTGTATCATCATCATTATCATCATGTGCCCTGCCGCATGGCTTTGGCGATCATGGCTTTCCACACGAATCTATTCCCTGTCGCTGCAAGTACATCTCCCACCCTCTCTGTCCTCAACCACCCTGCAAGTCCGTCCAATGTTTTGTCCCTGGGTCTACCTGGTGTTCTCTTTTTCACCTGTATGTGTTCAATAAAGTCTTGCATACTTTCTCTTAGGATTGATAATCGGGTACATATATTAAGTGCATTTTTGGCTCTTGGGAAATGAGACATGCGGAAGCAGTTTTTAGGTAATTTAGGCCCGTTTTTATATATGTCTAAGCATCCTTACTTACTTATGTTCAAATATTTATTCAGATGGTTTTTTTTTAAATTCCCTGTGTGATAAATTGGACGGAGTGGTCAACGCCAGGGGTCTCACCTTAGATTATGCGCGAATGCACCGATATGTGTACTTACTTTTCTTTTCCTTTTCTTCCTGTTGAAGTATTATGTATGTTTTGAAATGTTTATAGCCCTGATATGGCTCTACGCAGTCTGCTGGGCTTTAAGCAACAATAAGAACACCTTCCCTAACCCCAAAAAGGACCAGGTATCGATTTACAACAAGGCTGACAGGACGTCTTCATCTAACTTCAGCCTAGCTACTCACCAGTGATCCACAGGACAATGAGCCACTCCAGCTCAGAGGGTTGAGGACCCCGGAGCTTCTCCCTCTGCGGGGACACAGTCACGATGTCAGTGGAGGCACAGATGAGCAGGAAGAGGAAGACCCCGAAGGACGCGCTGTGGTAAAGGAATTTCATGAAGGGACTCCGGAGCAGCTGGCCAATTTTGCTGCGTGGAAAAATGAGATAGTAAACAGCCATGAATGGCAGCAGCAGGATCAGACCGATGCACGTAAGGAACTTCATCACCCCGTTTCTTTTTCTCCAGCCGGGTAGACCTTCGTACCAGATCGACGTGAGCAGCTGTTGGCAGTGCGGGTGGGCCACAAACTATGACAGAAATCATGGGTGTTTATAAAGGAAAGAGTTCTGCATTGCGTTGCATGTATTAATATTCCTCATAATCTACACATGGAGGTACTGTCCACAATCACGTGATTTTATATACGTGGTCCCTACCACATGTACGGATTAAGGCCTTGTCAATTCCCGCTTCGGATTTACTTTTCTTCTTCTTCTTCTTTTCTTTCTTTTTTTTAAGCGGGTAAGCGGGCTTTTAGTGGATAGAGCCGTGGTCTCGAATTCAAACCACTGGCCCACAACAAAAAAGTTGGCTTCTTTGCTGCCCATCCTGAGGCTCCAATCATTCTGGTGGTATCAGTTTGGTGTTTTATAGGTCCCCTTCAACCCTCTCTACGTTGATTTCATTTCACGACCTATGTATAGGGTTTCACGTATGCTCATGAATTTGCCACATCATTATTAGCAAATTTGGGTGAAACATACATGGAGTTTCTGTATATGATAAATCCATCGTGATCAAACTCAAATGACAAATAAACATGAATCAAGAACTGTGACAAAATCACTGATGTTATAGATGAAAACATGTCACAAACGCGTTTGTAACATA
This sequence comes from Monoplex corrugatus, assembly GCA_030674185.1. Taxonomy (NCBI): domain Eukaryota; kingdom Metazoa; phylum Mollusca; class Gastropoda; order Littorinimorpha; family Ranellidae; genus Monoplex; species Monoplex corrugatus. The sequence continues at coordinate 41,839,946 of CM060314.1, read as the reverse complement.
CAAATATGCAACAAATGTGTTTGCAAAATAAAAACATGCCAAAAAATGTTTGTAATATATAAGTATATCACAACAGTATTCATGAAATTAAGATATATCACAAACGCATATACAATGTAAAAGTATATCACCAAAATGTCCATAGAATGAAAAGATACCACAAACAGATTTATAGAATATAAGCATGTCACAAACGTGTTTATGAAATAAAAGTTTGCAAAAAGTGTGCATATAACATAACAGTACATCACACAAGTGTTTATATGAAATGAAACATGTCACAAACGTGTTTGTATAACACAGGATGCCACAAACAAGTTCGTAAAATTAAAATAGGTCAAACACGTGTTTGTGAAATAAGAATATGACACACACGTTTATGAAATCAAAACATGTCACAAATGAGTTTGTAAAACGTTTGTCACAAACGTATCTGCAAAAGAGAAATATGCCACAAACGTGTTTCTCAAACAAAAACATACCAAAAATTGTTTGTAAAATAACAAATCACAAAAGTATTTATGATGTAACAGTATATCACAAAGAGGGACAGAACATTCACAAAATCAAAGTATGCAGTCAGTTGTGACAGAAAACAACGCGCTTAACCCGTTCACTGCCCAAGAAACTAGAAAATAAAACAAAAAGGTAAGTGTAAGAGATCAAATTATAGAATATTACACGAAACTCTGGTCTATAAAATGCTGGATGACCAAGGACTGTGAAAGAAACTACAGGTATGTCCAAAAGAAGAATGTGCCATAAACAAGGACAGAAATCATATTTTCAAGTGAAGACAATGTCAGAGAAATCACATTTTTATCTTTTCTCCTGCTTGACAAAACATCAGGGAAGTTTTGCTGTTTTCTCTCCAATCTTATTTTTATTATTATTATTCTCTGTTGTTTGTTACTATTCTTTGTTGTCTTAGTTTACGCTTGACAAAGGCCAGTTGACTGAAAACATGCGTGTCTTGTATTGTTATATTAAATTTGTGTTCTGGTTTTATTTTTGTGATTTATCGGTTCTTATTTGCTTGAACGCTGGCAGTCACTTTTGTTTTGGATTTTAGTTTCGTTTTTAGCTTGTTTTATTTGTTTAATCGTTTGTTTGTTTATTCGTTTGTTTGTTTGTTTGTTTGTTTGTTTTTAGTACAAGCAGATAGTTCCTTTCCCTTCGACAACTCCACACTTTTCTTCTGCTATTTCTCTTCTGATTCCGTTCCTTGTCCTCATCATGATTATTCTACTAGGATTTTTGTTACATGACTCATCAAGCTGATTGTACGATGGAGTTCGCATTTTATAGCCCCTGTTTGGTTAAGAAGTGCAATGAAAATTAATTTGACAGATCTTTGTGGATTTTTCCGGTGTCATAAATTTCATTAAGGAAAACTTCTTTTTTTTTCAATACCAAAATCTTCTAGGGCCTCTATCATTTCTGTTGTAATATTGTCTGGCCCTGAAGCTTTTTCCGGTTTCATCTTTTTCAATGCTGTTCTAACTTCATCTTTCATTATGGGTGGTCCTTCAATGTTCTTTCTTATAATGCGTTCTTTGCTTCTGTCATCGTTAAAAAGGTCCTTTACGTACTCGCCCCATCTACCTAATATTTTATCTTTTTCAATTATAAGCGCATCATCTTTCGATTTCAAGCATCCAGTTGATGTGCAGCTCTTTTTCCTGTGGGCAATTTCTTCAATTTCTCTGTACATACTCTGAGGACATGTTTTGTATCAATCTTCTATTTCTAGATATCCGGTAAACGGGATTAATTTATATGAAACAGGTATATTAGTTCATTGTATCATACCGACTCGAAATAGACAAAATCTGAACCATGTCTACTGTCGGTTTTGTTGTTGAAAATAACAAAAGAAACAAATCTATACACTTGCTTGCAGCCGTAAGGATGGTGTTCAAGCAAAAAATTTTGATATGACCATTGTCAGCCTCTTTTGAAACCTCTTCACTGGATTTCCATTCTAACACGCATCGATAATACGCCTTCAGTACTTTTGCCATTCGTTCTTTTTTTCCTAGCACTGCTCCACTTTACCTATCGAATCTCTCTATGTACACATTATCAAGACAGCTATGTTCCTTCTCTAGTTCAAAAACTCTCTGCGAACCTTTTAGGACCGAAACGCATTGACAATATTTTTTCCCTCTTGCATTTCCTTTAATTTCGGTTTCTCCATCTCACAAAATCCCTGAAATATTATCAGTTTTATTCTCCAGTTCACTTTTTACAACTGATCTATTTAAACAAAACTATTAGTTGTGTTTTTCTTGTTTCGTCAGTTTAACATGCGGTTTTACTCTCTTTTCATGTGTTCCTGGTTTCTATAATAAAAAAAATTATACTTGAACGCTGATAGTCCTTCTGATTCAGATTGCGTACAATTACCATCTTGAAGTTTTATTGATACTTTCTTTCCTCCTGAGTTGGCTATTTGTTACATAATTGTTCTTTCTTTATGCTTGTAGAATACAACGAGCATAGTTTGCCATGGTCTGTTTGGTTATGCAAGTGAAATTATCATAATGTGATCGGATACGTGCTTCCGATACTAAAATGCCTGACAGGGATAGGAGGAACAATGAATTAAAAAACTGGATAAAACAGTGACATAAACAGGAATAAAGAGAAATAAGGAAGTAAGTGCGAACGTGCATGCATGTGTGTGTGTGTGTGTGTGTTGGTTGTGTTTGTGTTGGTGTGGTGTGGTGGTGTGTGTGTGTGTGCGTGTGTATGTGTGCGTGCGTGCGCGCCCGCGCGTACTCAATACACAATACAACCGTAAAACATTAAAACGGTGTGCCAGAATGTATACCTGTTTCTGTTCATACTTGAGGGCCAGCTTGAGACGTGACAAGGTCAGTTTGTCTGGATCCACTTCCTCGTCTTCGTGGTCATTATCATTTACCTGCACATGGGCCACACAACAAAAAGGGCGTACAGTTTTCTGTGCTACAAGATAAACTTTGAATCAAAACAATCATTTCAGACAAACAAAAAACAAGGGAATGCAAACAGCGCAGGTCAATATATGTGCAGACCTGCTTGTGCTTTGGTTCTTTCTTCATGTGTTATGCACACAGAACATCAAATACGCACGATAAAGATCCTGTGAGTCCTTTCAGAGTTCCGTGGCTTCTCACGTGCACACGCACGAAAATGGAGTATGACAACCTTAATGTCGCAGTGTATACATACATACATACATACATACATACATACATACATATGTATGTATATGTGTGTATGTATACATATACATATATACAGTACATATCGTATGTAAATGTATATGTGTATACATGTGTGTGTGTGTGTGTGTGTGTGTGTGTGTGTGTGTGTGGTGTGTGTGTGTGTGTGTGTGTGTGTGTGTGTGTGTGTGTGTGTAAAAGGCCATACATGTAAAATCCTACTAGTATGTTCCAGTGCACGTGCACGACGGACAAAAAGGGGGATGGAGACAATGACAAGCAATGACCTTATTCAGCACAGCGATGACTTCCTCAGAAGACCGACACTGCTCCAACAGGTCGCAGGCGTACTTCTTGCACTGGTTGCTCAGGTCCATATACGAGTCCTTGAACTCGTTCTCACGAAGTGCCAGGTGCTCCAGCTCCCAAGACAGTTGGAAAGCGGAGAGGATGGGGTCAGGACTGGTCAGAGAGATCCAGGCTGGACTGGCCAGGGCGCGGTACGTGTTGATACGCAGTAAGGAATGACGCAGGCTATCTGCATGAACCTGTGAGTGTGGTCACACGTCCTTAAATCGTGATTTGTAATAGGAGTAATGATAATGATGATGGTGATTTAAGAATAAAAAGGAGCAAGAATACGTGAATGAATGTCTAATTAAATAAATGAACGAACGGACGAATGAATGGAAGGAAGCAAGGAAAGGTCTTTATTTTCCAACGGAAAGCACAAAGACACAATACAATAATGCTCGATCGTTTTTCTGTGTCTGTCATTGCTAAAAAAAAAAATCTGCAAGAGGAGGAAAAGGAAGAAAAAGATGTGGAGAAGATGAAGACGAGCAGAAAGCCTTTCGTTGTGACTGAACTGGGTAAAGAGGAAAAAGACCGGCAGTCTCAGTTGTTGCCAAAGCTTTGCTTTTATTGTTGAGGTCCCTGTATCCTGGCAAAGCGTTGTCCCAAACACTTGTGTGTGCATGGCATGCCTGAACTGTTGCGTGCTCAAAGCCACTCAACGTCATCCCTATTGTTACAGCGAAAGCTGAGTGAAAAATGCCTTGCCAACACGTCAATTTAAAGGTGGATCACACGATTGTAATTTGATTTGTTACTGCATGAACCAGAAAAAACACGAAAAAGGAATAAGAACGCGTATTCAATTCAACAAGACAAGATACGCGCAAATTCTCGGCCAACTGGCCTTTGTCAACCGTAAGATCACAAACAAACACCAGATACAAAAATTCCTTTTCTCACACTAGACAGAGCAGCAGGAAAGTTTCCGTCTTTTTCTCCTAATTTTTGTATTTGGTGTTTGTTTGTTTGTGATCTTACGGTTGACACAGGCCATTTGGCAGGAAATCTGCGCCTGTCTTGTTTTGTTGTGGTAAATACGCGTTCGTATTCACTTTTCGTGTTTTTTTCTGGTTCCTGTTTGCTTGAACGCGGGCAATCACACTTGTTTTGGATTTGTTATTGCATGTCTGTCTGATGAAATTTAGAACACGATGGACGCCATCTGACATTTCACGTCCGTTTTCTGTCGGTTCCATTTGGAATGGTTGATGTCGTAAAGCTGTTGTATGACAACGTGTGAGAGTGAATCGACCACTTAACATGTCTGTTTATTCATCCGTCGGTAAGCACGCCTGCCTGCCTGCCCACCTGTCTGTATGAATATATGTAATTCAGGGTATGTCAGTTAGGGACGAGCTATGTGTGACGCAGAGCTGCAATGCGATTTGGAGGCTTTTCTCTATTCCCAAATTTCCCGGTATTCGCCATTTTTATCGTGCACAGTCGACATAACGGATCTAAGTAACAGAAACAACGGGGGAAACAAAACGAAACAAAAAAGCAAACCAAACCAAAACAAAACTCAGATAAAGTTTCCAGGCATCATTGTATGAACTTATCTCGATAAGGACTGCTGAAGATAATGTGGTGAATTAAGCTACCCACAAAACACTGCGCCTGACGTCATGTTTCATGCCTAACAGGCTACAAGCGTCTTGTGTATCGTGCGCGCTCATAGTTTTCCCAGGAGTGGTGTCTACAAATGACAAAATTGCGGTATAATCACTGCAGTAACAGAAAATCGAAGGATTAAGGGCATGCGATGTTGACTTAGCCTCTTCACACCCATTCCACACGCATACGCAGACCTATACAAATACACACATATACGTATAGATTTACAATCTTCGACACACACACACATATTTACACACACACAGACACACACACACATATTTACACACACACGCGCGCGCGTGCGCGCATACATGTACACACACACAAACACGAATACAACCTAACATACACACGCTCTCTGTCTGTCTCTATCTCTGTCTGTCTGTCTGTCTGGCTCACACACACACACACACACACACACACACACACACACACACACACACACACACACACACAACACACACACACACACACACACACACACACACACACGCACACATACATGCACACACACAAACACGAATACAACCTAACACACACACGCTCTCTGTCTCACTCTCTCTCTCTTTCTGTCTCACTCTCTCTCTCTCACTCACTCACACACCACACACACACACACACACACACACACACACACACACACACACACACAACCACACATTCACACACCACCCATACACACACACACATACATACACAGAGCACAACAGTATCAAAACCACTTATTTTACCCCACCCTTTTGATCCACTTCTATAGGGAAGAAACACTATGTTAATCCAAATGAACCAGGGACCTAATGCGTGCATGTATGTATATGTGAGTGTATGTGCGTCATGTATGTATATGTACGTGTGCGTGTGTGTGTTTATACTGTATGTTTATTGTGTTGTGCCATTGAAAGTCTATCCAGCAGCGCATTCTACAGTGCTTGAGTACCGACGGCGGATATTCACAGAGTAAACACACACACACACATACACTAACATATGTATATATATTACATATGTATATATATATATTATATACTAATATATATATACATATATACATATATATATATATACATACTATATATATATATATATACATATATATATATACATATATATATGTATATATACATATATATATACATATATATATGTATATATACATATAGACAAAATACACACACACACGCACACACACACACAAACACATACACACACACACACAAACTCACATATATACACGCACACACACAAACACACACACACACAAACACACTAGAACTCAAGCACACCCCCTATGCATTACAGAATAGCAATACCTGCGCTTGGCATCTTTTACATGAACAAGAGAGCTGGTGAGGTCCGCTCAATGTTAGCCCCATGCAGTAACAACAACTGCAAGATCTCGAACTGGTTGCAGTGAGCGGCGAGGATGATTGGGGAAATGTCCGGTGAGTAGTCAAAACTCTCTTCTTTGTGACGCACTTTGGACCATTCGGCGCCCAACATTTCGTGACTGATGGACGGATGCTCTATCAACATCTGTAAGGACAAGGAAAGTTGTTTAAATAGGTGAAGAAAACATGTCTTGGTGAAACGAATAAGTGAGAATACGTTCGTTTTAACAACGACTGAGAGAAAATCTGTTTGTTTTAAAGTAGGGGAACAGAGAACGTGTTTGGTTTAAAAACAATTATCATTCTAATCGTGTATGGCTGAAAAACTCATGGTTAATTCTAATAGTGTTTCAAGAACAATTTTTGGCGGAAATGAATACATGTACGACGTGCACAAAATATTCGGCATATTTATTTCAATAATTGCTCTTCAGAATAATCTCTTAAGCGAATATTCTGAGCACAAAAAGAAAAACCACACACCAAAACATCATACAGAAAAGAAGATACAGGTCGTCCTAAGACCCTGAGATCATAGGGTTTGAGGTGGACGAGATTTTACCTTCTCTAACCCTGGGAGGAATGAAACCTACACGCAATAAGTTTAATAGAACCAGCCTTGAACCCACACAATCAGACTGAAAGGAGGGAGCTCTACCTAAGCATCAACGAGGCTTCCATTCTTTATCTAAACGAAGTTGCATATGGATCTATCCGCACTCTTGATGCCTTATATGACAAAGTAAAACTGATGCAATATACATTGTTTCGCTGATAATACATATATACACACATGTATACACACACATAACATACAATTATTCAATTATTTGAGCTGTTTGTGCTACATACATTTTATCAAATGATGAGTATAATCCAAGTTTTTTATCTGTATATCTGTATCACAATACACGCTTTCACACGTACCCATACATAGTAATACGCATGCAAAAACAACAACGATAATAACGACAACATACACATACAAACACACACACATATACACAATAGATTATAGAAAAATCTAGGCATGTTACTATAATTTCAACAGGTTAACGGAAAAACCAAAATGTCCATTTGTAAAAAGACATGCAGATTGTATACCACGTATAGTCCATGACCACATGTTTCAAAAAAAAGAAGAAAAAAAAACACAAGTGAAGAAGGGCACTGAAAACTAGTATATTCATCCTTGCAAGATTCTTATTAACTTTGAAAGGGATTACTGAACGCCAAAAAAAAATATATGTGAACATAAACCATTACATGTTTGCACAAATATGCAACTATACATTAGATGCCTAGCAATACACAATACAATACAATACAATACAATACAATATTTTATTTATATAGCGCAAAATCTTGATAAAATCAAATCTAAGCGCTAAAACAGACACACACGCACGCACGCACGCATGCACACACACGCACGCACGCACGCACGCACGCACGCACATACACACACACACACACACACACACACACACACACACACACACACACACAACACACCAGATATAAATGGGGAAAAGAATAAAAGCAATGGAAAATTATAGAAAGCATATTATATACAATTATATATTACAATGTGATTCCCCTCCGTGTGGAGACAGGCTGCAGAGGGGATTGAGTGAGGTCAGGGTTTTATGCAGAGGAGAAAAGGTGAGTTTTGAGAGCGGACTTGAAGAGACAAAAGTAGGTTGCTGACGGACTGAGAGAGGAAGTTTGTTCCAGGAAAGTGGACCAGAAACAGAGAAGGCTCGTGGACCATAGGTATTGAGCTTAGTGCGTGGAAAGCGAAAAGTCAGAGGATCGGAGGCAGAGCGGAGGGTACGTGAGGGAACATAGATCTCAAGTAGGCTTGACAGGTAATCGGGGGCTGCGTTATTGAGGCTTTTGTAGCACATGGTGTCTAGTTTGTACTTTATGCACTTTGATACAGAGAGCCAGTCAAGTTGTGCCAGGAGAGGAGATATGTGGTCAGCTTTTTTCTTTTTGACTACAAGGCGTGCAGCATTGTTTTGAATGCGCAGTAGGATGTGAATGGTTGGAGGCAGGAAGACCAGACAGGAGTGAATTGCAATTCAATGCGAGACATTATGAAGGAGAGAACGAGTTTTGCAGTTGTTTCGACAGAGAGATACTTCCTGATCAGGCTTATACGATGGAGGTGATAGTAGCAAGATCTGGCAGTTTGAGAAACAAAGTTGTTCATGGAGAGGGTAGAGTCAATGCAGACACCAAGGTTTTTAGCTGAATCAGAAATTGGGACTGATGTGTTAATATAATGGGAGAGAAAGAGGAGGCAGCTGAGAAAGTTTCTGACGGGTGCCAATGAGGATAGCTTCTGTCTTGTCGTCATTAAGCTGAAGTTTGTTGTATGTCATCCAGTTCTTAATGTCCGAGTAACACTCAGTGGTGCGATTCAAGAGGCGCTGTATATTTTCAGGTGAGTCACTGTCTTGAAGTTGGGTGTCATCAGCATAGAAGTGGTGTTTTATAGAGTGGGAGTTGATGATGGTGGATAGGGGGGAGGTGTAAAGAGTGAAAAGAACAGGTCCAAGGACAGATCCTTGTGGAACACCACAGGTCAGGTATCCAGGTTGAGGGTAAGTGCCATTAATGAGAATAGTTTGTTTTCTGTTTGATAGATATGAAGTGAACCAGGAGAGAGCAATGTCAGAGATGCCAAAAGTATGATGAAGTCTAGAAAGGAGAATACCATGATCAATGGTATCAAAGGCTGCAGACAGATCAAGGAGTGTGAGGAGAGAGACGTTGCCAGTATCAGTTGCAAGGAGGAGATTGTTGAGAATGTGTAGCAGGGCAGTTTCAGTGCTATGGCACTGGCGGTAGGCTGACTGGAAAGGATTGAGGAGATTGTTGGCAGACAGGTGAGAGTTCAGCTGGTTGAGGACAACTTTTTCGATGAGTTTTGACAAGAAAGAGAGATTAGAGATAGGCCGGTAATTTTTCAGTTCATTTGGGTCTAAATTGTATTTCTTGAGGAGAGGGTGACAATAGCAGACTTGAAAGAATCTGGGACAGTTCCAGTTTGAAGAGAAGTGTGATGATGTCAGTGATGAATGGAGGAGAGAGGAGAACATCAGAGTAAGAGAACTGGAAGAGGATCCAGTTCGCAGGTTTTGAACGACATGAATCTGATTGTGTTGAGAATTTCTTCTTGTGAGACTGGGGTAAAAGTAGTAAGAGGTGTGCCAGAGAAGGAAGGGTCAGGTGGGCATGGTTGACAGGGTGTACTGTCAAGCCTGTCACGAAGCATCATAATACAAAGCATAAGAAAAGAAAAACAAATCCCTGGCTGTGATCTTCTGGTTATTGTTGTATGGCTACATGACACTGACCTCTACGATCTTGTAGACGCCTTCCCTGATGGCATAGAGTAGAGCATCTCCAATTTCTACGCCGTCCTGTCCTAACAGCAGTTCTACCAGCTCTGTGTTCTCGTTGTCCACAGCGATCTGAATGGCAGTGCGACCCAGCATGTCTGTGCAGTTCACAGACACAGGATTCGAACCTGGAATCACAAATAACAGTCAAGGCGTTAACACCGACAATACTGTCTGGATGGAGATCTCGTTAGTGTAGTTTTGATCTCACCAGCAAGTAGGGTTTATGCGCGGCGTGTCGCGGGTGCCATTGATCTTCCATCATAATCGCGTTTGTGGTGTTGGCGCATATGGGAGTTTTGTTACGCTGTCTTGAGCCTACTGAAAATAAAAACTGCGCGAAGGAGAAATGAAAATTTTAGTTCTCCGAACATGTTAACTTCATTAATGTCTCCCCCCCCCCCTCTCAGACACCTTTATTTCTTTTTTTTTTTATCGTTATTACTCGTGTGATTTCTTCCAGTGCGTGACAACTGAAAGCCTTATCTCCTACGTCCAAGAGTAAAGTAGAAAAAATTGTCTGCCACAAATGTGAGCGTGGAGTTGTCAGATAACATTCAGCACTGTGATTATACAACCCGCTGGTTTCCAGTCCCTTTTATCCTCTTCTGGATTATTTCCTGCAACACATTTGTTACCTGCGGAGGAAAAGATTAATGAGGAAATTGAAATTGAGGTCAGAGTTGTTTCAATAAGACCCGAGACAGAATGCACACGTACTCGCTTACACAAAAAAGCAAGTCCTTGCCAACAAAATCCTCACATTTAGAGAGGGGGTGGGGGGAGATAGAGAGACAAGGCGAGGGTTAAGAGACAGACAAGTGAAACAGGGACAGACACACATACAGAGAAGTGAGAGTGAAAGAGGCAAATAGGGAAGTAGGGAGGCTGAAGAGTACAAACCCTGTAGCGTGGTTACTTTAAAAAAAAAACACTGTTCATTTTCTGATACACGGTAAAATATTTGTACAAGATGAGTATGTCTAAGTGGTTGGGTGATGAATAATAGGCTGCTGACAGCTAGTTACTGGCACGTTGTGATATAGGCCCCAAGTGACCTAGTCGTCTCAAGAAAAACTCTCCAAGAAAATGCACGTTAACTGAGGTCAGATTCAGCAGAGTTCAATAGAAAGCAAGTGTTCATCTGGCTGTACATTTTTGTTTTTTGTTTAGCTGTTTACCTATCAGTTTGTTCGTTTTTGGTGCTCAACTTTAACCGAAACTTCCAAATTTTCACAGCAAGATATTCGATGGCAGACATGGTGTGACTACAGATAGGCCTATAAACAAATATATACACATATGACAGTGCGAATCGATATAAATGGAAGATGTGAGGATATAAATATGTAACGAAAAATGTTTAAGCCACACTAATGTTTGGATCTGAAAATTCAGTTGTCGCACTTTATACGCCAGGTACTGTATCATTCTTAACATTTCATAAGAATACCATACCACGTGGCATCGGTTCCCAGGGCAGACTGTAGTGGCGCGTGTTACTGATCACACAATCAATGTATAAAGTTACGAAGGAAGAATCGCAGTACCTCCAGGAAGTGATTACCGGGGATACCTGTAGAACTAACCAAATGAACTTTTGGCTTTCTTTGGGATTACTGAAACATTTCATTTTCCTCTGTAATATTTAGCACCGAGGGAGAATGGATAAGATAGAGATAGGGTTTCTGACTTCCGATCTTGTCGGGTTTTTTCCCACTTAGTCCTCCATTTTCGTGTACTGAATTCTGTAGCAAAATAGTTTTGGCTGGAAGCAGCAAACATCCCAAGAGGTAATGTGTGTGACACCTGTAGAGTTAATATCTAAACGTATATCTTGTCCGACGACTGAACTGTAGTAAACGCGTTTCCCCCTTCTCTGAATGTTGCAGTTTTACATAACTGCTACGTTTCAACTTTTACAATACCTACATCGAAAACAGACAAAAAGACAAATCGTTTATCTTTAGATAACAATGGCAACTGAAACAACAAGACGTACACTCATCATTGTCAGATTGTGCAGAAGTGTGGAATTAATCCGCGCTAAGCTTCACATTACTGTAAATTTGACTATATTCTATACACTCTTGAATGTTTCTCGTTTTTTTCTTCAAGCCCCTCTCCTTTCCAGATAAATGACTGAGAAATCAATATGATCCCCATCTGGTTAACTCTGTCAGTTGTGATCCCTTCATACGTCGAATTCTGCCAGACATACATGGCATAGAATAATGCACAACGCACTGGAGAATATTTGCTGTCATGTTTTCAATTATCAAATTATTGAGCCAGGGCAATCTACTTGTTATCTAAATTATATAATGGTCTGTGTATACGCACTACAGACATCCTTGCTGACCATTGATGTTACATTTTCATTAAGGGATTACATACTGCAGACCTTCAATGTTGGCCATACCGACTCAAACACATAGTGTCAATATGCCTCAAGTTTTTCACTGTGCCTACAGAATCTCACTGTGTCTGTTTATCTGACTGTTCTTGAAGCATCTCACTGTGTCTACACAAATCACCATTTTGCTGTGACTACAGAATGTCTAGTTCGCATAAAGGTGGAGCTCCCCGCCTTCCAGTATGTCTGCACATATCAGCACTGGTTCCATTTCAGTCTGTCTAGCTATTCCTTCCCCTCGTCGGTGTTGGAGAAGATAAAGCAGTGAGTGAGCGTAGATTGGCGCAGATCTTACCATGTGGACCACAAGAAAAGTTGACGTCTCTACTTCCTCACTCCCCTACGACCTCTGGGTAATGGGACAACTTTGACCTCGTAGTATATAGGATGTCACAACAACCACGGTATCTCATTTTGCCCATAGCTTCTCATACTGCTCACAGCACCGCACTGTGCACCTCATATACACGATCTCATTATACAAGATCTGATAACCAACAGCATCTGACTGCCCAGTGCATCTCGCTTTACCCATGTCTTCTCTATTCGTCTACACATGACACTGTGAGTTTCACGTATCTCTTTAAGCTTAAATCCCGCAACGTTTCAGTGTCTCCAGTATCTCGGTATGACCAGACCATCATTTCATGACGTCCATGTTATCTCCGTTCAGTCAAAATCTCGACATTGTTTATGTTTACATCACCTCGTGTGCGTGCTGAGCATTTCACGTGGCTTACGACACTAGTCGTGCTCATACTGCTGTGTCTTGTGTCACTGCACCATCTCATTGTGCCTACTGTATCCCGCTGTGCTTGTACCACCGCACTGTGCCTACATCATTTCAGTGTTCCTTGCCTTTTGCTGTGCCTACACCATTTCATAGAATCAATCACTCTGTCTACTCCATCATCACTGTACCTCTACCACTTCATTGTATTCCCAATTCACCATGCCTACATCATTTCACTGTGTCCTCGTCATTTCATTGTGCCTACATCATTTTATTGTACCTATATCAGTTCACGTGCCTACATCATTTCACTGTGCCTATAATATTTCACCGTGCCTATATCATTTCACTGTGCCTATATCATTTCACAGTGCCTATATCATTTCATTGTGCCTACATAATTTCATTGTACTTATATCATTTTACCGTGCCTAAACCAGTTCGTTGTGCCTAAATCATTTCAGCGTGGCTATTCATCATTCTACTATGCCTACATCATTTCACTGTGCCTGCATTCTTTTATTGTGCCTACATTATTTCACTTAACCACATTATTTCACTCTGTCTAAATTACTTCATGTGCGTACATCATTTCACGGTGCCCCTAAATCATTTCACAGTGCCTACTTCATTTTATTGTGCCTACATTATCTTATTGTGTCCCTGCATCATTTCGCTGTGCCTACATCATGTTATTGTGCCCCTGCATCATTTCACTGTGCTTACATCATTTAACTGTGTCCCTGCATCATTCCCTATGCCTACATCATTTTATTGTGTCCCTGCATCATTTCACTATGCCTACATCATTTAATTGTGTCCCTGCATCGTTTTGCTGTGCCTACATCATGTTATTGTGCCCCTGCATCATTTCACTGTGCTTACATCATTTAACTGTGTCCCTGCATCATTCCCTATGCCTACATCATTTTATTGTGTCCCTGCATCATTTCACTATGCCTACATCATTTAACTGTGTCCCTGCATCATTTCACTGTGTCCATGCATCATTTCACTATGCCTACATCATTTAATTGTGTCCCTGCATCATTTCACTGTGTCCATGCATCATTTCACTGTGTCCATGCATCATTTCACTATGCCTACATCATTTAATTGTGTCCCTGCATCATTTCACTGTGCCTACATCATTTATTTGTGTCCCTGCATCATTTCACTATGCCTACATCAGTTAATTGTGTCCCTGCATCATTTCACTATGCCTACATCATTTCACTGTGTCCCTGCATCATTTCACTATGCCTACATCATTTAATTGTGTCCCTGCATCATTCACTATGCCTACATCATTTAATTGTGTCCCTGCATCATTTCACTATGCCTACATCATTTAACTGTGTCCCTGCATCATTTCACTATGCCTACATCATTTAATTGTGTCCCTGCATCATTTCACTGTGCTTACAATTTAATTGTGTCCCTGCATCATTTCACTGTGCCTACATCGTTTTATTGTGTCCCTGCATCATTTCACTGTGCCTACATCATTTAATTGTGTCCCTGCATCACTTCACTGTGCTGCTGTATCATTTCACTGTGCCTACATCATTTCACGGTGCCTACTTCATTTTATTGTGCCTACATCATTCTATAACGTCCCTGCATCATCATTTCATTGTGCCTACATCATTTCACTGTGCGTACATCATTTCACTGTGCCTACTTCATTTCACAGAGCCTACATCATTTTATTGCTTCCCTGCATCATTTCACTGAGTCTACATCATTTCACTGTGTCCTATATCATTTCAATGTCCTACATCATTTCATTGTGCCTACATCATTTCATTGTGCCCATCATTTCACTGTTCCTACATCATTTCACTGTGCCTACATCATTTCATTGTGCCCACATCATTTCACTATGCCTACATCATTTTATTGTGTCCTTGTATCATTTTACTGTGAAAACCATCATTTCAAATGTGCTGCTGTATCATTTCACTGTGCCTACATCATTTCACTGCAACCACAAAATTATTTCACTGTGCTTACATCATTTCATTGTGCTTATGTATATTATGTCACTGTGCATACATCATTTCATTGTGCTTACATTATGTCACTGTGCATACATCATTTTACTGTGTCCCTACATCATTTCACGGTGCCTATTCATTTCATTGTGTCTACTCACTTCACTGTGCCTCATCATTTCACTGTGTCCTACATCATTTTACTGTGCCCCTACATCATTTCACGGTGCCTACGTCATTTCATTGTGCCTCGTCATTTCACTGTGCCTACATCATTTCATTGTGTCCTACATTATTTCACTGTTTGCATCATTTCATTACTACACGCCATCACTGTGTCTACATCATTCCACAGTGCCTACTTCATTATATTGTGTTTACATCATTTTATTGTGCACCTGCATCATTTCATTGTGCCTAAATCATTTTACTGTGCCTACATCATTTCACTGTGCCTACATCATTTTATTGTGCCCCTACATCATTTCACTGTGCTGCTGTATCATTTCACGATGCCTACTTCATTTTATTGTGCCTAATCATTTCATTTTGCCTACATTATTTCTCTGGACCTACGTTTTTTCACAGTGCCCCTGTATCACTTCGTTGTGCCCACATCATCTTCACTATGCCCACATCATTTCACTGTGCCCACATCACGTCACTGTGCCCACATAAAGTCACTTGGCCACATCATTCACTGTGCCCACATCA
This sequence comes from Monoplex corrugatus, assembly GCA_030674185.1. NCBI lineage: Eukaryota > Metazoa > Mollusca > Gastropoda > Littorinimorpha > Ranellidae > Monoplex > Monoplex corrugatus. The sequence continues at coordinate 41,824,099 of CM060314.1, read as the reverse complement.
TCTCACTGTGCCCAAATCATCTCAAATCATTTCATTGTGCCCACATCATCTCATATTATTTCATTGTGCCTATGCTGTTTCATTGTACCTACACCGTTTCACAGTGCCTACACTGTCTCATTGTTCTTAGTTTGTTTCATTTGCTTACTTTGTTTCATTGTGTCCTACACTGTCTCAATGTGCCTACTGTTTTATTGTGCCTACACTGTCTCATTGTGCCTACACTCTTATTGTGTCTACACTGTCTCACTTTATCTACACCGTGTCATTGTGCCTGCTCTCTTTGTCTCATTGTGCTGACCTTGTTTCACACTGCGAAACTATCTCAATGTGCCTATACCACCTCACCATGTCTGCACTCTCTCGCTGGACCTGCACCATCTCCATGTGCACAGAATATCTAGTTGTGTCTGTGGCATGCTTTGATGTTAACATGTCCCATCACTTTTTTGCCGATGTCATAAATTTTCACAGTGCACATGTCATCTAACTGTGCTCACGCTCTCTCGATGGCCTACGTTCATGACATGTTAGGCTCAGCACCTTTGTGAGTTCACCCTTCAGTGTATGCGTACACTGTAATGCTGCTACGCTGTGTTACTGTCTGCCTTAGAGACTCGGCAGACAGGCTTTGCGTGCTGATCGGTAACTGTGTTTCAGATAAATCGCTCCCACATGGAATGTTACAGTCATTCTGTCGGCACAAAAAAGGAACAGCAGCAGCAAAAGAAATGATCAACAAGAACAGCAGCAACAACAAACCAGCAACAGCAGCTACAACGCCACTACCACCAACAACAATAACGATAACGTTAATAACGACTATAACGGTAACAGCAGCAACAACAGCAGCAGTTCCAGACGCAGCAGCAATAACAAGCTATTGATATCAATAAATGAACGGACAACAACAACAACAAAAATATAATATAATGATAATAATGATAATAATAATAACAATAATGACGATGATTATGATGATAACACATTCCTGCCTTCCTTCAATAATAGTAATAATAATAACGATGATGATGATGATGATGATGATGATGATGATGATGATGATGACAAGAAGAAGAATCCTTCTTTATATCCTTCGTTGATTCATTTATTCATTCATGCTTCTAAAACAAACAAACAAACAAAAAACAAAACAAAATACAATATGCTTACCTCCCTTTTGTGTATCCCCAAAACGCGTCATCATCATTTATTCATTCATTCATTTGTTCGTCGATTCATTCATTCACCTGTTAAAAGTGGAGTGGTGGTCTAGTGGTTCAAACGCCAAACATGGAAGCCTAGAAAGTAAGCATGTCCTGGGTTCGATTCCTGTTTGGCCAGAGATTTTTCTTCTTCCCACTCTTCCTCCACTAGCTCTTCAGTGATGGTCTACATAATTCTCTTCCAGATAAGATGATAAACCAAGACCCCGTGTTTAGCTAACACTTAGAATACGTCAAAAAGGCAAAATAAAAACATGTTCCTGGCAATCTTACTGAAAACTCCAGTTGAATACATGTATGTAAACAAATATATTCGCGTATGATAGGAAAATGTGACGCTGCACTGCGGCGACGGGCTGTACACTCGGACAGTAGCTCAAATTTCACACGGTAAACTCATTGTAACAACGGAATTCGCAATTGGAATCCATTCAGTCGTTTATCTGCCAAACATCTCATAACAGTAGATACATGCAGCTTCACAACATCAAAGAAGATTCTCTCATGAAGGTCCATTTATGACCGTGTTTGATTAACTGACTGATATTTTTTTTCGTCAGTCCTTTCATTCATCTATCCATCCATCGAACTATTACCTGCTAAATATCTCACAACAGTAGACTTGCTTTCCTTCTCCACAGCCAAGTGAAAGACCCCCTCCTGATGGTGATATTGTGCTACGCTCATGTTTTATTCATACATCCATCCATTCGTCCATTTATCTCCCAATCGTCTGATGACAGTAGGCTTGTGACCCTTCTCCACAGTCTCAAGCAATATATTCATTAACTGTCTGTCTGATCGATCGATCGATCGATTGAGTCACTTACCTGCCAAACATCTGACAACAGTAGGTTTGTCGCCCTTTTCGACAGCCTCAAGGAAGATCCTCTCTTGCGGGTCCATGTTGTGTCCGTGCTTGATGGTCTCAAGGGGATGGTGACGTTGCGACTGTTGTTACGATAGGAACCTCGCTTGCCAGCCGAGGCCGAGTTTATGGCCTGACCCACCATCTCCGCTGTGAGAATGGGCAGGAGGATGATCTGCTGGTGTCTGTTCGCTGTTTGCACAGAGAATGAGAAAAATGGATTGATGCGATTTGACAGATGGGTTCTGGGTTGATGGATGAACGTATGAAAGAAAATGTAGGAGATGGATGCATATGTACAAGATGGATAAATAAACCATATATATTTATAGTGACTAAATTGGTAACTCTGTAAACATTCGCCAACGATGGCATCAGCCTCAATTCTAACTTATTTAATGGTTTACACCTCGATTTAACATTAAAATAAAAGTTAATTACAGTTACTTAGTAAACACCATTGTAATACTGTAACGAATGTTTGCTTTTATCTGTATGATATAAAAGTGAGATTGACATATAATATTAATGTGTAAGTTGATAATTGCATCATTTTCTTCTTTTTTTTTCTAAACAGAAAGTTTGCCACAAAAATTAACTGAAGCTGGTGGAATAACACAGTAGCGATATTTGGCTCTGTATGCCTGTGAACCGTAAGAAATATTGAGGCGACCCTATCACAGTGCCACGGAGCTTATTTCCGATGTAACGTTCCATGTCTATAGATGGACAGACGGTCAGAGTGAGAAAATTGACAGAAAGATAAATAAAAAATTACATAGAATGAGTAGACAGACATACAAAGAATGACAAGTTTGTTTGATCTACATGAGTGAGAGTGAGAGAGGAAAAGCGAACGAGCGAGCGAGCAAGAGAAAGAGAGACAGACAGACAAACAGACAGACAGACAGAGGTACATAGGAGAGACACAGGAAAGAGAGGTACATAGGACACAGGATAAAGAGGTACATAGGAGAGACACAGGAGAGAGAGGTACACTGGACAGACACATGAGAGAGAGGTACATTGGACAGGCACATGAGAGAGAGGTACACTGGACAGACACAGGAAAGAAGGTACATTGGACAAACACAGGAAAGAGAGGAACACTGGACAGACAAAGGAGAGGTATACTGGACAGACACAGGAAAAAGAGGTACATAGGACAGACACAGGAGAGAGAGGTACATAGGACAGACACAGGAGAGAGAGGTACACTGGACAGACACAGGAAAGAGGTACACTAGACAGACACAGGAGAGAGAGGTACACTGGACAGACACAGGAGAGACAGGTACACTGGACAGACACAGGAAAGAGAGGTACACTAGACAGACACAGGAGAGAGAGGTACACTGGACAGACACAGGAAAGAGAGGTACATAGGAGAGACACAGGAGAGAGAGGCACATAGGAGAGACACAGGAGAGAGAAATACATTAATAATAATAATAATAATAATTACAATATTTATATAGCGCAAAATCTTGATAAAATCAAATCTAAGCGCTGAAGCAGACACACACGCAAGCACACAAGCACGCACGCACGCACACACACGCACGCACACACACACACACACACACACACACACACACACACACCACACACACACGCATGGCTATAAATGGGGAGAAAGAATAAAAGCAATAAAAGCAAGAATAAAAGCAATGGAAAATTATAGAGAGCATAGCATATACAATTATATATTATAACCATGTGATTCCCCTCCGAGCGGAGACAGGCTGCAGAGGGGGGGGGGGGTTGAGTGAGGTTAGGATTTTATGCGGAGGAGAAAAGGTGAGTTTTGAGAGCGGACTTGAAGGAGACAAAAGTAGGTTGCTGACGGACTGAGAGAGGAAGTTTGTTCCAGGAGAGTGGACCAGAAACAGAGAAGGCTCGTGGACCATAGGTATTGAGCTTAGTGCGTGGAAAGCGAAAAGTCATTGGACAGACACTGGAAAGAGTGGTACACGAGACAGACACAGGAGAGACAGGTACACTGGACAGACACAGGAGAGACAGGTACACTGGACTGACACAGGAGAGACAGGTACATTGGACAAAGGAGAGACAGGTACATAGGAGAGACACAGGAGAGAGAGGTACATTGGTGAGACACAAGAGAGAGAGGTACACTGGGCAAACACAGGAAAGAGAGGTACACTGGACAGACACAGGAAAGAGAGGTACACTGGACAGACACAGGAAAGAGAGGTCCATGGACAGACACAGGAGAGAGAGAGAGAGGTACATAGGAGAGACACAGGAGAGAGAGGTACATTGGAGAGACACAGGAAAGAGAGGTACATAGGAGAGACACAGGAAAGACAGGTACACAGGACAGATACAGGAAAGAGAGGCACACTGGACAGACACAGGAAAGACAGGTACACAGGACAGACACAGGAAAGAGAGGTACATGGAAGACACAGGAAAGAAGGTACACTGGCAGACACAGGAAAGACAGGTACACTGGACAGACACAGGAAAGAGAGGTACATAGGAGAGACACAGGAAAGAGATGTACATTGGACAGACACAGGAAAGACAGGTACACTGGACAGACACAGGAAAGAGAGGTACATAGACAGACACAGGAAAGAGAGGTACATTGGACAGACACAGCAAAGAAGGTACACTGGACAGACACAGGAAAGACAGGTACATTGGACAGACACAGGAAAGAGAAGTACATAGGAGAGACACAGGAAAGAGAGGTACATTGGACAGACACAGCAAAGACAGGTACACTGGACAGACACAGCAAAGACAGGTACACTGGACAGACACACAGGAAAGAGAGGTACACTTGGACAGACACAGGAAAGACAGGTACACTGGCAGACACAGGAAAGACAGGTACATCGGACAGACCAGGAAAGAGAGGTAATTGGACAGACACAGCAAAGACAGGTACATGGACAGACACAGAAAGAAGGTACATGGACAGACACAGGAAAGAAGGTACATAGGAAAGACACAGGAAAGAGAGGTACATAGGAAAGACACAGGAAAGAGAGGTACATTGGACAGACACAGTAAAGAGAGGTAGGCCTACATAGGAGAGACACAGGAAAGAGAGGTACATTGGAAGACACAGAAAGACAGGTACATAGGACAGACACAGAAAGAGAGGTACACTGACAGACACAGGAAGAAGGTACACTGGACAGACACAGGAAAGAGGTACTAGGAGAGACACAGGAAAGAGAGGTACATGGACAGACACAGGAAGAGAGGTACATTGGACAGACACAGAAAGACAGGTACACTGGACAGACACAGGAAAGAGAGGTACATAAGAAGACACAGGAAAGAAGGTACATTTGGACAGACACAGCAAAGACAGGTACATGGACAGACACAGGAAAGAGAGGTACATAGGAGAGACACAGGAAAGAGAGGTACACTGGACAGACACAGCAAAGACAGGTACACTGGCAGACACAGGAAAGAGAGGTACATAGGACAGAACACAGGAAAGATGTACACTGGACAGACACAGGAAAGAGAGGTACACTAGGAAGAACAGGAAGAGAGGTACACTGGACAGACACAGGAGAGAAGGTACACTGGACAGAGACACGGAAGAGGTACACTGGACAGACACAGGAAAGAGAGGTACATGGACAGACAAGAAGAGAAGGTACACTGGACAGACACAGCAAAGAAGGTACTATGACAGACACAGGAAAGAGAGGGTACACTAGGAAGAGACACAGGAAAGAGAGGTCACTAGAAGAGACACAGGGAAAGAGAGGCACTTGGACAGACACAGAAAGAGAGTGGCACCTAGAGAGACACAGGAAAGAGAGGTCACTGAAGACACAGGAAAGAGAGGTACCTAGAAGACACACAGAAAGAGAGGCACCTAGAAGACACAGGAAGAGAGGACACTAGACAGACACAGGAAAGAGAGGCACTAGGAGAGACACAGGAAAGAGAGGCACACTAGGAGAGACACAGGAAAGAGAGGCACTATGAGCAGACACAGGAAAGAGAGGTACACTGAGACAGACACAGGAAAGAGGAGGACACTAAGAAAGAGAGGACGGGGAGACACAAGACAGAGAGGTACATAGAAGAGACACAAGACAGAGAGGTACATAGAAGAGACACAAGACAGAGAGGTACATAGGGAGACACAAGACAGAGAGGTACATAGGAAGAGACACAAGACAGAGAGGTACATAGGGGAGACACAAGACAGAGAGACGGACAAAGGAGGAGACACAAGACAGAGAGGTACATAGGGGAGACACAAGACAGAGAGGTACATAGAAGAGACACAAGACAGAGAGGTACATAGAAGAGACACAAGACAGAGAGGTACATAGGGGAGACACAAGACAGAGAGGTACATAGGGGAGACACAAGACAGAGAGGTACATAGAGAGACACAAGACAGAGAGGTACATAGAAGGAGACACAAGACAGAGAGGTACATAGAAGAGACACAAGAACAGAGAGGTACATAGGAGACACAAGACAGAGAGGTACATAGAAGAGACACAAGACAGAGAGGTACATAGGGGAGACACAAGACAGAGAGGTACATAGAAGAGACACAAGACAGAGAGGTACATAGGGGAGACACAAGAAAGAGAGGTACATAGAAGAGACACAAGAACAGAGAGGTACATAGAAGAGACACAAGACAGAGAGGTACATAGGGGAGACACAAGACAGAGAGGTACATAGAAGAGACACAAGACAGAGAGGTACATAGGGGAGACACAAGACAGAGAGGTACATAGGAGAACACAAGACAGAGAGGTACATAGAGGAGACACAAGACAGAGAGGTACATAGGGAGACACAAGACAGAGAGGTACATAGAAGAGACACAAGACAGAGAGGTACATAGGGGAGACACAAGACAGAGAGGTACATAGGGAGACACAAGACAGAGAGGTACATAGGGAGACACAAGACAGAGAGAGTACATAAAAGAAGGGAGACACAAGACAGAGAGGTACATAGAAGGACACAGACAAGTACTAAGGAAAGCAGAGAGGTACATAGGAGAGACACAAGACAAGAGATAGGAACAGAAAGAGTACATAGGGGAGACACAAGACAGAGAGGTACATAGAAGAGACACAAGACAGAGAGGTACATAGGGGAGACACAAGACAGAGAGGTACTTAGAAGAGACACAAGACAGAGAGGTACATAAAAGAGACACAAGACAGAGAGGTACATAGGGGAGACACAAGACAGAGAGGTACATAGAAGAGACACAAGACAGAGAGGTACATAGGGAGACACAAGACAGAGAGGTACATAGGGGAGACACAAGACAGAGAGGTACATAGAAGAGACACAAGACAGAGAGGTACATAGAAGAGACACAAGACAGAGAGGTACATAGGGGAGACACAAGACAGAGAGGTACATAGGGGAGACACAAGACAGAGAGGTACATAGGGGAGACACAAGACAGAGAGGTACATAGGGGAGACACAAGACAGAGAGGTACATAGAAGAGACACAAGACAGAGAGGTACATAGGGGAGACACAAGACAGAGAGGTACATAGGGAGACACAAGACAGAGAGGTACATAGGGAGACACAAGACAGAGAGGTACATAGGGGAGACACAAGACAGAGAGGTACATAGGGGAGACACAAGACAGAGAGGTACATAGGGGAGACACAAGACAGAGAGGTACATAGGGGAGACACAAGACAGAGAGGTACATAGGGGAGACACAAGACAGAGAGGTACATAGGGGAGACACAAGACAGAGAGGTACATAGAAGAGACACAAGACAGAGAGGTACATAGGGGAGACACAAGACAGAGAGGTACATAAAAGGAGGGAGAGAGAGACAGAGAGAGACAGAGAGAGACAGAGACAGGTAGACAGAGAGAGAGACTTACATGGAGCATACGAGAGACATATGAGACAGTGGTACGAACGAGAGACAGAGGAGAAAGATGTACACAGGAGAGGCATAGGCAAGAGAGATGTAACAGGAGAGGCATAGCAAGATACAGAGGAAAGAAGTACATAAAAGAGACACAGGCATGTAGGAGAGACACAGGAATGTACTTAGGAGCTGCATAAGAGAGAGAAAAGTATGAATGAACACACTGAGGCAGACAGACAAGATAAAAAATACCCAACCACACGAAAGAGATGAACTATAGATAGAAAATTGAACAGCATAATGCTAAGGTTACGTTTGTACTGATTATAATAGTATAGTATCTTATATGGCGTCATATTTTGATAATTCAAATAAAAGCACATTCACGCACCGGACATACGCATGCAATCAACGGAGATTACATACAATACACATAAAGACCTACAAAAAGAGAGGGAAAGAGGGAGTTATAGAATTCATTGTCAGGAAATTAGGTGAGTTTTTCGACTGGACTTAAAAGCAGAAACAGTAGGTGTTAGGCGCAGGGTGCGTGGAAGTCTATTCCAAGCAGGCCGTCCTGAAAAAGCAAAAGAACGAGTTAAATCTAGGAACATGAAAGAAAAGACTATCTGAAGATAAGCGCAAAGTGTGAGTTGGCGAGTAAATATTGATGTTGTCACAAAGGTAGGAAGGAGCAGATTGAAGAACAGATTTGTAGCACAAGGTATCCAGCTTACGTTCAGTTTTGTTTGTAACATGCAACCAATGCAGAGCGCGAAAGAGACAACTGACATGATCAAACCTTTCCTTTCTGAGGACAAGGAGAACAGCTGTGTTTTATATGCTTTGCAGACAGAAGAGAGAGGAAGCTGGTAGGCCAGAAAGGAGAATGTTATAGTAATCGAGACAGAATGAGAGATGTCACAAGCTTAGATGCAGCCTCAGTTCAAAGGTATCTTTGAATCAATTATCCAAACTTCCACGCAGACCTTTTTTCAAAACTTCTGCTGTGTTTGATTAGCCTAATGTACATGAATTAATTAAATCACTATGGCATCTTCTGACAGAAGTAGCGTTCGACAAGTTTGGACCGATCAGAAGTGATCGCTTTTCATACTGTACGCCTTTCATGAAATTGCTCGTTGTCTTGTACCATGATGTTCACTTTTTCTGTTTCAACTCATGTGCAGCTGATCGCTCTTGGTTCTGTTCTGTCTCCTTCTTTGCCTATTTGCCCATTTCATTTGTTTACTTGCATTTACTAGATGACCATACGTTCTTGCTGCTGTTGTTGTACTTTAAAAACACTCGTTTTGCATGATACGATAATGAAATTATGAACTGAAATGATCAAGTAAAAATACTGGTACAAAAAAAGTAGAATCTATACAAAAGAAAGGAGCGGTATACATAAGACACTAATGGGAAACAGTTGCAGATATGAGAAACGTACAGGAGACGTATGAGAGACCTGAAGGAAGTAGTATGAATGCATGGATAGCCAAAGATACAAACAGATAAAGACGTACGGATTCGGATACAAAGACATTAATACACACACACACACACACACACACACACACACACACACACCACACACACACACACACACACACACACACACACACACACACACACACACACACACACACAAAGTGTGTGTGTGTGTGTATCTATATGTATGTGTATACACACACACACACACACACACACACACACACACACACACACACACACACACACACACACACACACACACACACACACACACACACACAAACACACACAAACACACACAACACACATACACATACTGAAGACAGACAGACAGACGGTAAAACAGACGAATAGGCTGAATATGCATTCTAATAAATAAAAACAAACTGATATGAACGATGAAATTAAAAAAAAAAAAAGACAATAACATACATATCACGGTATATAGCAACTCTTCTGCGTTCTGAGCAATATTTTGGATGCCTGCACATATATACGTTGTTCTTGTTTGGCCCCCTCTATGCAGGCAGACATTTTCTTGCACAATCTGTGCATTCCATCGATAGTGGTGAAATCTACTGCCATTCTATACAATCCTGGATTGTTTTAAGGAAAGTCAGGATCTAGATTTCTCCTAGTAGAGACTGAGATCTAACTGTGCTCTGGAATTTGTGCAGAGGAATTCAAAATTCTTGTTTGTTGTTTTTACTCTTGGACAGTGAGGGCATCGATTTAACCAATCATGTACCTCAGCTATAGAATAAGGCGTTTCCATATTTATACAGCATGGACAAGAGGCGCGTTTTCAATAACTTTCTGAAATGCTGTTTAGACATTTTGGAATAAAAATTAATTGTTCGTTGCTTTGAAAAAAAGAAATAAGTTCATAAAAAAAAATCCCCCCCCCTCTCTCTCTCTCTCTCTCTCTCGCTCTGTCAAAACTTTAAGCTCACAAAAAGGATCTTTTACGAACGAAAACTTTCCGGTTCGCAAAACCTTAAAGATACTTGCAAAAGTTAAGACAAGTACAGATATGTGATACCGATCAGCACATATGAAGCTTGAATAAGAAGAAAGTTTGCCTCTCTTCGTGTATATCTAGCAAATATGAACATTCAGTCATCAAATGGAGGGTACATGGAAAAGAATCTCAATTATTTTCCCCTCCCGTAATGACGATGATGATGACGACAATGGAGATGATGACGATGACGACGATGATGATAATGGATGATGACGACGACGACAATGATGACTATGACGACGACGACAATGATGATGATGATGGTCTCCCGTCGATCCGATGGAAGAGTAGGCAGACTGGTCTTCAGCGCCTATTGCAAGTATTCATCTGGGACAGAAAACCAGCCCTGGGGGTATACGTTCTTCTGCAGACACTGTATGGAAGAAATCCTGCAACGCTGACTTCCACTTCTGATGGTCCATCTTCTGTTGAAATCTGACTGTGACTTCCTTACACCGCTGTCGCCAGCAACTTCTGTTGTAATGACTTGTGAAAATAAAAGGATACCCGAGGGAATCCTGAATCACCATAGAGAAAAGTCAGAATCCTTACTTCCCGCGGGTGAATCCGGTATCCTCTCATATTAATGAATCTAGCATTCTGGTTTCACCCTCACGAAAAATCAGTATTCTAGCTCTCCCGGATGCAATTTTGTGCAATCACAAATATGCTCGCGTTCACAAACATAGTCTCTCTCCCCCCCCCCTCTCTCTCTCTCCTCTCTCACACACACACACACATCTCTCTTTCTCTCTCTCATTCACTCATTCACTCACACACAGAGAACAACAGACAAACAGCTGATAGTAGAAAACAGACAGACAGACAGACACAGACAAGACATAAAACAAAATGAATCTGCAGTTTTGGAGTGTAACAAGTAAGTATATTGAATAAGTTATTCATATGGTCCCCAACAGAACGAGCGAGCGAGTGAGGAAGAGAGACACAAAGAGAGAGAGAGACAGACAGACAGACAGAGACAGAGACAGGGACAGAGAGAGAAGAGAAACAGATAGATACATAGACATATAGACAGAGAGAGAGAGAAACAGACAGACAGACACAGAGACAGAATCCTTCCAGCTGGTGTAAAATAATCCTCTCATTTTTGTAAAGAAAATGGAAAAATATTAGTGGGAGGGGACGGGGAGGAGATAAATATCATACTACAAAAACAAACAAACAAACAAAACAAAAAGAAGAAACAAAACAAAAGCCCAGACTCCTCACCTTTTCTACCGTCCATAGTTATTAGTACAACCGACAGCGCAGAGACTCAATTACACACACTTCGTATCAAACGAAGCCCAGCGACCTGTGAAAGCAGCCTACACTGAAAACCACCCTGAGGGCCCACACACCCATACAGCACAAAGGCCCACAGGCATATACAGGTAAGCCCTCCTCACCTGAGTCATGGAGGACAAGCAAGCCCGACCCAGTAAATTAGTTACACCCAACTGACCCAGTCACGCAACTGTCATCGCCCAATAAAACAACAGAGATTTCTTTCCCTCCCTTCCCCTTCCCCTGCCCATTCCAGCCCTGCTAGCTTTGGGAGGTACTAAGTCCCTCTCTCCTTCCTTCCCTTACTCCAACCAGAGACACAGATACAGAGATCAGCAACTGCACGATTTCGCTGGTGATCCTGGTCTTTCAACATAATGATCCTTGTCCCTTTTGTCCCTTAAGCTGTGATCCTGGTCCCTAAAACAAGTGATCCTCGTCACTCAAACTGATGATCCTGGTCTCTCAAACTGGTGATCCTGGTCTCTCAAACTGATGATCCTCGTCTCTCAATACAGTGATCTTGGTCCCTCAAACTCATGATCCTGGTCCCTCAAACTGGTGATCTGGTCCCTCAAACTGGTGATCCTGGTCTCTCAAGACGGTCCCTCAAGACGGTGATCCTGGTCCCTCAAACAGGTGATCCTGGTCCCTCAAGTTTGTTCAACACCAGACGATTGTCTGCATGCGATGTATGTTGTTTGGCCCAAATGCACTGCATGTTTAGATCATTTAGAAGCATTCTAACAGTTAAAACTATTTCAATGCTACATACGTTCTTGCCAAAAACATTCAAGTAATTTAGAATGCTTCTAAAAAATCAAAATATGTCGTGCATTCTGACCCCAAGGTTCAAAACCTTGTGTTTTGTACCATTCCGGGCTCTCAACAAAACTGACTCAAAAACTCATTTATTCATCATAAAAACCTGACCAGGACTATACGTATTAAGACAATTGGGGTTATTTAAAAAGTGGAGACAAAATAATAACAGTTAATGATTTCACATATTATAGCATCCGCATCAATGGGAATGTAAGGTCAAGTCAGTTTAATACGCGTTCTCGTTCTATTTTTCTCTTGTTCACAGTTTCTGGTTGCTTGAGCACTGGCATTGACACTGATAATGATTACGAGTCTTGTTGTGCAGACAATTTGTAAATTATCTTTCATAAGCATGGTACTTGGATTTATTACAGTGAATTTAGAGCGACAAATTGTTATAGGTGTAGATTTTTCATAAATCTTTCCTTGTTTATTTGTTTGAAATCAGTTTCAGTCTTGTTTCTTTGTATGTACTACGGTATGCGTCCTGCCATGTGCAGCGGCGGCAATGAGACCAACATAACCTGCCATAAAAGTGAGTTATCTATCTCCCTCTCTATGTCTCTCTGTTTTATTCTGGAGATACGCAAACGGATCCAATCCTATTTGGCTGCCAGCACTAATTTTTTTTTATTATTGTTGTTGTTTTTGATCTTTCAGACAACACGATATACAAGAACACATGACAGACCGCTAGGTAGGCTCAGAGCAAGTTTTGAGCTGATTCCGGCTTATGAGCCTTTGCTAGCAGAAATCGGAATGATAGGCTACCGTAGTTAGTGTAGTAAGACTGGAATGCTGGGAGAGAATGTGGCGTTTCGGTGTGCACTTTGTAAGTATAACCCCCCCCCTCTTCTTTCTCTCTCTCTCTCTTCTGTGTGTGTGTGTGTGTGTGTGTGTGTGTGTGTGTGTGTGTGTGTGTGTGTGTGTGTGTATGTGTGTGTGTGTGTGTGTGTGTGTGTGTGTGTGTGTGTGTGTGTGTGTGTTGTGTGTGTAAAACTGAAAATGAAATTAATTTTGTTCTACGTTGTCCACCCTTTGAAGATTTGAGACATCGGTTGATTTGGCCTAAGCACTGCCAGAGTCCAAATATTTCAGATTAATAAAACTCGTGGTCAAAAAGAAAAACGAAAAGAAGAAGAAGAAGAAAGACAGACAGACAGAAAGAAAGAAGACAGACAGAAAGAAAGACAGAAAGAAAGAAAGAAAGAAAGAAAACGAATGTGCGGCTGAAAATCTGACTTTGTACAGACAGACTGCTTGTCTTAAAGTTGGTTCTGCAAGTTTCTGATTACGATTACCAATTTGTATGCTTTTATTGTGTTACTGAAAAACGACAATATATATCTCCTTCCCTTCTTTCTTTGATACATGTCCTTAGTTCCTCCAGACCTCTTTTCTTTCAAATAGAAATTATTCGTGTACTTTTGCCTACATGAAGAGGGTTCATACCTTAATGTAACTTTACAGCTTATTAATTAAAGTCTTCAGTTGACCTGCAAAAATACAAACACAAAATGACATTTACTTTCAGACTAATAAAATTATGTGCGGGTGCATATCTGCTGGTTAGTGGGAGTGCTTGTGTGAGGGCTAGCGTGTGTACGTGTGCGCTGGTGTGCAGTAATAATTGTTTCTTTTCCAGTTGACTCCATGAATAACGCAATCAGGGAAATGGCAGCCAGCGCACCCAGGGACTTTCTTCTATTGTGCATTGCGACTGGATAAGTGAGAGAGTGAGAGAGAGAGAGAGAGAGAGAGAGAGAGAGAGAGAGAGAAGAGAGAGAGAGAGAGAAAGAGAACAGACAGACAGACAGACAGACACGACAGAGAAAACAAAGATTAAAAAAACGTGTTTAAGACAAGAGAATAATTTGCATAAAAAGACACAAAGTTGCTGAAGATAACAACAAAATACCAGGAACAAGAAAGACAACTCGCTGTCTAACGCGAAGCAATATCGCGCAAGGACAGACAAATCGCAAGGGGCGAAATAAAAATTGCAAAATAAAATAAAACCTCACGAACTGCGGTAAAAAAAAAAAAAAGCAAAATCATCTGCAAAATCTCGCCACCCCTTAATAAACAAAACAGAAACAAAGCACTATCTACAACAAAATCAAAACAAAACAAAACAAACCCCAAGAACTACAAAATCAAAACAAAACCCAACAAGTACAAAATCAAAGCAACAACAACAACAATAAAAATACACAACAACAAAGTTTCCCACCCATCACACGAAACGTAACAAGTTACTGGATTCTCTTCGACGACCACATTCAAAGAAAGCGTTCTTATTCTAGACAATACGGTAAACATCATTGTCTGATTGCTGAAACTGATTGATGACGGACAGGATGGGAACTACACACACACACACACACACACACACACACACACACACACACACACACACACACACACACACACACACATACACAACACACACACACACACACATACACAACACACACACACACACACACACACACACACACACACTCTCTCTCTCTCTCTCTTCTCTCTTTCTCACTCTCATCACACACACACACACACACACACACACACACACACACACATACACACACACACACACACACACACACACACAACACACACACACACACACACACACACAAGCACAAACACACACAGACACGTACGTGCACACACATATCAAGCTATTGATGGTGAAAAGCACACCAAACAGGATGCACGGGAACATAATACAACATTATCCCTACACCACCTATATGTATACACCCACGTACGCACATACACACGCACACGCGCGCTTGCGCTCTCTCCCTCCCTCCCTCTTTCTCTCTCTCTCTTTCTCTCCCTCTCTGTCCCTCCCTCCCTCCCTCTCTCTCTGTCTGTCTCAATATCTGTCCCTCTAACCTTGCCCTGACTACACTTGTCAGCAAACAAAATCGACAATCGTTGAATTTCCAGAATTCGCTAAAAGCACTGATTTATGCGCAGAAGAGTCTTGGCCAAATATTTGTCTTCGCGCTTTGGGATTACTGAAACTCGATGAATAGAGTGGATGGTTGATATGATGGTTGAAATCATCAAGAAGCGTGAGTCCCATCAGTACTGATTTCAAGGTCCTTATGAATGAAATGCACTGAGAAATGGCATGTGTCCAGGATGGAAGACTATCTCGTGCCGAAGATCGTACTGTATGGAGAATCGTCCTCCGGTTCTCGTGACAGGGAGGACCACAGAAAAAATACAAAGACTCCCGAAAAAGTCCTTTACCACTTGTCATACTGATAACGGGACACTCAAAGGCTAAGTTTAGAGGAGAACAGAGGAAGCCCAGAAACAAGACCGTCCAGCACTCAGCTCAGTCCAAACCTTCAATGTAGTCGCTGTGGAAGGACATGCATATCCCACATAGGCCTCGTCAGCCACCAACACGCCTGTTGTAGATGTGAACCTCACCCTTCCTGAATCTTCGTCCGCAAAGCCAAGCCAAGGTTGGCTGAGTGCAGAATATCGATGTGCGTTATAGGTGAGGCTTTCGTGCATATGACTGTCATGGTGTTCTGTTATTATAGCTCAACAAATTGGGTGCTGGCGTCGTTTGATATGTTGGTTGGTTGGTTGGTTACTTGGTCTGTTGGTTGGTTAACTGGTTTGCCGATTGAGTGGATAAAAACAGAATACATCATGATACAACTTACCAACAGAGCACAACACAACACAACTCAGCACAACACATCACATTATAACACAAAACAAGAGACCACACAACACCACAGCATACCACTACGTTTCACCACAATAATACACAGTCATTAACCTAATTGACTTTGACCTGAGATCAGACCTACTGGCCAATGTGTTTTCAGCCTAAAGGGGATGGAAAGATTGGCAGCGATCCAATAATGCTTATTTATCAAACGACGCCAGTCATCATTGCTAAAAGCAATGCTAACATCGCTGCACCCGGACCCATCAAACAAATCATCACGTTCAACCGTGTATGACATCAACAGGAAAACATCCACATCCAAAGAACATGAATATGTATATATCCCTCTGCGTCATGTCTTGTTTTTGGCATTGCAGGATAAAAAAAAAAAAAATTTCAAAGTGATGAGCACGCAATGCTCACAATCTCCAGTTTTTCATTCGGAAATAATAATAACAATAATGATATAATAATAATGATAATAATAACAATAACAACATCAACAACTAATAACAATCATATACAGGGGGTGCAAAAGTAGGTATACAGCTATGAAAAAAGAAAATACGTACTCATGAGCATTTATTATACAAACAAATGAATATTGCATATACATGTAATAACAAGCACAGCCTTAATCCCTCAGATACTAAAACTGCTTGCCGTCGGTATTCACACACTCCTCTAATAGAGAGCGGAATTAAGCATTATAATAATGATGTAATACTTACTGTATACCTACTTTTGCACCCCCCCCCCCCCCTGTATACATATATATACTATATGTGTTGTGTTGTTGTTTGTTTGTGTTTTTTGTTTTTTGTTTTTGTTTGTTTGTGTTGTTTGTTTTTGTTCGTTTGTTTGTTTGTTTGTTTGTTTGTTTGTTGTTTGTTGTTTTTGTGTTGTTGTGTGTGTGTGTGTGTGTGTGTGTGTGTGTGTGTGTGTGTGTGTGTGTGTGTGTGTGTGTGTGTTGTGCCACTAGTAAGATTTGACTAGTATGACAAAAATGTCACACAGCAAAAGATACTGATGAAAGCAGAAATGAGTGAGAGGTATCAAAGATCAAGGTGATTGTCTTCATCGCCTAAAACTTACAATAATCCACGAAAACTGGAACTTTACGGAAGAACTTTGATTTACCCACCCCTTTCTCAAACAAATAGTCTCCCATAGGTCTAGTCACTACAGTAGGGCGTATAACTTGAAACTTGACGGGACAAGAAAACACTAGAAATGCGGCGTCAGGGCAACTTTGTCCTTTAGACGCGATCACGACATTGTTTTGAGACCTGGTTAGCGTAGAAACAGAGCTCCCGCCTTTCAGTCTGACTACTCAGTTTGTCTCCGATTAAGAAAAAAAAAATTGTTCGCGCGGCATCCAGCACAGCCAGCTGTGAATGGCTAGCTATCTGAACATGTCAAGGCAAGGGAAAGTACCCGCCTTCATAATGCTGACCTCGATAAAAACTGAGGTCTCT
>CM060314.1:41786304-41798804 GCA_030674185.1 Monoplex corrugatus | reverse complement strand
TCCACAGAAAATGGTTGAAATATTTCCACCGAGGTAGTCAAAAAAATTTCCGTCGTAAGGGATTAAAACGAAACATTTAGTGTTAACAAATGATTGTGGCGAAACGATTAGCACAACGGACTGATGACAGGAAAGTCAGTGGTTCTAGCCCCTTCAGTTTACCGTGTATTTGACGGCCTATTCCGGCTCCTTGCCAGAGTTGGGCGCGTCGTGAGCTCACTGGGAAGCTGGGATCACATCCACTTTGCGAATGTGCCACTGATGATGTTGCTCTTATTTCTTTACCAGTACCGTAGGGTCAGTGTCTTTTGAGCTATGTTATGAAAGTAAGCATAGAGTAAAGCCCTGTCAAACAGTCTCAATCCAAAACGGATCTCCACAGCATCATTATAATCATTCCCACTCTCACACAACACTGTGAAAAATTGTGCTAGATTCGGTGGCCTTCATGCCCTGATCTCTCGTGACCTGAGTTTTTGTGGGACAGTTATAGAGCCAAACTGAGCAGTGCGGGGTGTGTGACACAAGCGTTGTGCGGGGATGGGGGGGGGGGGGGGGGGGGGGGGGGGGGGGGGGGGAATAACGTTAATTTGGAGACTAACGAAAAATTCAGAGTGACAGATAAAAAAATAAGTGCGTTATGGAATACTAAAAATTAATTGCAATGTCTTCACGAAAATACAATTTTGTCAACAGTCACCCGCTCACCCTACTCTAAAACATGTTGCAGGAAATTTTGAATTATTAGAAATAGTTTTGCCCAAGTGCAGCATACATCATGAGACAAAGATCACTATATCACTGCCTGTAAAGACGGGACAACTAAGTTGTATTATCTGTAATTACGGCTTATCCACAAACATAAGTGACATTTGGGACTGTGTTTTACGCTATAAAAACAACGGTATCATGGCTCCAGAAGTTTGACAATCCGCTGATCTCTATTCATGTAAAACAAGATTATTTAATATACATTATAGATCATATATAGTCTTTATTGACATCTCATATAGCCATCTGATGTAGCTCAGTGAGCAGCTAGTAGTTTGCCATATTTTAAATCCAAGATTCATTCTTGGAAAGTGAAAGCGGAAAATAGTTAATGCGGATCTGGTACAACACATGAATGAAGGGAGGTAATCTTAGCTAGAGGACGAGACTGACAGAAATGAGCGTTTTTTTAGCTACTTACATCCCCCCCCCCTGTCTCTGTCTCTGTCTCTCTCTCTCTCTCTCTCTCTCTCTCTCTCTCTCTCTCTCTCTCCTCTTCTCTCCCCGTCTGTCTGTCTCCCTCCCTCTCTCTATCTGTTAACCCTTTGACTCCAGCACCCTATCCACCAGCTACATAAGCTGGTGGATAATGTCAGGGAGTCAAAAGGTTTAGTTTTTGCTTTGCTTGCATGGTTGACAATGCAGGATGCTGGTTGACAAGAAGCGGGAGTCAAAGCGTTAAAGCACGCATCTCGTTTTCTGGTGCGCGTCTATCTCAAGAATACATTGCCCACTAACATCAAGTCACGCGCATCACTCACAGCGCTAAACGAAAGTTTCAGAAATATCTGCTTGAAATAACGTAAAAAAATCATTTTGACACCCCTCTACTAAATCTATATACATTATGCTAATAAAACCTTTCGTCAGCCTATTACTACACACGGTTCCAGTTTTATCCCAGCTTGAAGCTATTATTTTTCTGTATTAGAATACTAAACCTCTCACTTTGTTTTACTCCCTTCCTGCTGACTGAGAGTACTTGTCGAATGATAAGTATGCGTTATGGTTTATCTATTTCTATTTTCATCATGGTGTTAGAGCTGATATGTCAACCCCACCCCTTGTTTGTTCTTTGTTGCTTTATCAGTATTTTCAATATCGTTGTTGTGATTCTAAGATATTGCTACTATACTACTACTACTACTGCTACTATACTCTACTACTACTCTACTACAACGGCTGCTGCTTTTGTTGCTCCTACTAATTCTACTATTACTGCTACTACCGTTTTTGTTGCTACACATTACTATTATGTTGTTATTGTTATTGATGGTATTGTTGTTTCTGTTGTTGCTAGGGATTGACATGAACTAAGTTTAAGTGTAAGTGCCTTTATCTCACACTTTTGTAATGCATTTGATCGGTTAACATATGGAAGTCGATGTTTTATTAGAATTCATTTTTATTGTTTATGTGACGTTGCACGTGTTATGGTTCATCTATTTTTCATCATTACATATTTGACATGTCTCCTCCCCCACTCCCTTGTTTGTTCTCAACGCTTTTTTCTTTCTTCTTTTTCTCTGATTCTACGTCTGTAATCTACTTTTTATTACCAAAATGTTATTGCTACTACTACTAATATTGTTATATTATTGTTGTTGTCTTTGTTGTTATTGTTAAGGGTTGACTTGTGTTCGCTTTATTTGTGTCTGCCTTTGTCCCTCATGCATACCGCAAAATATTCTATGCAGACTGACTCTCTCGCTAATCTCAATGTGACGATTCCAACCCCACAGTCTATCAAGCTTTGACCACAGCACGTATGGTACCATTTCAACTAGCAACACCCTGATTTAGCACATACCCAAATCAATATTCATATAAGCAAAATCGTACGTTTGGTACAAAGTTTCTCTTGCCACTAGCATCTAAATCATATAACATTTCATAAGTTTCTGCGTTTTCCTAAACTCTTCCACATGTACGATTTTAAGCCAACACTGCATCTTAGTATAAATATTACCCTCAATGCATTTCTCGTGCAACTATTTCCCTCAATGCACCCTTAGTATAATCATTTCCCTTTATGTATTTTAGTACCATACATTTACTCATCAATTGCATTTTAATGCACTATATTTCCCACAATACACCATCTAGTACAATCACTTCCCTCAATGCACCTTAAAACAATCATTTCCCTTAATGACCCTTAGTACAATCATTTACCCTCAATGCACCCTTAGTTACAATCATTTCCCTCAATGCACCCTTGAAGCAATCATTTTCCTTAATGCAATCTTACTACAATTCATTTCCCTCAATGCACCCTTAGTACAATCATTACCCTCAATGCACCCTTAGTACAATCATTTCCTCAAGGTATCCTTAGTACAATCATTTCCCTCAATGCACCCTTAAAGCAATCATTTCCCTCAATGCACCCTTAGTACAATCATTTCCCTCAATGCACCCTTAAAGCAATCATTTCCCTTAATGCAATCTTATTACAATCATTTCCCTCAATGCACCCTTAGTACAATCATTACCCTCAATGCACCCTTAGTACAATCATTTCCCTCAATGCACCCTTAGTACAATCATTACCTCAATGCACCATTAGTACAATCATTTCCCTCAAGGTATCCTTAGTACAATCATTTCCCTCAAGGTATCCTTAGTACAATTATTTCCCTCAATGCATACTTAGCGCAATATTTCCCTCAACGCGCCTTTTCTGCAATCATTTTCGTCAACTATGATGCGCCCTTAATGCAGTCATTTTTCTCAATGCGTCCTCACTTCCTTCACGGTGTCCTTAACCATTTTTCTTAATGCACATACAGCACAATCTTTCTCCTATATTCACCTCCATGATATTTTTTTTTCTCAACACACGATCAACACAATCCTTTCCCTCAATATGCACGCTGTCTGTACAGTCTTTCCTTCAAACACACAACGAGCACATTTTCGACCCCTCTCCTCTCGATGTATGTGTCAGAAAAGATATTTCTTGTCAGTCTTAAACAGAAATAAATAAAAATTAAGACAAGACACAAGACGGATGCATGAATTTTATATGAATTTAATAACCAATCGCGATGTAATTGCTGCATTATGGGCTCTCATTTATTACACATTAGCAGCTGCTTTGATCTAAAGAATCAATCAAAGAAACAATTTATCCAGCCACGATAACGTTTCTTCTCCCAAATGTTTCCCTTCTCCCCCTCCCTCAACACGACACAACACACACACACACACACACACACACACACACACACACACACACACACACACACACACACATACACCACACACACACACACACACACACACACACACACACATGCACACTGTCCTCACACATACACCACACTGTCCTCACCTCCATCAGCGTGTGAATGGCGGCACCACCAGGAATCAATACTCCTGCCAGACTGGGGGGATTCTCCATCTTCACTTCTTTTCAATCGCTGACCCAGCAGCCTACATCACTCGCATCTTGCCCACTGCCATGAACCTATCCCAAATCTCTCCTTGCACCCTGTCACACTGCTATCATTGAGCACTGAACACTCTCTGGAAAACGCCAGTTACACAAAGATTCTCTTTTCACTCCTGTTCTCGTCATGTCGCATGTCGAATGAGGGAGAGAGAGGGCCAGAGGGGGAACAGACACAACAGAGGGGCAGCCCGTATCATAATGTGCTCTCTTAAAAGTGTCAAGACAGCCGAAATATTTCTCCTGCTTTTTCTCGCTTTACTACTTCTTTGTAGGCTGACACACATATGATTCTGTTTCATTCTTTTTGTTCATCAAATGAATGAGCATGACAGAGAGATATCCTATATCACAACTTGCTCACTACCATCATCACTAAGATATTCCTTTGTTTCCTGTCATAAAATACACTGAACATTGGAAATCATCACTGTGAAGTAGCAAGACCCTGTCTCCTTCCTCCTCTGCTCGCTATATCATTTATGGAAAGAAAAAGACAAAGAGGCAGCCAAAATAATAATTTGTGCCACTACCATGATAACCAAAAAATTGACCTGTACTCAGCCACCTTACAACTACACTGCATAGGAAACCTCCGAACACACGATGAATCTATCTCAGTTCCCTGTTCGTCAAGACGATCGTAGGAGAGACAGAGGAATGGACAAGATGGAAGGGTGTCCTACCTTACAACCTGGCCACTGCCATCATCACCAAAATTCTGTCCCTGCCTCTAATCACACTACTACATAAGAGGACTGATGAACAGGCCGACTGACAAACATACTTTTTCATTCTTTCTATTCAACATATCCCCTGACCCTTATAGTGGTAGGAGATACAGAAGAACAGAAACAACGGAGGGGCACCTTCATCACATCTTGCCCACTGCTATCGTCATCCAGATCTTTCCTTGTACCTTGTCACATTGCTTCCACTGAGCATTGGTGAACAGACACACACGGAAACTGTATATATGTATATATATATATATATATATATATATATATATATTATTATTATTATTATTATTATTATTATTATTATTATTATATATGTTGTGTGTGTGTGTGTGTGTGTGTGTGTGTGTGTGTGTGTGTGTGTGTGTGTGTGTGTGTGTATGTATGTAAGTATGTATGATGTATGTATGTATGTATGTATGTTCTGTATATGCATACATGCTCGGCATGTCACTTGTCTTGAAATAGCAGGAGAGACAACAATGGTAAAACTGGACAGAAGGCACATCACATTGGGCACGCTGACATGGTAACACACATTTTCCCTTGTCCCTGTCACAGATTACCATAAGCCACATGACATTAATGTTTTTTCTTTCTTTCCCTCTGCAAATGTCACTTAAAGCACGAGACAAAGAGGCACACAAGACGGAGGGGTAGCTTTCATCGCCTTGCCATCATCACCAACATCTTCCCTGGTCCATTACTATCATAGTGGAGTGGGTGGATTACTGGAAAACACACCCACTGATGATGCGAAAAACCTGCATTCTATTCCCGGTCGGATAGAGATCTCCTCCCCCACCCCACCTCCTGCCCCCATCCACTAGACCTTGAGTGGTCAAGATTTCATTGCAACATACACATAACGCACGTTAAAGATCCCAAAGCAGCAAAAAAAAGTTGTCCCTAAAAATATTCTGTAGAGAAACCCAATCTCATAGATTACAAAAAATACATATTCATAGGTGGCACCGCACTATGGCAACAAGCTTTCCCTGGGAAGAACTGTCCACATCTTACGAGAGAAAAATCAATCACATCCAATCCCACTACTGATTACTAGACACCATCGCTGTGACACGAGAGGATACCATCTCCCTCTCCGCTCGTTCTCTCATCATTTTGTGGTTGGAGAGACGGGGACAGACAAGAGAGAAGTTCAACCACATATCCCAACTTTCCCACAGCCATGATGACCAAAACATTGTTCGCTGGATGCAGTCATCTCTCTATTCGTCATCATCAACCTTCGCCAACCTGTCTCTGAGATCAAGAGAACTAAAACAGTTCCATATTTATCGCAGCAATGTGGAGTGGACTGACAAGAGACATGGTCGACTACAACTTCTCTGACCACCAAGCTCAATGGCGTTTGGCAGAAGCTGGACAAAAATAAAATCGACCACATTCATCGTATGACCTGAACATGCATGCATAGGGCGAAAGAAAGGAGAAGAAGTCATGTGTGTTGTAGGAGAGACAGATGCTATTCTTATATAACTACATTCTGACCTCAATCACCACCAAAAAACTCTCTTGTCTCTTGCCACATCTCCCTCCCTGCTCGCTATATCCATTGTAAGAGAGACAAGGGACGCACAAGTCAGCGTTGGTATACTACATCACAGTTTACCCATTGCTATCATTACCGTCTTCCTTTATCCTTTGTCTGAGCACTGCAAGCCACTGGGCATATAAAGATTTTGTTTCCCTCATTCTCTGCTAGTCACCCAGTTGCAGTCGCAGAGGCAGAGGGACAAACAAGATAAAGGGGCAACTTAAAACCACCGCTTGGTCCAACGCCATGGTCTTAACCAAGATCTTCCTTCGTTCCATTATCACTCTATTACTGAGCACTAGTGAGTAAATTGGAAAACGTTCTCTCCTTTCTCTCTGCTCGTGTTACTTTTAGTTGAAATAGAAATATGGAGAAACAGGGGGGAGGGGGTTATCTTGCCTCAAAACTTAACCACTGCTAAAACAACCCAAGTCTTTTGTCCCCTGTCACAGACTTCCACTGAGATTCAAAAGGGTTATCTCCCTCTGTGCGCACTATGTCACTTGTGGAAGAAGAAGTAAAACAGACTGAGAGATAATGTTTGAGAAAAAAAGGGAGACCAGACAAGACGGATGGGTCTCTAACATCACCTTATGGCAATGCTATTAATCACCAAAATGTTCTTTGGTACCCTATCACACACACCACCACTGAGCAAAGGAAACCATCCCTAAAAAGCTCGCCATGACGACTGTCTCCTTCTCTGTTCGTCAGGTCATTTGTACAAGAAGAAGAAAAAGAGACTCAGAGACAGAGACCGAGAGAGAGAGAGAGGGTAGACCAGACAAGACAGAGGGGTGTCTTACATCACAACATGCGCCACTGTCATCCTCACCAATATTCTCCCTGTCCTGTGCCTCAAGCTACAATCTTCACTGAGACACACGACTCTAGGATTATCTCACTCAGTGCTCGCCATGTCTTTTGTGGAAGAAGAAGAAGAAGAGGAAGGGAGAGAGAGAGAGAGATAGATA
The DNA here is from genome assembly GCA_030674185.1 of Monoplex corrugatus. Taxonomy (NCBI): domain Eukaryota; kingdom Metazoa; phylum Mollusca; class Gastropoda; order Littorinimorpha; family Ranellidae; genus Monoplex; species Monoplex corrugatus. The sequence continues at coordinate 41,791,304 of CM060314.1, read as the reverse complement.
GAGAGAGAGAGAGAGCGAGAGCGAGAGAGAGGACAGACAGACAGAGAGAAGGCAAAGGCTGGGGCTGGGGCTGAGGGTGGGGAACCAGACACGACAGAGGTGAATCTCACATCACAGCTCGTGCCACTGCCGTCTCCACCAGAATGTTCCCTGTCCCCTGTCACGCTATAACTAAGCACAGGAAACCAATAGGCACATATGCCTGTCTCCTCCCCCCCCCCCTCTCTCTCTCTCTCTTCGTGTCTCCCCCGCCCTCCCTCTCTCCTCGTGTCATTCGTAGTAGCGGGAGAGATACTGAAGGACACAAAACACAGAAGAATATCCTACACCACAATTTGCATACTGCCATTATCACCAAAATCTTCCATGTCACATTACTACCACTCAGCACTGAGACTACTGTGCACACAAAGATGCGGTCTCCCTCTCATTCTGCTGGTCAAAATCACTTGTGGTGATAGAGAGATACAGAGGGACAGACAAGACATCACAACTTGGGCCACTGCCATGAAAACCAAAATCAGAATTTTCCAGTTCCCTTTCACTGTGCGCTGTGGTGAATAAACACGCAAAGATGCTGCTTCCTTCCTTGTTTAGCTCATCATTTCACTCGCAGAAGCAGGAAATATACGGAGGAACAGATGCGACAGAGGGGATAGCACAGGCCTACACCACAATTTACCCACCACTGCCATCATAATCACCCAAATTTTCCCTTGTTCCTTGTCTACAGACATTTCCATTGAGAGTTGGAAACCACTGTGTACACGCTGATACTGTCTCTTGCTCTCTGCTTTGCTTGTCAATTGTAGGAGACAAAACAAGACACAATAAAACAGACGTACTCTTAGCAGACAGGCAGACAGAGTGGGATGAAGACAAGCATGTCAGGCCTTCGTCGACAAGAACCTACTTCTTCCACACCGAGCTGCAAGTTGCCTATGTCGTGCGTTGCCTCTGTCATCCCGTCTGACTGACTAGACACTCTTGGCTCGATAAATGCTGATACTCATTTCTTCCAGTGTGCCACATTTTCCTTACAGACTGGCGCTATATTTCTTTGGGCGCGCGCGTGCACACACACACACACACACACACAACACACACACACACACACCACACGCACGCACGCACGCACGCGCGCACGCATGCACACACACACACACACACACACACACAAAAAAGAAAGAGACAGAGAGATAGAGATACGGAAAGAAACAGACATACAAAGGGTTGATGTTAATACTGTGTCTCACTTTTACGACTGAGAACAAGGAGTGAAGGTTTTCCATTAATTTAACTTTGAGGCTCATAAGAAAGTGAGGTGGTACACACCTCAACTTTTCTCGGGGCCAGCATTATAGTTCCCCAGGGCGTGATTCGCACCCATACATACTTGTGCAAGCAGACTGACAGCTAGTACTCCACCTCTGCGTCGACCAGGTCTCTTAATTTTTATAAAAACAGACCACAACCACCAACCAGGCATGACTGTAAGACACCTGTTCAGATAGATAACCATGTTACCTGGCCTTAGATGAGCCAATTTCTCTCACATACGTCATACAAATATAGTGATCTTGACAATCAGTTGATCTCATGCAAACTAGCACAGCCTTCACATGTAAGTATGTAAAACCAAACATCAGAGAAAGGCTCTGGATAGGGACAAGAACAAGAAGCATAGTTACGAGACTGACAGATTATGTTGTAGTCATATACCGTATGTGTAAGAATGGCCAGAAAACTTTTCTTTGTCTTTGAAATTTACAAGGTTAATTTAAAACCCTGCAATGATCTGTGCATGAACCAGTCAATGTGTCGAAGTGATTAGAGCAACCAATTTTTGATTGCGAGGTCGTGAATTCGAAACCCTCATCAATGCACAAAAATTATTGTGGGAATTTTTCGGCCGACCGACTCCTAACGAGAGTTGAGAGCGTTATGGGCTTGCTGGGAAGACTGGAAATACACAACATCACGTGTATCTGTATCCCTCAGGCCTGACTGAGTGACGCCAGGATATCATTAACATGAAAGTAAGCGTAGAGTAATGCCCTGCAACGCAGTCTTAATCCGACGTGGAACTCCATAGCATCATCATTCCCTTCCCCATTCTCATATACAGCACTGTTAAACCTCGTTCCAGATTGTTTGGACCTAGATGCTCCGCTCCAATGGTGACCTTAATTCGGTATGCTTGAAGATGTATGGGGGGGGGGGGGAGTGAGGTAGTGACACAAGTGCAGTACAGTAGATAGAGCGGCAAACAAATCTATATAGGTAATCCAAATAATTATGGTAGAAGTCTGTTCCCAAGTAATTGAGAATCTTGCTCAAAGATTTTCACATTTTGGGTGACAGTGATCCGTAACACTGATCATGTCTACTCAAACCTGTGCATTCACCCGTCTTTAAGAGTTAACAATAATCCAGGAAGTACAATTGCCTGACGGCAGAAGCAACAGAACTAGGCAACGTGTAAACCTAAACTAAGGCAATTACGCATGTCAGTTAAGAAATCTGTACATGTGTGTATGTTTGTGCAGTTGGGCAAGTACATTTACTTGATTTATACAAGCAAACTTTGTGTGCATTCGTCATATTTTCACAGAGTTTGGAGTTTGTTCGAGAGGGATTCACTGCACTCGGAAAACTCCATATGCGCTCCACCCAAATCTGCCAGCAATTATCTGACAGACTTCCCAAGCCTTCAGAAAGCCCTATGCACTGGCAAGGTCTTGAAATGTGGAAGGGGGAAGAGGAATCTATGAAACATTAAGCTGACACCACCAGAATAATGGAAACATTAAGATGGGCAACGAACAGGTTTTTTTTTAATGTTGCGGGCTAGGACTGAACTCAGATATTAGATCTTGCGTCCATGGCTCTGCCAACTAGCCCACGTATTTTCATGGAAGTTGGGATGGTCACAACCCCAAATGATCACCATCCATCTAAGGCATCTTCATGTTCGCTTGGATGCGTGCATGCGCTTTGTTCAGTCGCTGCGTAGTCTGCATCACTTTGACGTTGTCAGATCAGGAAGGGATATAAAAGGGTGCAAGAAAACGGAAAAAATGCAGATAAATAAACTGGTAGGCAGAAAAAGGAAACTTGAAACTTGAAAACTGTATTGCTCAAGTATACTAGTATTAAGTCCCATTGGATCTGCCTTACAGCTAGTCAAGACCAGAAGTGAAAGTGGCAGAAAGAAACACAAAAAAAAAATAGGCAGAAAAAAAGGGAAAAATAGGCAAGAGGTCAATTTCTAGCATTGAACTTGAATTTCTAGAAGGTGGGGATATTCAAATAGTGATGGATTGCCCGCTCTCCCTCACGGATGGAGAGGGATGTGCTGGGGGAAACGTAGTATTTCGCTTTCTTTCAGGAAATAGCATCGGTTTATCAATGTCCCTTCCTAGAAAGGATTTTGGAATTTGTTCAAGAGGGATTCATTACACTCGGACAATTCCATAGGCGCTCCACCCAAATCACCGGCAATTATCTGACAGATTCCTTGAACCTGCGGAAAACTCTATGCGCTGGCAAGGTCTAGAAATGGGATGGTATGGGGGAATGGAACCTATGAAACACTAAGCTGACATCACCAGAATGACAGAAACATTCAGATGAGCAGCGAACAGATCAGTTTTTAATGCTGCGGGCCGGGATTGAACTCCACCTGTCAGATCTTCAATCCACAGCTCAACCAAAAACACCAACCAGCTTGCGTAAAAGGATTAAAAGAAATAATAATGGCCATAGAACTGGGGAAGAGATCGAATGGGATGGGAGCAGATGGTTGGGTTGACAAGGAGAAAGGACAGGGCGTACGCGTGGTTGGGGGAGGAGGGGTAAGTTAACGAAGAACTGATTCTATTGCACGGAGACTGTGCCAGGGGACGCGTGCAGAGAGATCAATGTTTTCCTCCCGAAACTGGAAGGAGAGTCGCCCTATTTTTCTTTCTTTCTTTCTTTCTTTCTTTCTTTCTTTCTTTCTTCCTTCTCTTCTTTTCAACCCCTTCAACTCTTTGTGACATCCTGAGAATGTTAACTGTGTCAAATTCGCCCCTCTGGTATGTTTTAGGACCATGCTGTTTTTGGACATGCCACAGGTGTCATCACAAAATGGCACCATATTTCGTGCCTATCAACAACAGTAACCATCATCATCATGTGCCCTGCCGCATGTCGGTAACGATCATGGCCATCCACACCAATCTCTCTTTTGTTGCTGCAGGTACATCTCTCACCATCTGTCTTCATCCATCACCAACTAAAAAACAAAAAAAATATGGACAAAAGATACAGTGCCTTTACAAACGATACAGCTCCAAACAATGGAGATTTGTGTCAAAAATGTGCACCCAAACGGAGGGGTAGGGGTGGGAATGGGATTGAAGGATCCTTGTGAGAATATGATCTGTTCCTATACGTAAACGTACATGATCTCTTCGTATACGTAAATGTACATGATCTCTTCGTATATGTAAATGTACATGATCTCTTCTATACGTAAATGTACATGATCTCTTCCTATACGTAAATGTACATGATCTCTTCGTATATTAAATGTACATGATCTCTTCTATAGTAAATGTCATGATCTCTTCTATACGTAAATGTACATGATCTCTTCGTATACGTAAATGTACATGATCTCTTCCTATACGTAAATGTACATGAGCTGTTACTGTATGTAAATGTACATGATTTCTTCCTATACGTAAATGTACATGATCTCTTCCTATACGTAAATGTACATGATCTCTTCCTATACGTAAATGTACATGATCTCTTTGTATACGTAAATGTACATGATCTTTCCTTATGTAAATGTACATGATCTCTTCCTATACGTAAATGTACATGATCTCTTCCTATACGTAAATGTACATGATCTCTTGTATAGTAAATGTACATGATCTCTTCCTATACGTAAATGTACATGATCTCTTCCTATACGTAAATGTACATGATCTCTTCCTATACGTAAT
>CM060314.1:41776304-41781304 GCA_030674185.1 Monoplex corrugatus | reverse complement strand
TAGAGGTCTTCAATGTTATATAGAACCAGTACTGTTGCACGGGTGCCAAGCCTGGAAAATCAACACGCAAAATCAGAACAAGAGTGAGGCAACTGAAATATGTTTCTATAAAGAACGTTAAGAACTCCATGGACAGCAAAGAAGACAAACGAGACAGTTTTGAAAGAAGCAAACAAAAAAAACAACATTAATGAAGAAGATTAGGAAAAGACAAGCAATACTTAATGACATTTTAAGAGGCAAGACAAATTTGAGCACCTAGTCACAACAGGAAAGCTAGATAAAAACAAAGTACCAGGAAGAAAAGGGAGAAAACATTAAACAATTTTGCAGAGTGGATGGGGACAGAAAGGGCAGGAGATATACTTGCAGCGACAAAAGATAATTAATACAGGGGGCCATGACTGGAAATGCAAAAACCATGCGGCATGGCACATCATGATGATAAGGCCTCTCAGATTCTATAGCCTTTCATGCTCACACGCTGACCTCAATTGCAGCAGGTCTGGAGATGTGTCAAAAGACGAAATGAGCTGTAGACGACACAGAAACGATACAGAAGATAAGGAAAAATAGCTTTAGATCTACATTATGTAACACTTACGTAGTATACTTCAGCACTGAAAAAAGGATGGTTAAATTAATATGCTAAAGAGTCACTAGTGCCTACCGATTCACACATTTCATCACAAGCAGAGATATCTCGCAATAACAATTGACAGTATTTGCGCTAGCGGTATTGGAACGTTCATTCAACGCAGAGTAGTCAAACATTACAGGTTTGCGTGGTAGGAATGACGGCAAAAGCAAGAATTGTCCTTTCAAGTGGAGAATGCATTAGGGATCAATTCCACTGATATTAGACAGCAGTTAGTTTATTTTCCATTTTCAATCACGCTGAGGTACCGAATGCAAACCGAATCGATAACTTGCCCGTGTGTGTGTGTGTGTGTGTGTGTGTGTGTGTGTGTGTGTGTGTGTGTGTGTGTGTGTGTGTGTGTGTGTGTGTGTGTGTGTGTGTGCGCGCGCTTGTGTGTGTGTACCTGTGCACGCTAGTGCGTGTGTGTTATGTGTGTTTGTTCAGAGAATCTGTTACACTGACTTCCAGGACTGACAGTATGCATGCATGTATGTATGTATGTATGTATGTATGTATGTATGTATGTATGTATGTATGTATGTATGTATGTATGTATGTATGTGGATGTATGTATGTATGTATGAATTTGTACGTATGCATGTATGTGTATGTATGCATGTATGCATACGCATCTTTGTGATTTTGAAATGGATTTACTTTAATTATGAAAATACGAAATGCAAATTAACACTTCAACAAAAGGTTCATGTTGGTGGTGGTGGTGGGTCAATTAACTCGTTCCCTCATCCAACAATCAGAGTGGTGGAAAGTGAGCTCTTGCAAATCGCAGATATCAAACTCAGACTTTACTATGCTCTGTTAGTACCAAATGTAAAAAAATGTTTGAATTTTTCCTTAAATTTTGTAATTTTCAGCCACAAATGCAATGAACGGTGGGCGACAAGTGAGTTCATGACAGTTGTATATCATCATCATCAGGTGCCCTGCCGCATGGCGTTGGCGACCATGGACTTCCAACCATCTCTCTCTCTCGTTGCCCCCAGCATCTCCCCCACCCTCTTCATCCCCAGCCACTCTGCAAGTCCGTCCAGCATTCTCTCCCTGGGTCTACCTGGTGCTCTCTTTCCCTCCAGCTTTCCCGTTGTGACCAGGTGCTCCAAATCCCCCTTCCTCATAAAATGGCCTATAAATGTTGCTTGTCTTTTCCTAATCTTACTTATCACTGATCGACTTGTGTCTGCCTCCATCAAGACTGTCTCGTTTGTTTTCTTTGCTGTCCATGGAACTCTCAACATTCTTCTGAGAAACCACATCTCGGCTGCCTCGATCCTGCTCTGGCTTTGCTTGCTGACTGTCCATGCCTCGCATCCGTACAACAGTATTGGTTCTATATAACATTCAAGGACTCTCTTTCTGATGTTAATTGATAGTCATTTGTTGGTAAGAATGCTTGTCATCTTCTTGAATGCTGTTTTGGCATGGCCGATTCTGCCAGCTATTTCCGATGTGCTTCTGCCGTCTGATGAAATTACCGTTCCCAGGTATTTGAACTTATTAACCTGTGTCATGGTTGTGCCATTTGTTTTTATTTTGCATGAGGGGATTTCATGCTTTTTACTGATCACCATGACTTCAGTCTTCCTGCTGTTTAGTTCCAACCCCTTACCTTTGCTTTCTGTTTCTAGTATATTCACAAGGTTTTGTAGGTCCCTTACATTTTCTGCAATTAGCACGGTGTCATCTGCGTACCGAATGTTGTTTATCATTTTCCCTCCAACCTTTAATCCAGGGTCTTCTTCTAGGTTTCTCATGATGTTTTCGCTATATAGTGAAAACAGATCTGGTGACAAAACACAACCCTGTCTGACTCCTCTTTTGATGTTTTGAAAAGAGCTTATATTGTTTTCTATTCTCATTGTATATACCAAGGGATAATGTGGCTTTTATCAGCTTATAAGTCAATTAATGATAAACAAAATGGCCCAATTATTTTTATTTTCCAGTAATAAGACCACTTGAGCAAAACATAAAAATCTGAATGTTTAGTATTTTTCAAGGACAATTGAAAGAATACGGTTTGTGATTTTGGTCGTGACAAAGGAAAATTTACGTTTTGTTAGTGTGTGACAGTTTATGTGTTGTGTTGTGTTGTGTTGTTGTGTTGTGTTTGTGTGTGTTGTGTGTGTGTGTTGTGTTGTGTTGTGTTGTGTTTGTGTTGTGTTGTGTTGTGTTGTGTTGTGTTTGTTGTGTTGTGTTGTGTTGTGTTGTGTTGTGTTGTGTTGTGTTGTGTTGTGTTGTGTTTGTTGTGTTGTGTTGTGTTGTGTTGGTTGTGTGTGTGTGTTGTGTTGTGTTGTGTGTTGTGTGTGTGTGTTGTGTTGTGTTGTGTTGTGTTGTGTTGTGTTGTGTTGTGTTGTGTTGTGTGTGTTGTGTTGTGTTGTTTGTGTTGTGTTGTGTTGTGTTGTGTTGTGTTGTGTTGTGTTGTGTTGTGTTGTGTGTGTTGTGTTGTGTGTTTGTGTTGTGTTGTGTTTGTGTTGTGTTGTGTTGTGTTGTGTTGTGTTGTGTTGTGTTGTGTGTGGTGTGGTGTGGTGTGGTGTGGTGTGTGTGTGGTGTTGTGTTGTGTTGTGTGTGGTGTGGTGTGGTGTGGTGTGGTGTGGTGTGGTGTGGTGTGGGTGTATGGTGTGGTGTGGTGTGGTGTGGTATGGTGTGGTGTGGTGTGTGTGGGTGTGGGTGTGGTGTGGTGGTGTGGTGGTGTGGTGTGGTGTAGTGTGGTGTGGTGTGGTGTGGTGTAGTGTGGTGTGGCGTGGTGTAGTGTGGTGTGGTGTGATGTGGTGTGGAATGGTATGGTGTGGTGTGGTGTGGTGCAATGATATGCGATGTGATGCGTGTTGCGGTGTGGTGTGGTGTGATGTGATGTTGTGCTGTGTAGCGCAGTGTTGTGCCGTGTTGTGTCGATGTGTTGCATTGCGTTGCGTCATGCAGTGTCGTGTCGTGTCGTGTCGTGTCGTGTCGTGTCGTGTCGTGTCGTGTCGTGTCGTGTTGTGTCGTGTTTTTATCGTTTTTATCATGTCCGCTTTTTCAATGTAAAATTTCATCTACTCTTTTCGAACAATTCTTGTCACCAGATTACAACACCATCTTGTTTTATGTCTGTTTATAAGCTTGGTTACCAATTCAAGTGCATTCTTTGTCATAATTTTAGGGGGTGGGGGGTCTTTCCTATATTGCATTGCACTCTACAATACTTTCATCTTATCAGAAAAAATTGTATAGTATCAAATTTGGGCTGCTCTACCCAGAAACAGTTACAACAAAGCTCATCTTTTACCCTACATGTTTTTCCTTATGCTGTTCACTTTAATTCTGATTGGTATGTTTGTTTGTTTTTTGTATTGTTTGATTACATAATTTGCCAGAGACTAACTGTCTGTTTGTTGTATTGTTTGATTACATAATTTGCCAGAGACTAACTGTCTGTTTGTTGTATTGTTTGATTACATAATTTGCCAGAGACTAACTGTCTGTTTGTTGTATTGTTTGATTACATAATTTGTCAGAGACTAGTTCTTCATGGTTTGTTTTTGCCCTGTATATCTTTTTGCTGATGTTGTTTATTTTGATTTGGATTGTTTTGCTTGTTTCATTGTTTGTTTACTCATCACCCCACCCCCACCCCCTTAATATATTAAGCACGAAAACCAGCATTCATAGTCTAGTAAACGGGAAAATAAGTTCCAGTCCCAGCCCGAGGTCGAACATAGGGGAAGCTCGCTTCTGAAGTGGACGTTTAGCTACTATGTTAAAATGTCTTGATTTTTTTTTCCAAAATCGTCCCTGTAAACATGAGAAATTTCGTCTCTGGTCGCATCAAGTGTACCTTAACAGTTAGTGCTGATTAGTGCTGTTGTTGCTGGGACCTCTCGCTTCCAAGGCGGTCACTCTTCATATCATTCCACTTGACGTTAACCCTTTCAGTCCGTCACGACTATGCTCGAAAACCAAGGTAAGGACGGTACTCATCAGGGAGATGCTCTTCGCTGATGGTGCAGCCCCCGTGACCCACACCGAGGATGTCCTCCAGAGACTTGGTGACCGCTTTGCTGACACATGCAAGCAGTTTGAGCTCACTGTCAGTGTGAAGAAGATGAACATCAGCGTACAAGATGTCACCACTCCTCCCTTCATCACCATCGAGAGCATCACCAGTGAAGCCGTAAACAGCTTTATCTACCAGGGTTCCACCGTCAGTAACACCTCTTCATTCGATGTTGAAGTCTACCGACGGCTCGGGAAGGCACACACCATTATGGCCAGACTGACAAAGAGGGTTTGGGAAGACAAAGCGCTGACAAAAAGACACCAAGATCTGAATGCATCAGGCCCGCGTCGTCAGCACCTTACT
>CM060314.1:41768804-41771304 GCA_030674185.1 Monoplex corrugatus | reverse complement strand
GGCGGAGCTTCGTGGCTAAAGGGTGGAGATTCTTCCAATCTCCTAGGTCAACATATGTTCAGACCTTCTTTGTCTCTGAACCTCCTTATGTACACGTACGCAAACCATCATACACGCACGTTAAACAGCCTGTAAGTCACGGCAGTGTACAATGGTTTACGGAAGCACACAAACATTCAGCGTGCACGCCCCCCCCCCCCCCCCCCCCCCAAACAGATTATGACTGCCTTAGTAGCGGGGTAAAAACGATCACATTCGTAAAACCTCATTCGCATATTGGAATGCGCGTGGGAAATGCAGCCTACGAACGTGGAAAGAAAACAGAAACAAGAAACTTTCGTTCCATTTGACAGCATTTAAAACGTGTCTTTTATCTTCCAGTTTTTTTTTATAAAAAGCAGCACTTTAGAAAAGCGCTATAGAATATGAAAAAGCAAATGCACCGTATCTCCCAACATCACTGTCTGCACACACGTGTCTCTTTTGCTTTCAGAACTGACAAGTAAGCCTCTTATGAGATCAGACACGCATGAAGGACTGTACGGCTATAGTACATCAATAGAGCCACGTCTACCAGTACATGAGATTGTTCACTTTTATGATGTCAAGTGCGCCTGATTGAGTAAAGGGACGTACACGTAGGTAACATATCAGTCAGTCACACAGACATAGACAGGGCGACAAGCACTCTGTGATATGATCGTCATGTTGTGCTATGGGACTCGTGAGCATAAGGTATACCTAACGTTGTTGTATTATTCAGCTAGCTTCAGTTCAATTTTATGACAAAAGTCTGCTGTTACAAAAAAATATATCATCGTATAAATTGTTCTGAACGGAGAAGTTTACACTTAAAAATGATCCAAATCGAAACAGAAACAAAAATGACGGGCACGATTGTCAAGTGGCTAAGACGTCAAGCCTCCAACTGGAAAGTCTGGGGGTCGGTCCTCCCCGGGTACCTCCCGCCTGGTGGGTAAAGAGTGGAGATTGGTCCTATTTCCCTGGACCTCCCGCCTGGTGGGTAAAGAGTGAAGATTTTTCCTCTTTCCCTGGACCTCCCGCCTGGTGGGTAAAGAGTGGAGATTGGTCCTATTTCCTTGGACCTCCCGCCTGGTGGGTAAAGAGTGGAGATTGGTCCTATTTCCCTGGACCTCCCGCCTGGTGGATAAAGAATGGAGATTGGTCCTATTTCCCTGGACCTTCCGCCTGGTGGGTAAAGAGTGGAGATTTTTCCTATTTCCCTGGACTTCCCGCCTGGTGAGTAAAGAGTGGAGTTTTTTCATCTTTCCCTGGATCTCCCGCCTGGTGGGTAAAGAGTGAAGATTTTTCCTATTTCCCTGGACTTCCCGCCTGGTGGGTAAGGGGTGGAGATTTTTCCTATTTCCCTGGACCTCCCGCCTGGTGGATAAGGGAGGTCCAGGGAAATAGGCACCCGTCAGAAACTTTCTCAGCTGCCTCCTCTTTCTCTCCCATTATGTAACACATCAGTCCCAATTTCTGATTCAGCTAAAAACCTTGGTGTCTGCATTGACTCTACCCTCTCCATGAACAACTTTGTTTCTCAAACTGCCAGATCTTGCTACTATCATCTCCATCGTATAAGGCTGATCAGGAAGTATCTCTCTGTCGAAACAACTGCAAAACTCGTTCTCTCCTTCATAATGTCTCGCATTGACTATTGCAATTCACTCCTGTCTGGTCTTCCTGCCTCCACCATTCACATCCTACAGCGCATTCAAAACAATGCTGCACGCCTTGTACTCAAAAAGAAAAAAGCTGACCACATATCTCCTCTCCTGGCACAACTTCACTGGCTCCCTGTATCAAAGCGCATACAGTACAAACTAGACACCATGTGCTACAAAAGCCTCAATAACGCAGCCCCCGATTACCTGTCAAGCCTACTTGAGATCTATCTTCCCTCACGTACCCTCCGCTCTGCCTCCGATCCTCTGACTTTTCGCTTTCCACGCACTAAGCTCAATACCTATGGTCCACGAGCCTTCTCTGTTTCTGGTCCACTCTCCTGGAACAAACTTCCTCTCTCAGTCCGTCAGCAACCTACTTTTGTCTCCTTCAAGTCCGCTCTCAAAACTCACCTTTTCTCCTCCGCATAAAATCCTAACCTCACTCAACCCCCCTCTGCAGCCTGTCTCCGCTCGGAGGGAATCACATGGTTATAATATATAATTGTATATGCTATGCTCTCTATAATTTTCCATTGGTTTTATTCTTGCTTTTATTGCTTTTATTCTTTCTCCCCATTTATAGCCATGCGTGTGTGTGTGTGTGTGTGTGTGTGTGTGTGTGTGCGTGCGTGTGTGTGCGTGCGTGCGTGCGTGCGTGCTTGCGTGTGTGTCTGCTTCAGCGCTTAGATTTTATTTTATCAAGATTTTGCGCTATATAAATATTGTAATTATTATTATTTATTATTAGATTTTTCCTCTTTCCCTGGACCTCCCGCCTGGTGGGTAAGGGGTGGAGATTTTTCCTATTT
>CM060314.1:41751304-41766304 GCA_030674185.1 Monoplex corrugatus | reverse complement strand
TAAACAGACATCAGTAAACAATTTCAATCCATACTTGTGGGAAAAAGTATTGTTGACATATGAACAACATATGGCATACATCATCATCATCATCAGGTGCCCTGCCGCATGGCGTTGGCGACCATGGACTTCCAACCATCTCTATCTCTCGTTGCCCCCAGCATCTCCCCACCCTCTTCATCCCCAGCCATTCTGCAAGTCCGTCCAGCATTCTCTCCCTGGGTCTACCTGGTGCTCTCTTTCCCTCCAGCTTTCCCGTTGTGACCAGGTGCTCCAAATCCCCCTTCCTCATAAAATGGCCTATAAATGTTGCTTGTCTTTTCCTAATCTTACTTATCAGTGATCGACTTGTGTCTGCCTCCATCAAGACTGTCTCGTTTGTTTTCTTTGCTGTCCATGGTACTCTCAACATTCTTCTGAGAAACCACATCTCGGCTGCCTCGATCCTGCTCTGGCTTTGCTTGCTGACTGTCCACGCCTCGCATCCGTACAACAGTATTGGTTCTATATAACACTCAAGGACTCTCTTTCTGATGTTAATTGATAGGCATTTGTTGGTAAGAATGCTTGTCATCTTCTTGAATGCTGTTTTGGCTTGGCCGATTCTGCCAGCTGTTTCCGATGTGCATCTGCCGTCTGATGAAATGACCGTTCCCAGGTATTTGAACTTATTAACCTGTGTCAAGGTTGTGCCATTTGCTGTTATTTTGCAGGAGGGGATTTCTGTTTTTTACTGATCACCATGACTTCAGTCTTCCTGCTGTTTAGTTCCAACCCCTTACCTTTGCTTTATGTTTCTAGTATATTCACAAGGTTTTGTAGGTCCCTTTCATTTTCTGCAATTAGCACGGTGTCATCTGCGTACCGAATGTTGTTTATCATTTTCCCTCCAATATTTAATCCAGGGTCTTCTTCTAGGTTTCTCATGATGTTTTCGCTATATAGTGAAAACAGATCTGGTGACAAAACACAACCCTGTCTAACTCCTCTTTTGATGTTTTGAAAAGAGCTTATATTGTTTTCTATTCTCATTGCAGCTGTTTTTTCCCAGTACATATTCCTGATTATTCGTAGATCTTTTCCATCGACATTGAGTCTCTCCGGTTGGTTGATCAATTCTTCATGTCGTACCCGATCGAAAGCCTTGGTATAGTCAACAAAGCATAATATACAAATCCTTATTCATCTCAACTGACCTCTCTATGATAGTTCTTAGGATGTATATGGCATTAATAGTTCCTTTCCCCTCCACAAATCCACACTGTTCTTCTGCTATTTCTCTTTTGATTCTATTCCTTGTCCTCATCATGATTATTATTAACAGGATTTTTGTTACATGACTCATCAAACTGATTGTGCGATGGAGTTCGCATTCTATAGCCCCTGTCTTCTTTGGAAATGCAATGAAAATTGATTTTGACATATCTTTGGGGATTTTTCCTGTGTCATAAATTTTATTTAGGAGGACTGTTATTTTTTCTATGCCAAATTCCTCCAGGGCTTCAATCATCTCTGTAGTAATGTTGTCTGGTCCTGGGGCTTTTCCTGGTTTCATCTTTTTCAGTGCTGCTCTGACTTCATCTTTCATTATGGATGATCCTTCAAAGTTCTTTTTTATAATGTGTTCTTCGTTTCTGTCATCCTCAAAAAGGTCTTTAATGTATTCTCCCCATCTGTCTAATACCTTGTCTTTTTCCATGATAAGCGTGCCATCTTTTGATTTTATGCAACCAGTTGATGTGCATGTATTTTTCCTATGAACAATTTCTTCAATTCGTCTGTACATACCCTGAGGATCCATTTTGTGTCGTTCTTCTATCTCTTTGCATTTTGTGTTCAGCCAAGCTTCCTTAGCTTCATTGCACCTATACCTGATTTTTTTATCTTCCTGTATATCTCCTCGTTTCTCTTTGCCTTCCTCCTTTTCTCCATCAGGCCCAAAATGTCATTAGTCATCCAGCTCTTTTTTGTTTTTCTATTTGCCTTAGGGATTTCCTCACAAGCTTCATTTATAAAACTTCTCAACTTTGTCCATTGTTCCTCACTGTCACCAACGTCTTCCAGAGCACTGAATTTGTTTTGAACATGTACATTAAATTTTTGACGTATCATTTCATCTGTCTTCAAGAGTCCAAGGTTTAGTTTGATGTTTGATATGGCATACAGAACATATAAAACAATATTTTAAACACTGAAGGTTTCAATGTGTACACCAGGATTTAAGTACATGTTATAAAGATTTTTTTGTTTTCTTTTATTAGTAAGAAAACACTGGCATATAACTGATCCATTGAGCATAAAAATGACAAGTGAAAGATCATTTTTTTTTTTTTTTTACAACTTTTAATCTCATTTTTAGTAGTCTTTGGAAAGTAGATGCAGTCGGCACATATTTGTCAGTTTTGCATTTACAGACAAATCATTTTGCAAGTGTCACGCTAGAATGCACGTATCCATTTAGTTATCTCTTTGCGACCATCTTTGAAACATCTGCCAGTGAATAATTTCGTTGCTCAGGGGAAGAATTCTCAACAGAACGTTGAGGTTGAGAACTGCACAGTAGCACTTAAGATCAGGTATCTCGGATTCGATTCAAGCTGGCAACATGAAAAGTAGCTGCTCACCGCCCATCTTAACGAATCAATCATCCTGGTGGTGTCAACGTAGTGTTTGATATTGACTCAAGGTCCCGTCTTCTCTCCCTCTCATAACATTGCCCGCGTCTGTATATATTTCTGCGCAGTTTCAAAGAACGACACAGATCAGTGCTGGCAGATTTAAATGAAACACACATGAAAGGGGCTTACAAAACCCTGTGAATATACTAGAAATAGAAAGCAAAGTTAAGGGGTTGGAACTAAACAGCAGGAAGACTGAAGTCATGGTGATCAGTAAAAAACATGAAATCCCCTCACGCAAAATAACAGCAAATGGCACAACCTTGAGACAGGTTGATAAGTTTAAGTACCTGGTAACGATCATTTCACCAGACGGCAGATGCACATCAGAAATAGCCAGCAGAATCGGCCAAGCCAAAACAGCATTCAAGAAGATGAAAAGCATTCTTACCAACAAATGACTATCAATTAACATCAGGAAGAGATTTTAAAGTTAAATACTGTTATACGGTTGTGAGGCGTGGACAGTCAACAAGCAAAGCCAGAACAAGATTGAGGCAGCCGAGATGTGGTTTCTAAAAAGAATGTTGAGAGTTCCATGGACAGCAAAGAAAACAAACGAGAGAGTCTTGAAGGAGGCAGACACAAGTAGATCATTCATAAGGAAGATTAGGAAAAGACAGGCAACATTTATAGGCCATTTTACGAGGAAAGGAGAATTGGAGCACCTGGTCACAACGGGAAAGCCGGAGGGAAAGAGAGCACCAGATAGACCCAGGGAGAAAATACTAGATGGACTTGCAGAGTGGCTGGGGACAAGGAGGTTGGAAGAGACGTTTGAGGCAACAAGTCATAGAGACAGATGGAAGTCCATGATCGCCAACGCCATGCGGCAAGGCACCTGATGATGATGATGACACATGAAAATATCTGAGTGTCACTGATCACTCTTGAGCAAACACTAAAAAAATCAGTTCTATCGAAAAGGTTGTCTGCTTGAAGCTTTCTGTATACTATAACTAAAATAAATAAAAGAAAGATTGAAGAACAAAATTCTGTCAAACGTTTTATGGCCTATCTAGAAGATAGATGTTTGCGACAGTACATGCCTATTCATCATTCATTCTATAAAATTTTCCTTACCTGATCCCCAGTGACTGAAAAGCATAATCTGTGACACAGAATCCAAACTTTAATAAGCCATTACGTTACAAAATCTAGACAACAGTAGCGCCTTCATATTGGTCCAAGTTACTGATCTACATAGCAGTTAACTGAGACCAAGGGGGACTCTGTGTGTGTGTGTGTGTGTGTGTGTGTGTGTGTGTGTGTGTGTGTGTGTGTGTGTGTGTGTGTGTGTGTGTGTGTGTGTGTGTGTTTGTGTGTGTGTGTGTGTGTGTGAGTGTGCGCGCTTGCTTGCTGGCTTTCTTGCTTGCTTACTTGATTGATTGATTGATTGATTGCACTTGCGCTTGAAATGCTTGAAATGCGAAAGAACGACTACCCTTCTGAATGAATAAAATGATCCCTCAATTTGGATGTTGTGCATTGAAAGTTATGGCAAATTTCTCGCCTGGAGATAGGAAATTCCTAATTTTTTGATGGAATATGTTAAATCCTTGGAATGAGTGCAATTTTATACTTCAATGACGTGATATCTACTGATGACACAGTATTCTCAAAACAACTTAGAAAAGAGACGTTACTATGAATACTTCCCGACGATGTGGACTTACGGTTGGAGTGCTTACTTAGCAAGCCACATGTCCCAAGTGTCATCGTATGGTTGAGACATGGCTACACCCGTTCCCCTCCACTTTACCTTGAGGTGTGGTCTGGGTGCTAGTATTCAGGGAAAATATGACAAACCGAGGCCAAGTGTACAGCGAGCACTTAGTGTATATAAATGAATCCACTACAACGTAAGACGTGTCCATGGCCAAATCCTTTAAAAAAAACTAACTCGAAAAAAGAATCAGAACGCATATTCAGTATAATCAGACGAGACAGGCACAAATTTTCGGCCAACTGGCTTTTGTCAAACGTAGACGTAAGATCACAAACGAACAAACACCAAATACAAAAATTAGGAGAAAAAGACTAAAACTTCCCAGCTGCTTCGTCCAGTGGGAGAAAAAGACTACATTTTAGTCCTTTTCTCACACTGGACAGAGCACCATCGAAGTTTCAGTCTTTTTCTCCTAATTTTTGTATTTCCTTGTTCGTTTGCGATCTTACGTCTACGCTTGACAAAAGCCAGTCGGCCGAAAATGTGTGCCTGTCTTGCCTGGTTGTATTTAATACGCGTTCTGATTCTTTTTTCGAGTTATTGCTGGTTCCTGTTTGCTTGAACGCGGGCAGTCATATTTGCTTTGAAAAACTTTGACAGGCAAGTGAAAATGATAGATTTAAAATACGCAAATAAACGTCGAGTCCAGCGTGGCATTGCGCTCTCCACAAATGGAATATCTGTGTTAAGACAAGATGTGAATACCGGTACAAAACAAACTTCATACACTGACTGACTTCTCTATATATCTGAATTAAGCTATATAATCACATGAAGCATAATTATAGCCAGTCTTCACTCATTTCAGTGGGCAAGTTACAATGTTCATTCATACGTCAAAGTGACCATTTCCGTTTTCCTTCTAGACGACATGAAGGTATCCAGAACGGTAAACAAACAAAACCAAAAACAAGACAAGAACAATAGAAAAATACCGTTGCATGCCGGTGCATCTGCCTTGCGAATTCGAATTTCTGCTCAAAGGTTTGGTTTGTTTCTCTTGAGTTAAATATCGAGATGTAGATTTCGAAACTGCTAATACGTCAGCACAAAAAACTAGCTATGTAATTCTATAACGTGTCTCTTACGGCGCAGTAGGTTGCTGTGCAGAAAACATCAACGGCAAACAATACATCAACAAACACACGCGAGCGTTCTGAGAGAGTACATTGTCCTATAGACATAAGTGCACACGTTCTGTCGTTCGTACGCCCACACGTACAAATTCATGCATAACTCTTTTTTCATATACATACATATACACGCACACAACACGCGTGTACGCGCATACTTTCCTCATCCCAGTGAATCGCTAGGATTTTCTCTTAATTATTCATATGTATCATACAGTGGCTTACAGTGCGATGATTATTTTGTTTCGTTTCACACACTAATGGCAAGAAACGAAAAATTTAATGATCCCTATGACTCAGCCAAAACGTTCAATCACTGAACTGTGTATTTCCATTAACAAAATTCATAGTTTCCAAAGGAAAACGACTCTATGTAATTCAAACTTAACAAATATAGGTGAGATAGTGACAAAGAACTTGATTTCTGCAAACTGAACCAGTGCCTTCGGTATGCTAGTGTATATATGACACAAATAACACATGCTGGTGCAGATCTTAAATGCTTGATCTCAAATGAAAAGAGAGAGAAAAGTAATAAGAAAAGCACTGCGTGTTTTGCATCATATAGGAAGTGACGAGGATCACGCCACTTATGTTTAAAAGAGAAGACAATACAAAACTTTATTCAGAACTAAGGGAAAATACACACACACACACACACACACACACACACACACACACACACACACCACACACACACACCACACACACACACACACACACACACACACACACACACACACACACACACACACACACACACACACACACACACACACAGAGGGAGAGAGGGAGAGAGAGAAAAATATTCTGCTTAACTTACAAATTTTCTGTAAAGATCCAAAGAAATTATGGGGCAGTTTGAGATCTGTACGTAGAAAGTCATCGGGAAACAGTAGTTTATTTTACAGAACAATGGTTTGACCACTACAACGAACTATTTTACTCCTTTACATGTCGGTCTGAAATAAACGATTATCTGTACGACATGAGGAATACTACAGTCACTTATCCAGTAGGCTGTGATTCCTTAACTTGCCCATTTCGCTAATGAAACTTTCTGAGACAATTAAAGCGGTATAAGAAAACGAAATAAAACCTTCAGGTCCAGACAGATTAATAGGAGAATTTTATAACATTGTGAGAAAATAATATTGCTATTTCTTGACAAAATCTTTGATAATCAACTTGACAAAGGAATTTTTCCATTTGCTAAGACAATGATAGAGATATTTCTCTCTTGAAAATCTGCAATAAAATGCATAGTTTCATTTTTAATAAGAGAATCACAGGTTGGATTGAAGATAATACGTGAAGAACAAGCAGGTTTACGGAAAGACCTTAATACAATCGATCGCATTTTTACGCTCTTGTCCATGATTTTAAAAAAGAGGGTTGAGACTCAGAAAACCTTGTGTTGCATTTACTGACTTTCGTAAGGTCTCTGGCTCGGTTGGCAGGGGAAAATGTGCAAAATCACGTATGAAAATGGACTAAATGGAAAAATTCTCAACGCTTTAAAACGTATGTATTTAGTTGTGAAAGCAAACGTACGAGCAAGAGGAGACATGACAAATGCATTTTTCCACCCTCAAGATCTGAAACAAGGTGAAGTTTGTTTACCTTCCTGTTTTCTCTGTTCATTAATGAACTATCGAGAGAGGCTAGATTCAAAGGTGTGCATGGTACTAAGTTGTTGTTCCCTGAGGCAAATGAATAATTCATATTCCTTTTTGCTGCTGCTGCTGCGTTGTTTTCATATAGCATACCTAGTCTTCAGACACAATTTAAAGTACTGTATGAATGCGCCAAAAACTTGGGACTGACTGCGAATCTGGACAAAATCAATTATGTAATTTTTCGTAACGGTGAATTTATTGTCTATGGGGAGAAATAACATTTTACAGATTAAGAACTGAAGACTGCAAGCATGTATCAATATTTGGACGTTTATCTACCAATCAGAATGTCATTTCTTCACACCATGGAGGATCTTGCAGATCGCTCAAGAAAAGGGGCATTAGCCATTGTAACATTGCTCTGGTCAGTCGGTGACACAGAAAACCGTATGTTGCATGCTCTGGTCAGTTGGTGACACAGAAAACCGTATGTTGCATTCACTTTAACTGAGTGTTCTTTAAACTGTTTGACTACCAGATTCAACCAATTTTAATGTTTGGTTCTGAAATCTGGGGTCTTTCAGGAAACCAGACGAGCATCGAAAAAGACATTTGTTTGCAATAAAGGCATTTCTTGGGGTTAACCCAAAAACAAAACAAAGACATTTAGTTCATGACGAAACGGCAAATATGTATTACATGCCAACACATAGGTATGTTGCAGTAAGCTCTGGACTCGACTCACTCCCTCGAAGATCACAGATTTTCTTAAAATAATAACAACAACAACAACAATAATAATAGTAATATTGTTGTTGTTGTTGTTGTCTGCAACGTCAGCACTACACTACGCGGGCTTGCAAGTTCAGAAACGTTCTGTACAGGTTTGGTTGTGGCACTGCATGGGAAATGCGGTGCATGGTAATAACAAAAGATTTATCGCTAAATTCAGGTCGACTGGTTGTTTTATCCAGGAACGGAACTGAGCCCTTGGCTAGCATGAATTCTATCATGTTTGCTCACATTTCATTCGCAAGGCATCTTTATGTATGTATTTTTGTCAGACTGAAAATCCAGGACTAAGGAAATGTTTTAGACTAGGAATGTCACCACTGAATGGCCATTATTGCCAATAATCACAGAAATGTTAATTGTCCATTCTGTAATGAAGTTACTGAAACAGATTCATTTTCTAATGGTATACCTTAAGTCCGCATTTCTTAGAACTAAGTTAATTCTTAAGAAATACTACCGACATCCATGAATGTTAATGGCAGGTATCAACAAAACTGTAAATAAACAGCTCTAGATTTGAGACAGTCGTGTATTGATAGTGACTTTTTGTTGCCCTTGCTTTGCTTTGCTTTGTTTGTTTGTTTGTTTGTTTCTTTGTTTCTTTGTGTTTGTTTGCTTTTGTTTGGTTTCGTTTTGTTTCACTGTATTTTTTGTTGTTGTTTTTGTTTTTGCTTTTTTTTACCCCTGTGTTAATGGACCAGAGAGCTAAACAACTAGAACATTCTGACTTTGACTTTGATTCCTTTCCCCTCCCCACCCCACTCCACAGGCAAAGCACGTGCTCATACACATCCCAACCCAACCCCATCTCCACCCATTTCACATTTACACGCACGAATACGCGCGTGCACACACATACACACTCTCTCTCTTTCTCTCTTCTCATCCACACCCTCTGTGCCAAACTCCCCCTTCCCATCACATACGCACGCATGTATGCATGCACGCACGCAAGCCCGTGCTTCCTAGTGTTCATTTAAAATATACACACATACACACAGAGACGCGCTCACACAATAGGCATACACACAGAGACACACAAACACACACACATAGATAAAGAGAAACACAGACACATACACACACTCACACACACACTCACACATACAGAGACAAACACACACACACACACACACACACACGCACGCACACACACACACACACTCACACACACACACACACACACACACACACACACACACACACACACACACACACACACACACACACACACACACAAGAATTACACATAAGAAGACTGTTGCCACGTGCTCTGATTATCGACCCAAGACAGCCAAGTAAGGGCGTTGACATTTCTCAAGTAAACCAAGTGGCCTTGACTTTAACACGACCCGTTAGCTCATGTAAGGTATGCTTGTCAGCACTCCCGATCAGCACGACGTCGAAGTCAGCTTAAATATCCTGTTTTAAAAAAATGAGAGATACGGGTAACGGAAAAGAATACAAAGCAAATTAATTATAAATTAGCCGCAAAGGCGGAGAGAGACAGAAAGTAAGTGGTCGAGATATCTGTAACTGGAAAGATCCCTCCCGATAAAATGAAATGACTACTTTGGAAAGATCCCTCCCGATAAAATGAAATGACTACTTTGGAGAGATCCCTTCTGATAAAATGAAATGACTACTTTGGAGAGATCCCTTCTGATAAAATGAAATGACTACTTTGGAGAGATCTCTTCTGGTGAAATGAAATGACTACTTTGCAGAAATCTTTTCTGATAAAATTAAATGACTACTTTGAAGAGATCTCTTCTGATGAAATTAAATGACTACTTTGCAGAAATCTTTTCTGATAAAATTAAATGACTACTTTGAAGAGATCTTTATTCTGATAAAATGAAATGACTACTTTGAAGAGATCTCTTCTGATAAAATCCCTAATGTTCTGTTTTTCCACTTCTTCACAACTCCTTTTCTTTTACTTTGTCGCTTTGTCTTTTGAGATTTTCGTTGGTTGGTCGGTTGGTTTCTTGTTTTTTGGGAGGGGTTTCACTTTGTTAGTGTGTGTGTGTGTGTGTGTGTGTGTGTGTGTGTGTGTGTGTGTGTGTGTGTGTGTGTGTGTGTGTGTGTGTGTGTGTGTGTGGTGTGTGTGTGTGTGTGTGTGTGTGAGCGCGCGCGTGTATATTGTTAAACCTCTGAAAACTGAGTCTCCGTTATGTATTCTTATTTTAAACAAGTAAAGCGAGATTTTTAGCACAACATCTTTCAAACAGACGAATGTATGCTATCAACTCAGGGCTCAGGACAACGACCTCTGTGATGGGTTGAGGTCATGTGGGATGAAGGACATGTTTTCCCAATAATGTCCCACGCCCACCCCCCTTGCTTGTGGAGAAGAAGAGACGCCGGAAGAGGAAGCCAAGATGATGTATGATGTGAAATATATTGACTTCTCTGATTCTGTTGTGATATTTTGATGTTTTTGATGTGAAATTTATTACCTTCTCTGAATTTGTTGTGATATTTTCTACTTTTCGTTAACTGTGTCATTTCAAGGTGGATATGTTAACTGTTAAAGTAAAACATGATATAGTCGGGGAAGAGGGAAGATGCAGGGCGGTAAACTGGGTGGGGCATAGATTGTCTTTCATTTCCTCCGATCGTAATAACAATGGTGTGTGTGTCTGTGTGCATGCATGCGTGCGTGTGTGTGCGTGTGTTGTGTGTGTGTGTGTGTGTGTGTGTGTGTGTGTGTGTGTGTGTGCGTGCTGTGTGTGTGTGTGTGTGTGTGTGGTGCGTGCGTGCGTGCGTGCGTGCGTGCGTGCGTGGGTGTGTGTGTGTGTGTGTGTGTGTGTGTGTGTGTGTGCTCTTTGTAAAGCTGATTAAAAACATATCTTTTAGGGTTGGGGAAATTGGCCAACAGATATCAAAAAACACGATTTTCCCCGGCTAAATAATAATATGCATACAAATACACAAACTCTTGCCTTCTTGTTGCAGAAAAAAAGTTGTTACAACAGACTTTTTTACGTTTACTAGTTACGTACTCTCTACGTGTCAGAGAGAATATCTTTGTTTGACTCATAAGTTTGTGTAATCATCATGATGAGATGTTAACAAATCGTTTTCATCCTAATTTATGTTTTCTTGTTTTTTGTTGTTTTCTATGGTAAAGACGTTTTGAGTGTTTGCAAGGCATCTCCCTCTTTGTTTCTGTCTGTCTCTGTCTCTCTCTGTAAGAGCGTGCGTGCGTGCCTCTGTGTGTGAGTATGAGTGTGTGTGTATGAGTGCGTGTGTCTGTCTGTTTAGGTGTCTGTGTGTCTGTATGTGCATATGTGTATATTAGGTATGAAAGAAGAAAAATCACAAAGATACTTCTCTCTCTCTCTCTCTCTCTCTCTCTCTCTCTCCTCTCTCTCTCTCTCTCTCTCTCTCTTCCCTCTCTTTCTCTCTCTCTCTTTCTCGCACTCACTCTCTCTCTCTTTCTTTTCCTTACCGCCGCTGGAAAATAAAATATTTTGTAATTAACTGCCTTTCATAAGGATTTAGGCCGACATTAATAATTCATCTAATCTGATATCTGATGATCTGACCGATGGTAGAACAAGATCCTCCATTCCTTCACTCTCTGCAACTTGCACGTGTATTCTCAGGTACAGGCCAAAGGTCAAAAAGTTGCTCGTGCTTGTCCTATAACCAACCTATTGTAAAATTCTGTCTAAAACTACTGAAATACTGTTCCCGTTACAATTCAACTATGAGTAAAGAGAGACTTTTTTGCTTGCTTGCTTGCTTGCTTGCTTGGTCGGTTGGTTGGTTGATTTTTTTGTTTTTGTTGTTGTGTTTTTTTGTGTGTGCTGTTCCAACTAAGTCTTGTTTCACCCACTCGGCTATACACTACCAACCACAAGTTCATTCAATTGAAGTATCAGTACCAGGGAGCTCAAGGGGAAGATACCAAACTGCTACTGAGTCACTTCAGTGAAGTTCAACAGTGCCTATTCTGTATGACCAGAAAACTGACTACAATTACTCATCCATACACATAGCCAGCAGAATCGGCCAAGCCAAAACAGCATTCAACAAGATGAAAAGCGTTCTTACCAACGAATGTCTATCAATAAACATCAAGAAGAGAGTTCTGGAATGTTATATAGAACCGATACTGTTATAACGCAAAGCCAGAATAAGAAGCAGCCGAAATGTGGTTTCTAAGAAGAATGATGAGAGTTCCATAGACAGCAAAGAAAACAAACGAGACAGCCTTAATGGAGGTAGACACAAGACGATCCAAACGAGACAGCCTTAATGGAGGCAGACACAAGACGATCATTGATAAAGAAGATGAGGAAAAGACAAGCAACATTTATAGGCCATTTTTTGAGGAAACGGGAATTAGAGCACCTGGTCACAACATTAAAGCTAGAGGGAAAGAGAGCACCAGGTAGACCCAGAAAGAAAATACTGGACGGACTTGAAGAAAAGAGAAAGAGAGCCTGAAAGAGGGTGGAAGATGTACTTGCGGCGACAAGGGATATATTCGCATGGAGGGCCATGATCGCCAATGCCACGGAGCAGGGCACATGATGATGATGATGACACATCTTGGTATACTGTACAGACTCAATCAAATCTTTTACAAGGTAAGATTATGCCTGGCAACAAACGGTTTATGAATATTTTGATGCATTTCACATTAAAATCGAAATCGGTAAAATTAGGAAGGGACATAAAAGACACATCGATTCAACTTAAATCTTATTCATAACGAGAACAGAAATTGATGGGGTTTTGTGTTGTTGTTGTTGTTGTTGTTGTTGTTGTTGTTGTTGTTGTGTTGTTGTTGTCGTTGTTGTTTTAATCCACAGTCGATAAAAATGAATTCACAAAATGCCAAGATGTTTGTTGATGCTTACATGGATGACTGCGAACCAAGGGCTCTATCTCATTTAATCACGGATGTTATCACCTTCATATTGTAACACGCATCCCTAACAACACGCGCGCACTGTGTGTGTATAAAGCTTACGTACGTACATACGCGCGTACGCCGACGTGTGTTTAGTGTTTCACATAAACAATAATTTCGCCACACTCTCTATATCAATTAACGCCATCACCCCACAGCAATCGCAAACTAACCGACTTATTTTTTCAGTTTGATGGAAATGGTAGTGGGCTGTAAAATAGCTTAGGGAAGATGCGAGGTCCCTACACATCAATATTGATGACAGTTGTGAATCAGGATTATGTCCGGTCCGTGGATGATAGAATGGATCTCTGATATACTCAGAGTGGTGGCTGCACAGGCGATGTCAGGACAATTACTTTTCAGTCTCACTTAAATAAAACATATACACACAGAGAGGAAATGGAATCATGTGGATGTAACAGTTACTTTTCAGTCTCATTTAAACATAAACACACAGAGAGGAAATGGAATCATGTGGATGTAACAGTTACTTTTCAGTCTCATTTAAACATAAACACACAGAGAGGAAATGGAGTCATGTGGATGTAACAGTTACTTTTCAGTCTCATTTAAACATAAACACACAGAGAGGAAATGGAATCATATGGATGTAACAATTACTTTTCAGTCTCACTTAAACATATACACACAGAGAGGAAATGGAATCATGGGGATGTAACAGTTACTTTTCAGTCTCACTTAAATAAAACATATACACACAGAGAGGAAATGGAATCATGGGGATGTAACAGTTACTTTTCAGTCTCACTTAAACATATACACACAGAGAGGAAATGGAGTCATGTGGATGTAACAGTTACTTTTCAGTCTCACTTAAACATAAACACACAGAGAGGAAATGGAGTCATGTGGATGTAACAGTTACTTTTCAGTCTCACTTAAACATATAAACACACAGAGAGGAAATGGAATCATGTGGATGTAACAGTTACTTTTCAGTCTCATTTAAACATAAACACACAGAGAGGAAATGGAATCATGTGGATGTAACAGTTACTTTTCAGTCTCACTTAAACATATACACACACAGAGGAAATGGAATCATATGGATGTAACAGTTACTTTTCAGTCTCACTTAAACATATACACACAGAGAGGAAATGGAATCATGTGGATGTAACAATTACTTTTCAGTCTCATTTAAACATATACACACAGAAAGGAAATGGAGTCATGTGGATGTAACAGTTACTTTTCAGTCTCACTTAAACATATAAACACACAGAGAGGAAATGGAGTCATGTGGATGTAACAGTTACTTTTCAGTCTCACTTAAACATATACACACAGAGAGGAAATGGAATCATGTGGATGTAAAAATAAGTACAAAAATACATACACATATACAAGTTACTTCAAAATAAACCAATGTCTCTATGGCAAATAAGCCACTTTATCATCTCCTTCAAATACAAATGCACTAAAAACCCATACACGCACACAGTTATCTACTTACCAAGCTTGGACATTATGTTATAGGAATAAATTTTAGATATATGTATAGTTTTACGTGAAGATGAACGTCAAAAGACTGGGTGCAAGTGAGGTTTGTTTTTTGTTTTTACAGTAAGCGCCTGACAATTAAAAAGAAGTTCATTTTTCAACACCAATCAGATCAAAAAGAAGTTCATTTTTCAACACCAATCAGATCAAAAAGAAGTTCATTTTTCAACACCAATCAGATCAAAAAGAAGTTCATTTTTCAATACCAATCAGATCAAAAAGAAATTCATTTTTCAACACCAATCAGATCAAAAAGAAGTTCATTTTTCAACACCAATCAGATCAAAAAGAAGTTCATTTTTCAATACCAATCAAATCAAAAAGAAATTCATTTTTCAATACCAATCAGATCAAAAAGAAGTTCATTTTTCAATACCAATCAGATCAAAAAGAAGTTCATTTTTCAATACCAATCAGATCAAAAAGAAGTTCATTTTTCAATACCAATCAGATCAAAAAGAAGTTCATTTTTCAATACCAATCAGATCAAAAAGAAGTTCATTTTTCAATACCAATCAGATCAAAAAGAAGTTCATTTTTCAACACCAATCAGATCAAAAAGAAGTTCATTTTTCAACACCAATCAGAT
>CM060314.1:41733804-41741304 GCA_030674185.1 Monoplex corrugatus | reverse complement strand
TTGTTGTTGCTTGATTCTTTTCCATCACAGGGCTGGCATCTGCAGTGTTGTGATTATTTGACTATGCGATGACGTTTTCGAAAAGGAGCCATCGACTCGAGAACACTGAAAGCCAAAACTTTTCTTCCTCAGCCTCGTCTGCTCCTTTTCCTCCACCTCTTTTTCTTTATTACACACAAACACAAATACACACACCCGACTGCGTGCGCGCACACACACACACATACACACACACACACACACACACACACACACACACACACACACACACACACACACACACACACACAACACACACACACACACACACACACACACACACACACACACACACACACACACACACACACACACACACACACACAAAACACACTAACCAGTTATACTGGTTTTTGCTTTTGTTCTGTAGTGTTAAAACACTTCCATTTCCATACAAAAGCGCGTGTGCCCGTGGGAGGGATTGAGAGGGGAGATGTAGGTCGTGGTTGGCTTGGTTTAGTTAATTAATAACTATATTAACTGACACAGTTGTGGATATGTTGAGTTCAACGCAAGCTATGTGTAACTACAATTAACCCTTTAATTCTCTTAGCCTATCCACCAGCTTCCATCAGTTTTTGACACATTTTGACTTGAGGAAGCTCGTTGATACAATGAGGAAATATAAGACGAAGTTGGTTGAAGCTGGTAGATAGGCTGAGAATCTAATGTCCACTAAGAAGTCAGTGGGCTGACCACCATGAGCAACTGATTGGCTGGAGAACAGCTCATAAGGACCAGTCCTTGTGGAAATCACTCTGATTGTGCGAGCTAAAAAGTTCGATTGTTTCGCATCCTTACTCAGACATCCTCCCCTCTCCCTCCACTCCATCAAATGCTTTGCACTTGCATATTTACGTCAAAGTAAAATGTGAAGGGATTTCCCAATACCCTGAAATCATAGGAGATTGAGGCGGTACAGTCTTCAACTTTTCTCTTTTCTTATTTCGATGCTTTATTAACTTCTCCTAAACGCTAAACGCAGTAAGATAGGAGCCTTGCTTGGTTATAGAGTCTACTTAGGAAAACACTTTGTGCGTATGATCTCCAAATCACCCAGCTGTTAATGGGTACCTGATCGTGATCAGGCTATATGATGCTCGGAAACAGAACAAATCGACAAATAAAACCATGTCACTTCTGCACATACTAGTCCCCGTTTTTCGTTTGCTCATAAAACAAAGATTTTTAGCCAGGCCTGATTATTTTTTTTAAATAAGAACAGAAGATTGAGACAGGTGCAGGATCGATGTCATTGTGTGCTCCAGTATATTTCTGTTCTCAATAGAATTTCTTGCATGTTTGTGAATGGCTACACACAACACACACACACACACACACACACACACACACACACACACACACACATATAATATATATATATATATATATATATATATATATATATATAATATAATTTGGCTCGATAAACTTTACACACAAACACATGCGAACATACACAGATACAGGCATGCGCGCGAACACACACACACACATGCGCGCGCGCCCCGCGCGCGCATATGCACACACTCACAGACACACTTACACATATATACACACATGAACATTCATTTTGGCCTAAGAAAAAAACACAACCAGACGCAGAGAGACAGACACAAGCACGTACGCACGCACGAACACACACGCACACACACGCTCTTTCTGACAATCTTGAAGTTGTTTTGAATACCTGTGACCTAGTTGGATACATTACTGTGACCATGTTAACAATGGGTCTCAACAGACTCTATCACCAGTTCCAGAAGTTGCCATGGCAACAATACGGGTGTAAATGTCTGTCGCCAATAGGACAGAGCGAAAAAGGGGACTACTTGAAAAGAGTTGTATGTGTTCTCTTTGTCTATCTCTGTCTCTCTTGTGTGTGTGCGTGTGTGTATGTGTGTGTGTGTGTGTATGTGTGTGCGTGTGTGTGTTTATCCGTACACAATCATGTGTGTGTGCGTGTGTGCTTATCCACACACAAGCATACGATAAATAGTTCTGACAATGGAACGAAATTAAGACACTCAGACATCGAATCTCTCTCTCTCTCTCTCTCTCTCTCTCTCTCTCTCTCTCTCTCTCTCTCCCCCTCTCTCTCCTCTCTCTCTCCTCCCTCCCTCCCTCTCCTCTCTCTCCCTCCCTCCCTCCTCTCTCTCTCTCTCTCTCCTCCCTCCCTCCCTCTCTCTCTCTCTCTCCTCCCTCCTTCCCTCCCTCCCTCCCTCTCTCTCTCTCTCTCTCTCTCTCTCTCTCTCTCTCTCTCTCTCTCTCTCTCCTCCCTCCTCCCTCTCTCTCTCTCTCTCTCTCTCTCTCTCTCTCTCTCTCTCTCTCTCTCTCTCTCTCTCTCCCTCCCTCTCTCTCTCTTCACGGGCACGGTAGCCATGCGGATAGGCCCCTAAACGTCTGACTTCCAATCGGAAGGTCATGGCTTCAACCCGTCTGGACACCTCCGCCTGGTGGGTAAAGGGTGGAGATTTTTTTACAGTCTCCCAGGTCAACATGGATTCGAATATGCCAGTGACTGGCAGTGATATGCATGCAGAATGTCAAATATGCACGTTGGAAATCCTGTACGTGTCAGTATGTAAGTGGCTGGCTTATAGAAACAGGAAAACACCCAGCATGCACGCTACAACAGCAAGTTTGAAAGACTGGCTTTAGGCTGACAATTTCCACCGCTGGAAAATAATGTATCATCATTATCATTATTATCATTATCCCTTCTTCTTCTTCTTCTTCTTCTTCTTCTTCCTCTCTCTCTCTCTCTCTCTCTCTCTCTCTCTCTCTCTCTCTCTCTCTCTCTCTCTCTCTCTCTCTCTCTCTCTCTCTCTCTCTCTCTCTCTCTCCCCTCCCTCTGTCTCTGTTCGGTTTGCTGAGGCTGAAATGTATGCTATATTACATTTTTCAAACTATGTGTATTTATGTATAAAGAGGTCTGCTGGAAGTAGTACAGGAAAGCCCCCTACCCCCACCCCACGAATATGTCTCACATTACTGTACATGCTTGCTCTTGGTCCAGTCCACACAGTTGTGAATGGATACCTGAACCCGGTTCAGGGTTGGGGCAAGTAAAGTGGCGGCAAAGAAGAGTGGGATCCGCCTTCACTAAGCTGATCCGAGAATAATGGGGTCTGTAATCCTCACTCCCAACGACTTTCGAGTTATTAAAACTTTTTTGGTTGGTTGATTAGTTGGTTGGTTAGTCGGCTGGCTGGTTGGTTAGATTATTTTTTCATTGTATGTTTGTTTGAGTTTTATTTTATTGATATGCATTAGCATAGTGAGTATGTTTTTAGAGCTACTTTTCTAGACTTGTCTCGATCAACACAGAACCTAAATAAAACTTACGACGACTTCAGGGCTGGAAACGGGCCAGAGAAAGAACGTTTGAAACGAGCACAGAAAACAGCTGATACCCAAAGAACCCTTCTTACCGGAAAGGCGGCTTCACTGAGACCACTGCGACCAACAATGACAACTGATGTCAAATTTTGAAATAAGGTGTGCACGCAAAAAGTGCGCTCACGCTGAAATTCACCCTGGGGGGATGTTATTTCTCTTTCCATAAAGTACTGGCCGGAATGTCTCGCTTTTTCTAAATATATACGAACCACCACCCTCGTCCCCCTTTTTTAATAATTTGTTTACGCTTTTTAAGAGGGCATTTTTTTCCTGGCTTTTACATCACCCCAACCTGTCTTGAGAGATGCACAGAACAGAGCTCCAGATTTCCAGTCTGAGAGCACGGGCGCATGAAAAATATTTGTTCGTTCGGCTCCAGTCCATCCACCTGTGAATGAATAATTATTGGCCCCTCTTCTCATGAGAGAGACAAACAGACAGACAGACTGACAGAGAGACAGAGACAGAGAGAGACAGAGACTGAGACAGACAGAAACAGAGACAGACAGAGACAGACAGAGACACAGAGAGAGATTACCATCATAATGCTGGAGAAAGAGAGAGAGAGAGAGGACAGACAGAGAGGCAGAGACAGGGACAGAGAGAGACAGAGACAGAGAGACAGAGACAGAGAGACAGACAGATATACAGTCAGGAACAAAAAGAGACAGAGACAGAAAAAGACAGAGAAAGAGAGATTGTCATCACAATGCTGGCTCCGGCAAAAGCTGAGGTCTCTACCACCTCACTGTCCTACGACTGTAGTGTCCGTGAAAACTCTTATTTTCAAACCTGTTCAGCTCATCAATATACCACTGACCCAGATTACATCCGTCACATTCTAAATGCTAGGGAGTCCATGCCATCCATTATTATCCAGCCCCTTTGATGCCATTTACCAGAGAAGTGTACACCCTACCACTGAGTTGCTTATGAAAAATTCAATACGACCTGTATGACACAAAGTGGTTAAAATCACCTACTCAGCTTTACAGGAGATCGCCCTTATTCAGCTTTACAGAAGATCGGGGGAAGGTTTATGCTTTAACAAATCCAATACATTTGATGCGCTGGAAAGAAAAAAATGCCCCTTACAAAAAGAAGTGTCACTGATACGATGACCGATACATGAAGGAAAAAAGACTTAAAATCTGAAATTGCCCAGGGGTAGCTTCTGCATGGGACGCCTTGTATAGTGTTAGGAAAGACGGATAGAATCCCATCTGAGCGCGAGATAGGTTGTCACTTAGCGCTGATGTCATTTCCCTGCCTCCCTCCCCTTCAACGGCCAACAAGGATGAAAACGGAGTGCCATAAATACGACGTACTGTCTGCTTCTAAAAGGACAATTCAAACTTTCGCAAAAGGAGAAAAATGTTACCGCTACTTCTAGTTCTAACAATCAAACCCAAGCACCCGACGAATATTTTTGCAAAAGTTTACATCAGAATTATCAACATTTGGTGCAAAGAAGCCACAACTATCACCTCACCTGTCTCACCTGTCGGCGTCACCGGGAACAGTGTTGGCCGCTGCACATGATGTCCTCACAAGTTGCCTCCAGCACTCTCGATCTTGGCTAAGTCTGACCACCTCCTGGAGTTTCTTGCCACTGATGTTTGTGATGTTTCTAGCAAGTGATGCAGGTGGCCGTCCTCTGTTTCTCTTTCCTTCCACTTTACCTTGGAGGACAGTGGACATCATGTCTGTTCTCTCATTACGGATTGCGTGTCCAACATATTTCAGTTTCCTCCGTTGTATGAGTACTAGAAGCTTGCGTGTAGTACCCAACTCATTCAGTATGCTTTCATTTGAGCGCCTATCCGTCCATTTGACCCTCAGCAGTCTTCGGTAAAACCACAGCTCTGCTGCTTCCACTCGTCTTTCATCCTCTTTCTTCATTGTCCATGCCTCGCAGCCGTATAACATCACTGGCCAGACAAGACATTTTAAGAGTTTTATCTTAAGGTCTGCTGTTATGCTGTGGTCTTTCCAAATATTGTTCAATTGAACCATACTGTTCTTGGCCATTCCAATTCTCATCTTTATGTCTTTTGAGCATGTTCCATCGTGTGTCTTGACTGAACCTAAATATCTAAAGTCCTTGACATTTTCTAGAGGGACTTGGTTTAGCATGATCTGGTCCTGTCTAGTGTTATATTTGCCTGCAACATGCATAACCTTTGTCTTCTTTGAATTTAAGTCCAGCCCAGCTGCCTTTCCAACCCGGTCTACCCTGTACAGGATCCTCCTAGAGCCTGTAATGTTGTCTGCCAGTAATCCTGTGTCATCTGCGTAGCGTAAATTTGACAGGTTTCTACCACCAATATTTACTCCCATGTCTTCTATGTCTGCTTCTCTCATGATATGTTCAGTGTATATGCTGAAGAGATGTGGAGACAGGATGCAACCTTGCCTTACCCCTTTAGTGATGTTAAAAAATTTGCAGTTTTGATTATTCCATCTGATTGTTGCTTTTTGATCATTATATAATGAAGCTATGAGGGAAACCAGATGTCTTGGAAAACCCATTTTGATCATGAAGTGGAAAAGACTTTGGTGAATCACGCTATCAAATGCTTTGCTGTAGTCAATGAAAACGATGAACATCTCTTGGTCTGTGTTTCTAATCTTTTCTATCAATATCTGGAGTACAAACAGCATATCTATTGTTCCCCTGTTTTTCCTATAGCCTGCCTGACAGTCGGATAGCTCTTCCTCTACTTTTGGCTTTAACCTGTTTAAAATTATTATCAGCAGTATTTTACTGGCATGACTGATCAGCCACAACTATAATTACCAGTAAAACTCATAAGACGTTACACATTCTCAACCGATGATCTCGCATCGCACGTCATAGAAAGAACAAATAAACTGGGATTTAAATGATACAAAGCCTTGAGGTAAATCAATGAGAAATTTACAATTATCGAATGTCAAATACAATATACAATTTTGCCCACGCAATTTAGAATCCTCTCTTCTTGAACTAGTTGTCCGCCATACTGAGATAGCCACGGCTAAATGGCTTTCCTGTGTGTTGATTGCCTGAAAATGTCATCTACAATGTTTTTGCCAATGTGCCGTTTGTAGGCCATGAATGACGATAATGGTTCTGCAAGTGTTTGCCGAATGGCCTCTCACACGAGACGTCTAAAAGAATACCACAAACCAAAATGAACACAGAAACACACACACCTACGTGCGCATGCACCCACGCATACATACACACACATACACAAACTGATATACTTCATATTAAAGAGACATACAAAAAGAGAGAAAGAGAGGGAAGAAAAGAGACAGACAGAGGCGTTGCACCTCCATCCCGTCTCTCTATCTCTGTCAGTAATTTTTTGTGTGTGTGTGTGTGTTTTTAGTGTTCCGGTTTTTATCGGATGGATAGATGTATATGTACGCTGTTTGCCCACACTGTGTAACAGACATGTTGCTGCAGTGTCTACATACGTCTTCGGAGTGCGTGAATGCTGGATGTTTTCATTTTTCCATAATCCAGCCACTGGCATGACACGAAGAATTTTACTTAGCGTACATATTTGATATTCGGCAGGCTAGGCACAGGTAGGTCAGTACAAATCTTGATCTCGGAGATCGGAAAAATCTCACCCTTTACCCACTACACAAACGTAAGGACCTTTCTACTGGAAGTCAGGCGTTTACCCACTTGACTACCGCGCACAATTGTTAAATAATGATTTGTATGAATTCAGCAGACCTTTCAAGGATTCTGGCCTTTATAATACGTCTACATCCTCACCCAGCAAAAACAGGGTAGTCATGTTGTAGTCTTTGATTTGCTGCATGGTCGTATAGAATTTTTGTAATACCGAACAACAAAACTGGTTCATGTCTTATAAACTGAAACAATTAGCTGTAACTCTTCAATGTGGTTAATACACAGCCCCCACTGGTTTTAAGCGCGCATATACACACTCACACATACATATATCAGATACACTCAAATGCACGCACGCGGATGGTTGGATAGACTTCATAATAGTCCTTAACCTGGTATGGGTTTTCATGTGGAATACAAGA
>CM060314.1:41728804-41731304 GCA_030674185.1 Monoplex corrugatus | reverse complement strand
GATAAAAAGCACAAATGTTCCACAAATAAAGCATTTCCATACTCTCTCTGAAACACACGTAACCACACATAAGGCAAAATGTCATAAAAATTGTTGTGTAATGTTGTACGTGCCTGCTGCTATTTTATGTTTACATTTTTACTTCATCGTAGTTGTTATTCAAGCAAATGCAGGCCTAGATACCGAAAATTCTCGTCTTCAAACACAACAATCGGCATTAATAGCCTAACACTGAGTAACATCAAGACTGAAGATTTTTTTTCTGACTAATGCTTTTTTTGTGTGGTGTTCTTTTTTTTTTCTTTTTTTTTCTTCTTTTCCTTTTCCTGTTTCTTCTTTTTCTCCTAATCTCTCGTGCGATAGAATAGGCACGGAACTGTGGGATGCCAGGGGTGTCTCCTGGAGTTACGTGTATGTGTGCTTTCACATGCACTTGTTACATATGTATGTATGTGATTCGACATCTGTCTGATTAGATGCGCTCGGACGAGGACTCAGTTGATGTGGAACAGCGTCGGCCGTGGCTGAACAATAATAACAATGAAATTTATGGACCTTCATCTTTAAAAAGCCCTAAGCGCTTCATCATCATCATGTGCTTGGCGTTGACGTTGGCGATCATGGCCCTCCATACGAACCTATCCTTTGTCGCTGCAAGTACATCTCCCACCCTCTCTGTCTTCACTCAGCAAGTCCGACCAATATTTTCTACCTGGGTCTACCCGATGCTCCTTTTCTCTCCAGCTTTCCTGTTGTGACTAGGTGCTCTAATTTCTCCCTGAGCACTTACAAGAAAAACAAAACAAAACAAAACTTTCTAAGAAAATAAAAATGTACAAGCCTAACAGTCTTAACACCATACATTTGCTAATTCATGCAGCTATTACAATAACATACACATATACACACAGACGTGACAAAAAGACTGGATCAGCAAAAATCTGTATCAGTGAATCGAACACGGTATACCTTCCAATACAGCGCCTGTGGAAGAGCAAGTAGCTTGAGGACTGATTGGATCCCACATGAAGACAACCAGCTAGATAACAGACAGATAGGCAGATAGATAGATAGACAATAGTGATAATAGACATAGATAGATAACAGACAGATAGATAGATACAAAGATAGATAGATAAGACAGAATAAGATATAACAGACACAATAGAAATAGATAGACAGAGATAGATAGATGATAATAGATAGATAGATAACAGTAGATAGATAGACAGAATGATAGATAGATAAACGTAGATAGATAGATAGATAGATAGAGATGAAGATAGTAATAGATACAGACAGAAGACAGACAACGGTATAGTAGCAGTAGAGTAGGATTGCCGAAAAGATATTATTGTTTAGCGGTGTGGATTGCCGCGTCTTATTCGCCAGACTGTACAAGTTACCGAGAAGAAAAAGCTTGCCGTGAGGCCAGCGATTTGTTTTGAAATAGACGTGGAATTTTTATTGCGAATCTCCTCTCTCTCTCTCTCCTCTCTCTCTCTCTCTCTCTCGTCTTCTCTGCTCTCTCTCTCTGTCTCTCTCTCTCTCTCTCTCCTCTCTCTACCTTTCTCCTCTCTCTCTCTCTCTCTCGTTTGTTTCTGTGTACGTTGAAAATCCATATATTATGTGTGTGTTTCTGTGCTTGCCCAGTTTCCTGAATGACAGAGTCAACACGTGAATCATGAGCCCAGCTGCTTTCCATTTTGTAAAAATGTTTTCCTCTTTTCAGAATCCTCCTGTTTGTCTAAATGACTCTCTTATCAAACTTCCTTAAATCGTGTGTTTGGATAAAGAGAGACAGAGACACAGAAAGAGGGCCAGAGAGAGCGAGAGAGACAGACGACAGACAGACAGATAAACAGAGACAGATAGACAGACAGACAGACAGACAGACAGACAACAGAGGATGGATTAAGTTTACCTACGTATATACGCCATGACGTTACTATTAGACTGGATTAACAAACCAAACGCAAGACGCTTCCCTTCCCAACGTAAGTATGAAGAAGACTTGCTTCACATAACGTCAGGAAAATAAACCTCTGTTACAGCTACATCAAGTTACTGGTAGATCTGGGAGCAGCGCATATGGAATTGGCCGTGTGCAATCAAATCTTCTTAAACAAATTCCAAACTACCACTTCAATTAGGTTTTCCATTTTCTGTATCCAGGCATAACTTACTCTCATTACTTTACCGAAGTTAATCCATCACAGATCATGTGTAAGTGCTTCTGCTTCCATGTTGAGTTGAATGTTGTGATTTGGTGTACACTGCTCTCAGCAGTGTATGGTGTTTCCATTTCATTTCTGGTAAAGCCCTAGCCAGACTGATTTTGTTTTTGATGATTGAACTATCCATGTGTATGATGACATCCTCGGGGTTGCTGCTGCTGCTGATTTTCTCGATGAGTACTCTGGTCCCAGCGTCAGTATTACTCTGGCCATTCATGGAAATCTCTTTGCCAAGGTTTTCTGGTAGACTGTTTCATACGTGG
>CM060314.1:41716304-41721304 GCA_030674185.1 Monoplex corrugatus | reverse complement strand
TGTGGAAGCGCCTGCCACTCAGCCTGCAGCATCTGGTAGAGGTGTAGGGCATCCCTGGGAGGGGGGTGGTTGCTCCTCACTTTGCGATCCAGCTCATCCCAGAGGTTCTCAATCGGGTTCAGATCGGGACTGCATGCTGGCCACTCCATTCTGTTGACTCCAGACTGCTGCAGGAAGTCGTTGACCACCCTTGTCCTGTGGGGGCGAGCGTTGTCATCCTGGTAGACAGCCGTCGGTCCCATCTGCTGCAGTGTAGGCACAGCCAGCGGTCGAAGGATCTCATCCCGGTATCGGAGGCCAGTCAGGTTACCCTGTACATGATACAAGGGTGTTCTGTGGTGAAGGCTGAAGGCCCCCCAGACCATTACAGAACCTCCACCAAAGGCCACCTTTTCTTGGACAGTGGTGTCAATAAAGCGTTGCCCTGGGCGCCTCCAGACCCTCAGTCGGCCGTCGTTGTGGTTCATGGTGAAGCGTGATTCATCACTGAACAGGACCTGGGACCATTGCTGACGTGTCCACCTCACGTGACGTCTGCAGAAGTCGCGGCGTGCTGCCCTATGGGCTGGAGTTAAGCGTGGCCGTACAGCTGGGCGACGAGAACGGAGGTTAAACCCATGAAGGCGGTTCCGTATGGTCTGCTGGCTGATGTTGATGTTAGTAGCCACCCTCAACTGCCTTCGAATGATGCTGGAAGAGGCTGTTCTTGTCTGCAGGGCTTGTCGTTCAATGAGACGATCTTCACGTGGGTTTGTCTTCTTCGGTCGACCAGATCTGCGTCTTTCATGGACCCTCCCAGTGGCTGTGAAGCGTTGAATCAGTCTGACAATGACCGAGATGGACACCTGAAGTCGCCTGGCCACTTCTCGCTTGGGAACACCATCTTGGAACCATGCAACAGCTCGTCCCCTCTCAAACTCGCTCAATTTTCGTCGTGGAGGCATTGTCAGATCAGGCCTACTACTGGTGGAATGTCTTCTTATAAAGCCAAGCAAGAGACAGCATCTCACACAAAACAGCAGTGCTTGCACGTGCATAATGGTTTTTCCATCTGGCTTGTGCAATGTGTTCAGGCAGAACGGTCCAAAACAAGGTCCTTTTTCGCAAGTTTCCGCTTTTCCGTTTGCGGCCAAGCTCAGTAGTAGAAATCCCGTGCAATTTTCGCACTAACACAACATCGCCCACTTACAGCTGAACAAGAATTCATAACAATTTGGCTGGACTGAGAAATAAATAACAGTAGCGAATGAGTTTATTACGCACCTGTTTTCTCACAGTGATCCTTAACTTTTTGTGCGTAGCTTATGTACAAGCACGTGAGCAAATGCACGCACACATAGATACGCTCGCTCTTGTGCTCACACAGACATGCGCGTGCACACACGCACAAACAACACACACACCACACGCACGCACGTACAGGGACAGACATACGCGCTCAAACACGCACGCCCGCACACATACACACACGCTCGGCGGGACAAAAATACACACACATTACAAAAATCAGTGGTTTTCAGCGGTAATTTCAGTACCCTAACGCAATAGAAAAAAGTTTTTACACCCTTCAAAGTTTGTTTTAAGATCTCAGATTATCACACATGGCAGGAAAGAAAACAGTTTAAATACTGAAAATGCTGAAAGGCTCAATCGAAGTCACAGTACCTATGTGATGTTTTGAGAATATTGTGGAAAACAGGCTGTACGACTTTTGTAGAAACGAGTCCAACTGTGACCTTGAAATAATCCTGTCTAAGTCAAATACGTATTTTCAAATAATTCAATCTAAGTCAAATATGTATTTTCAAATAATCCAATCTGTCAAATATTTTTTCGAATAATCCAGTCTAAGTCAAATACGAATTTTCAAATAACCAGTCTAAGTCAAATATGTATTTTCAAATAATCCAGTCTAAGTCAAATATGAATTTTCAAATTATCCAGTCTAAGTCAAATATGTATTTTCAAATAATCCATCTAAGCAAATATGAATTTTCAAATTATCATCCTAAGTCAAATATGTGTTTTCAAATAATCCAATCTAAAGATTTCAATAATCTATCAAATGTTTTCAAATAATCAGTCCAAGAATAATTCAAATATCAGTCACAAATATGTATTTTCAAATAATCCAATCAAATGTGTATAACTGCGATTCTTTGGTGTTTTTTTCCCAGATGCTTGGCTTCATGCAATTTGGAATCAGCCTTTAAAGCTGATATGCCAATCGTATCTGTAGGCCAAGTAACTGCCAACGGTCTGTAGCCTAAGTAACTGCACGTCTGTACCAAGTAACTGTCAACGGTCTGTAGCAGTAACTGTCACGTCTGTAGCCAAGTAACTGAACGGTCTGTAGCAAGTAATGCAACGGTCTGAGCCAAGTAACTGCCAAGTCTACCTAAACGACCAAGAGATCATTCATTACAAACTGCAAATGGATTTGAAGCGAAAACCAACACACACACACACACACACACACACACACACACACACACACACACACACACACACACACACACACACACACACACACACACACATACACACACACTAACACTAACACACACATACACACACACACAGCAAACACACATACATACACACACGCACGCACGCACGCACGCACGCACGCACACTAACAAGTCCATCAAATCAATGTCTTCCCCCACTTCTTTTTCGTTTCTTGAGAGGAAGAAGGGTCACTTGGTGTGACGCTATTGTACTGAAAGAAAGAGTCTTTTACTTTCACCATTGTTTGTTCTCGAAGTAACCGGGAAAAGCGTAGAATATGTGATGTACATTAATGGAGTTGAGGCATTAGATAGACGGCAGTGAACAGAACTTGTAAATCAATACAGCACTCTCTGGAGGACTTTAGAATTGCTTTCTCTACATGTTTTTTTAAATATCTTATTCTGAGGTGTGTGCGTATTTCTTAGGTGTGAGGAGCCAGAAACCTCATTACTCTCAGGTCGGCGTTTTGGAGTGCGGGTAACATTCCTCTTCCTCTACCCTGAAGAGGATCATGCATCTATTCACAGCTGGGTGTGGTGGAGGCCACACGCATATATACACGCATATATAAAGTTCTTCGGCCGTGATTTGCACCCGCACAAACTCAACTCTAGTGAGCAGACCCCGAAGGCTCTACTTCTAGGCCAAGGACGCTTAAGCCTATTAGACGACTTTTTCCATTTTCATCTCCCGCATGTTTATGCCTCTTTAATTCCGTTCACAAACATCACCATGGCTTCATCCATTCTGTAGTAGTACGGTGCTAGAAATCCACATTACGTCATTTTAAAGTCTCTGTGAGACCACCCACCAGACTCAGGTTTCTTCTGTTTTGTTTGGCAGTGCCTTTTCCGGTCTAACACATGCCTACTAAGGACAACAATTGTTCAATACAGAGCCAGGCCGACTGAGCTTTTGCACTTTTGTGGAAGTCGCCACAATGTCCTCACAAAAGCCCTATAAACCACTGGTAATAAAAACCGCACAAAACTTGTCCGAGGTATGTAGGCAGCGGGATAAACGAAACCGAGGTCATTATGAGAACAACTGCTTGCACGCGCTTGCGTGTGCGCCTACTCACAATGTTTCAACATTTCAATGTTTAATAGATCCTTTAACTCCATTCGGGGTAGGGATGATATCAGCAAATAAATGAAAAAGCAACGTGAGCAAGATATCACATGAAGAAGAAAGAATTTATAACAAACACACAAAAATAGTACGTTTGATATTGCCTCATGATAGGATACTCAAACATTCAAAACATAACTACATAATTTTTGAAAATTTGATAAATTTTGCTACAAACTCGCGTGAATACATACATACACGCACACACACGCGTGCGCGCGCACGCGCGCACACACACACACACACACACATATATATATATATATAATTATATATATATACTACCACCACTACCACCACTATCACCACCACCATCCCCTAATTCAACCAGAAAGTGCAATGCAGACATATAATGTTTCTAGCTACAATCAATATAATGGAATAGGCGTGCAGGATAGCATATACAGAACTAAGAATAGTGGTTAAAACGTTCCGTGCACAAATCAGACAAAACCATTTATTATAAAGTGTTGGCAAGAATGCAGTCAACCACCCGAAACAGTTGCTGAAAAAAAACTTTAAAATGTTTGTGCACAGAGGCAGAGAAAGTGACAAATCATGGGCCTCACACATGGGCGGCCATTTTGAGCATCATCATCATCATGTGCCCTGTCGCATGGCGTTGGTGATCATGGCCCTCCACATGAATCTGCCCCTTGTCATCGCAAGTATCTTCCACCCACTCCGTCCTCAGCCACCCTGCAAGTCCGTCCAATATTTTCTCCCTGGGTTTATCTGGTGTTTTCATTTCCTCCAGCTTTCCTGTTGTGACCAGGTGCTCTAATTCCGCTTTCATCATAAAATGGCCTATAAATGTTGCTTGTCTTTTCCTGATCTTCTTTATTAATGATCTTCTTGTGTCTGCCTCCATCAAGATCGTCTCTTTTATTTTCTTTGCTGTCCATGGAACTCTCAACATTCTTCTTAGAAACCACATTTCGGCTGTTCCAATCTTGTTCTGGCTTTGCGTGTTGGCTGTCCACGCCTCACAACCATATAACAGTATCTGTTCTATATAGCATTCAAGAACTCTCTTCCTGATGTAAATTTTGAGCATAGAAAAAGCAAACCGCAATCCTGACAGCAATGTTGCAGCAGCATGAGAGGCTGCGCCTTCTACGTTTGTCTTTAGCCAATAAATATGATGCAGTACAGTCTCAGTTTCAGTTGTCACTTCTGAAAAGACGCCTTCATGCTCGGATAGTTCTACTAATCCTACAGATGGTATGGGTGGAAAAAGATCCAAAATAATCAAAGTATCATCATCATGTGCCCTGCTGCTTAACGATGGCGATCATGGCCCTCCATACGAATCTTTCCCTTG
This sequence comes from Monoplex corrugatus, assembly GCA_030674185.1. Taxonomy (NCBI): domain Eukaryota; kingdom Metazoa; phylum Mollusca; class Gastropoda; order Littorinimorpha; family Ranellidae; genus Monoplex; species Monoplex corrugatus. The sequence goes on along the minus strand of CM060314.1, from coordinate 41,716,335 downwards.
TCGCTGCAAGTATTTGTCCCACCCTGTCTGT
>CM060314.1:41706304-41711304 GCA_030674185.1 Monoplex corrugatus | reverse complement strand
ACAGCGCTGAACAGCTATAATTCAATAAATGAGGGACCGTCTCTAATAAAAAAAATTTTAAAAAAAGGTAAAACCGATCATGTTCCTGTATCCTTAAATGGCAATTTGTGGCTCACACGCATGACCAACATGACAACATAACTACGGATACGGCTTGTAAAAAATCTAGACTTCGTACTTGTCAAGGTCATTGTTATATTGAAAAAAAACCCAGTCAGATGAAGTAAAATTAGACGTGAAGCCAGGACAATGATACAAAAAACTAAAATAGAATGTAAAACACTCTTGGACTTTCCTGAAAAAGGGATGTTCATACACCTTCCTCAAAAAGTGCTGATTTTACCCTTTTTTTCTTTTGGTGGTGGGTGGGGGGGGGGTATCCGCATGACCTTGACCTTTGTGTGATGACTTCCAAACTTAGTCATTCGCGACACCTTCGATCCAAATTTAGTAAAGATCCACAAGGCCACACCTGAGAAACTCTTATAAACACATTTTTTTTGTGTCCATATACGCGCGCGCGCAAACACACACGCGCGCGCACACACACACACACACACACACACACACACACACACACACACACACACACACACACACACACACACACACACACACACACACACACACACACAACACTGACAGAACTCTGCTGATATGAAACAATCTCCCTTTTGAAACAAAAAAGAGGGGTGGCGGGGGAAAAGGTCCCAAGAACTGATCAAGCGAGAGTCAGCTGTACAAGTCAGCGGGTAGTCTGTCTGTTGAGTAATCGTTAGGCAAAATCTAAGTATAGGCGCTGTGTGACGAATACTGTTTGTATGGCCGGGCCTTGTTATATTCGGCCTTTTGTTTTACACCTGAAATGGATTTTACCATAAAACATAACAAGAGGCAACTTCTCTACCACTATGGTTTTTTTCTCGTCTGCTGAAAGGCGTGTACTGCATACAGAACCCTGAGGCCATCTGAATACAGGGCTTTTGGGGTGGGCAGTTTTTCATTGCAGAATATGATTGCAGATCTAACTGTGCTTTATACGCCGGAATAGTTGTACATGTACACCGACGTCTACTTCAAGATCAGTCCAACTTTTGTTTATAAATATTGGTCTACCAAACATGCAGTCAATAGGACGCTTGTAAAATAATTCTGGCGATTTCTGATCGTCTGTACGGATTCACGTGTCCAAAGTTTTCTACTGGAGGTATCGTTCAGTGTCTACTAACACGTTTCCCTTCTGATATGTACATGTTATCAAATTAAACGTATCCTGGGTAAGCTTTTCCCTGTTCAATAAACCTACATAATTATCATGTTTATGAGATTATACTTAAGTATCTGATAGCACGAGATTTGAGAACTGTCTATAAATGATCGAATGAAAAGACAAAGAAATAATAGAGATGTCGCTTAGTAATTGCAGTCTGTTGTTCATCGCCGCTCCACAGCCGTTGGGTTAAATTCTTTTCGTTACTTTGGTCCTTATGTTGCTCTGAAGTGGTGTCTTACTGTAACTATAAGGAAATTACCAATTAAAATACACTGGAAAACATTAAGGATTGGTATTTCATTTCCCGTGTCAATACTGATGTAATTGGTAACAAGAAACACACGAAAATGCAGTAAGACCGCATTTCTTATAGACAAAATAAGACATTAGTAACGATAAGCTGTCCCTGGCTATAATGTAATTAAAGAAAGACGTGAATTGCAGGGTCTCTGCATTAAACAAGAGTAACCAAAGGACTAGAAGACCAGACCTACAACAAGAAAGATATACGTCAATTATTAAAGTGCTAATGCTACTTCAGTAATATTGAATAAAAAGTCGCCACATCCAGAATGAGTTTTCAACCTAAGAACGCTCGGAACCTCTCACTGCGCAACGGAAAAGTAGCTTAGCGGAACAGTCACGTTTACTGTTGCCAACCACGCCATTCCAAACCGTGACAGAAGAGCTAGCCAATACTGTTGGACGGGGGTGTGGTGACTTCTCGCAAGAGACAACAAGGTGTACAGAACCAAGCAAATGGCGGAAGAAAGCCTATGAGTTACAGACCAGTGTGTCTCCTTGGTTAATATTAGGTCTGGTGCCTGCAGTTCATGCTGATTCCAAATCTCCTCTGGCCTCTACTGGTGTACAATAGCAGTGCTAGTATTGTGGATTCGATGGATCGGGTGGCCAGAATCAACAAATACACAAGGAAATGCCTTGGTGTCCCACTTGCACTCTGTTGTTGCCAGGCAAAGCTGAAGCTACCCCGATAATCCATGGTCGGGAAGTACAAGTTGGAAAAGGTCAGCTTCTAAGTATGTTTGAAGACTCCGGAGATAAGGTTATCAGATCATTCCAGCAAAAGCTTAATACTACCAGAAAATGGAAAATCCATGGAGGGAGTGGACAAGGCGAAGGGAAGCTTCAAGGTCAGAGAAATAATAGGACACGCACAAATCAATAGGCAGGGACTGGGATCAACAAAACTGGAATGTGGGCAAAGATACAGAGATAAGCAAACAGAGATATAGTAAAAGAAGAGATTAAGAAACGAAGAGGATGTTAAAAAATCCAGCAGACTGTCCAGCAAGGCTATACGGGGCAAAAGACAACGTGGGAAAGTGCACTTCAAAGAAGTTTTGGCTGGAATGACTTGTGGAATTTGGCCCCTCTCAGATTCAGTGTCATTCTCAGATCTGTATAAAACTTCCTGCCCTCGATTGAAAATCTGCTGAAATCGGACGACTCTGCGTGCTTACTCTGCCATGGCAAACAAACAGTGGAACGAGCTCATGCGAAGTACCACTAACCCATGGAAGGTACACACAGAGGCATACATCAATTGCTTTAAGAGATTGCATGAGTGATTTGTATGAAAAACATGCCACCAGAAGTGACATCAATCTTCTACACTGCAGAAGGCAGCAAACTCCGGCCTACAAAAGCTGTGACGTCCAGAGCATGGAAGCCAAATCTACTGGATCGAGTGGACGACTAATAATGAGCAACAGATTTTCTTGAAAGGAAAATTACACCCAGAAATTATCAGCAAAGGTGGCATGTGACTGGATATAATACTCGAAATGATCCTTTTCGAACACACTCTGCCATATGAAAGTAGAATGGAGGAAGCCTACATCTACACGACTGAATAGTATGCCAGTCTAGCAAGCAACTTGAGGGAATCCGGCTTCCTAGCCGAAGTCCTCATAACAGAGATTGGACCGGGGGGGGGGGGGGGGGTTGTACGCATATCTGCACATAGCTCTCGCTTTTTTGGAAGGAGAGGGCCAGAACTTTAATGGCAATGGCAGAAGCAGTTGAAAGGAATTTCAGTTGGATCTGGTCGAGGAAGAACAAAAGTGAATTTCATAAGGCTTAAAAAAATTCCCTACGAATAACAAATGTCCGACAGTTAAGTGGTTACGACACTCGTCACAAATGTGACTCGACATGGAGGCGCCCAATCACCCTGAAGGCACTCAAGTGGAGGGGAAAATGGCGTTAACACGACAGGGAATCCAGACGTCATGACCTAGATGCTGTCCAACCGTTATAGAGTGTTAAGAAATTTTGGCCGAAGCACTTTTTCGAGGGCTGCTTGCTTCTCCTCTGAGGACCTCATGCTATCCAGCACTCCTGGGAGTTTTCTTGCTACTAATGAAAAGACTGTACTGTTGAAACTGGTCTGTATTCAAGCTTTCTAAATGTTTGGTGGGTTCTTTTTTTTTTATTCGCTTGTTCTTCTTTCATATAGGGCTGAACAATACTTTACTTGTTCTGTAGTGTTCTATAGTGACTTGTTTGGTTTGCGAGAACAACTCCATTTTATTAGTCATTATTACTTTATAAGCAAGTGTAAACAATGGTGCACACACAGTGATTCCATACGTGTAGGTGTTATAAAGTAATAATGACTAATGAATTCAGTAAAACCTACGTGGCGGACTGCTATAATTTGTCAAAATGGGCAACTCCATTTTCAGTTTGAATGTGTGTAATTACATTATTTTTGCTCTAGTTTTCTCTAGTCCCAGAAACACTGACAATAAAATAATGGCAAAAACACTAGCTAGACGATTAAGTTGTGTAGCGAAGAAAATGATAAATCAAGATTAATACGAATATTTAAAGGGCAGAAATATTTCTAAAGTGATCAAAATGATAAATGATGAGATCCACTACCTAAATGTAGTGGAAAAAAATATGGCTACATATTAACAGCATCTGAGTCAATATCGGAAAAAAAAACCACTTTATCTCGGAAGAACTAAGTATTTGGGGATTAAAGAACATTTTACACAAATTATAATTGTCTTGGCAAACATACAGGTAGCAATGTAAGTCGCAGGGAATGGGTCTCATATGTAAGCGCGTTTGCCTTGCTTTATTCGAAAATGCAAAGCAAAAAAGAATTGTTTTTTACCTAAAAATGCAAGATGGGAGAACAAATTTATTGATCTTTTTGGAATTCGTTGCCCAGATTTGCTGGATTTGATTTACATACTTTTCGTTGGAAATGGGTCAGTGATGCTTAATGTCCGTTCTCATGGGGGTGATTATAGACATGGATAAAGAAACAGACAACTGAGCCTGTGATCTGATCATTTCGTTATGCCATGGGGCACGCCAGTATACAGAGCTACATAACATGGCTGTACCCTTCAACCACTTTCAATTCATTCATTTCTGTGGCATTTTTTTTAATGAAATAAATAACTGAGGATGAGCAATCAACTTGCAAATTATTTGAACAAAGAAGCTTATGATAAAAAGAATGCACAAGATTGAAGCAGAAAACGAAAAAAGACTTAAGGAAAACGCTCCCGCTTCGGTCAGTGATATACAAATATGAACAAACTATTGCCATATAAAAAATACTATGTGGTTTAGCAAACAGCAATCTTTTGACTTTGTCTTAAGTTTTTTGAAGCATAAAGGTATCATTTCGACGAAATGAACAGAAATCGTTGCGGACGTTATCTAGGACGAAAGTTCGCTG